>CM019901.1:152067341-152146540 GCA_009764595.1 Geothlypis trichas | reverse complement strand
TCCCAGACTGCTCTGTGATGGGGCTTTATCTTCCCTAACATGTTTTAAACCTCTGTAGGGATAAAAATGATTTAAACAGCTCTTTGCTATGAAAAATCCACAAAATGGATAATTATTCACAGGAATTTTAGAAACAAAGCTGAGGAATTTATCCAAGATAAGACTGGGATCCTAAACCTCCTCCTGTTGTCTCCCAGAAACGTGGGACTGCCAGGACCTGACCACTTTCTCCTGCCACACCAACACCCAGATTAATCCTAAAACCACTCCACTGCACCCCAAACCAGCTTGCCACAGAATTCCCTCAGGTTCCAGCCCAGGCTGTCACCAGCATCACCCTGCAGAAGGAAGGAGCTCTCCAAGGAGGATCCCAGCCCCTCCTCCGTGCCCATGGAATGCTCCCCACCCACAGCCCGGCAGGTTTCAGGAGGCTGAGTAGGCTGGCAGCACCTTCCCGGTTAATTAAAGCGCAGAGTTAATTGTGCAGTGACTCAGAGCTGCTCCCAGCCCACCAGCTCCTGCCAGGCTGCAATCCTGAGGGATTCCAGCAGCTCCTGCCTGGCACAGGGCACTGCCAGCCCCACCAGCAGAGCCAGGGACACAATCCTGAGTGTTCACCATGATCCTGAGTGTCACCACGATCCTGAGTGTTCCACCACGATCCTGAGTGTTCACCACGATCCTGAGTGCTCACCATGCTCGTGGATTGATTGTTTTTGATTAATTTGGATTAATTCCTTTGAATGCTAAGAAGGGATGTTCCCATTAGGGAATGGTTTCCTAGGGAAAGGTACCCAGAGGTTGCTCCCTAAATCTGGATCCTCTGAGACCCCACAGGGCTGGGGAGGTCCAACACCCCTGACACCCCACAATAAGGGGGTTTGGGGGCGTCTCAGCTCTGCCTCTGCTGCCAAAGCTGTGGGAAGGGGGGACCTCAGCTCCTGCTCCTGTTCCCTTCATCCCCCACCAGAGGGGTCTGGGGGAGCTCCAGCTGCCTCCTTCCCTCTGGAAAAGAGACTGGGGGGTCCCTCAGCCCCCTCTGTTAAGGGTTGGGGTCCCTGCTTAGTGGTCTGGGGGTTCCTCAAGTCCCCCCTGCAGAAGCTGAGTCCCCAGGAATGGGGATGGGGGAGTCCCACAGCTCCTCTGTCTGAGGCTGGGGACCCTCAGCCCCCCTCAAAGCCTGTGGGGGATCCTCAGCCCTCTCTGTTAAGGGTTGGGGTCCCCCCTCAGGGGTCTGGGGGTTCCTCAAGTCTCCTCTCCAGAAGCTGAGGTCCCTCAGCACCCCCAGGAATGGGAATGGGGGGGTCCCTCAGCCCCCCTCAAAGGCTGTGGGGGTCCCTCAGCCCTCTCTGTTAAGGGTTGGGGACCCCCCTTATGGGTCTGGGGGTTCCTCAAGCCCCCCCAGGAATAGGCATGGAGGGGTCCCTCAGCTCCTCTGTCTGAGCCTGGGGACCCTCAGCCCCCCTCAAAGGCTGTGGGGGTCCCTCAGCCCCACTCAGGGACCCCCAGATGCTCCCTCAGCCTCCCCCTCCCCAAAACCCGGGACCTCCTCAGGGGTCCAGGTCCTCCATCAGGAGCCGGGGGGGTCCCTGGAGGTCTCTGAGCCCCCTGAGGGGTCGGGGTCCCTCATTCCCATCAGGGACCGGGGTTCCCTCGGTCAGCCCCGCTCCGACCCCTCCGGTGCTCCCTCGCCCCCGCCGCCCCCGGGGGCCGGGCCGCACCTTGAGCGTCACATCGCAGAGCTTTCCCTGCCGCCGGATCTCGCCCATCACTCCATACCCGCGGCTGGGCAGGTCTCCCACCGAGAAATGCACCAGATCCTCGGGATCCAGCTCCGGGTCCGCCGCCGCCGCCGCTTCCAGCATCGTCCCGGCCACTCCCGTCCCGCTGCCGTCTCGCTTCGCCCCCGCCGCGCGCTGGCCCCGCCCGGCCGCCGTATGCGGGGCCACTTCCGGGAGAGCCCGGAAGCAGCCGTTGCCATAGAGAAACCGGAAGTGGACGCTGCCATGGCGACCCCGGACGCCACGCCGGAATCGACTGCAGAGGGGTCGCAGGTGGGACAGGGCCGAGGGAGTGCCCGGGGGGTCGCCCTCCCCTCCTCAAGGGGTGATCGGAGGTCGTATCCCCGCACAGGCGGCATCAGCCCCTCCAGGCATTGCCCCCCTGTCCCCGGGCGTCGCCCCCTTGCCGCCGGCCATCGCCCCCCACCCGCCTCGGGGGGTGCGCTGGAGGGAAACACGGCATGATTCGGTTTTGAAGGGACCTAAAGATCATCCAATTCCACCCTGTGCCATGGCAGGAACACCTCCCACTGCCCCAGGGTGCTCCAGCCCCAGTGTCCAACCTGGCCTGGGGCACTCCAGGGGCAGCCACCGCTTCCCCCGACAGGTCCCAGCCCTTCCAGAGCGATTTTCCCCAAATTCCTGCCGAAATCTGAGCTGTGGGAAGGGGATCATCCCACTGGCAAGGCTTTCCCGAAAAGGTCCCAGCCCTTCCAGAGGGATTTTCCCCAAATTCCTGCCGAAATCTGAGCTGTGGAAAGGGGATCATCCCACTGGAAAGGCTTTCCCGGACAGGTCGCAGCCCTTCCAGAGGGATTTTCCCCAAATTCCTGCCGAAATCTGAGCTGTGGAAAGGAGATCATCCCACTGGCAAGGCTTTCCCGGACAGGTCCCAGCACTTCCAGAGGGATTTTCCCCAAATTCCTGCCAAAATCTGAGCTGTGGGAAGGGGATCATCCCACTGGCAAGGCTTTCCCGCACAGGTCCCAGCCCTTCCAGAGGGATTTTCTCCGCATTCTTGCCAAAATCTGAGCTGTGGGAAGGGGATCATCCCACTGGCAAGGCTTTCCCGGACAGGTCCCAGCACTTCCAGAGGGATTATCCTTAAAATTCCTGCCAAAATCTGAGCTGTGGGAAGGGGATCATCCCACTGGCAAGGCTTTCCCGGACAGGTCCCAGCACTTCCAGAGGGATTATCCCTAAAATTCCTGCCAAAATCTGAGCTGTGGGAAGGGGATCATCCCACTGGCAAGGCTTTCCCGGACAGGTCCCAGCACTTCCAGAGCGATTTTCCCCAAATTCCTGCCGAAATCTGAGCTGTGGAAAGGGGATCATCCCACTGGCAAGGCTTTCCCGGACAGGTCCCAGCCCTTGCAGAGCGATTTTCCCCAAATTCCTGCCAAAATCTGAGCTGTGGGAAGGAGATCATCCCACTGGAAAGGCTTTCTCGGACAGGTCCCAGCACTTTGAGAGGGATTTTCCCTAAAATTCCTGCCAAAATCTGAGCCGTGGAAAAGGGATCATCCCACTGCAAGGCTTTCCCGGACAGGTCCCACACTTTGAGAGGGATTTTCCCTAAAATTCCTGCCGAAATCTGAGCTGTGGAAAGGGGATCATCCCGCTGGCAAGGCTTTCCCGGACAGGTCCCAGCACTTTCAGAAGGATTTTCCCCAAATTCCTGCCGAAATCTGAGCTGTGGGAAGGGGATCATCTCACTGGCAAGGCTTTCCCGGACAAGTCCCATCATTTCCAGAGGGATTTTCCCCAAATTCCTGCCGAAATCTGAGCTGTGGAAAGGGGATCATCCCACTGGCAAGGCTTTCCCGAAAAGGTCCCAGCACTTCCAGAGGGATTTTCCCCAAAATCTGTGCTGTGGGAAGGGGATCATCCCACTGGCAAGGCTTTCCCGGACAGGTTCCAGCCCTTTGAGAGGGATTTTCCCCAAATTCCTGCCGAAATCTGAGCTGTGGGAAGGGGATCATCCCACTGGGAAAGCTTTGGAGATGTGTGGATGATCCCCACGTGGGATTTGGGGCTGTTTTTTTCCCTGGCAGGAAGAAGAGGAGCAGGAGAGCTCTCAGGGGCAGGAAAGCAGTGCAAGTTCTGCATCCAAAGCAGAGAATGAACACGAGGTAATTCCAACGGATCCTGGCATGGTTGGGGTGGGGAGAGACCCCTGCCAATCATTTGGTTTAAAATTTTAAAAGTTTACATTTAAATTTAAAAGTTTGAATTTTTAGCAATTTAATTTTTCAGTAATTTTAAAAATTTTTTTTAGTAAAAATTAAAATATAGTGATTTTTAATTTTAAAATTTAAATTTTTAGTTATAAAATTGTTGTAAGAACAGTAATACAAATTAGAGTAATAAGAATTTGGACGATCAGAGTTAGGACAATAAAAACAAAGACAGATGGGCAATTCAGGTGCCTTCCTGGGCAAATTAATCCCCAATAACAAAGGATTAACCCTTAAAAGCAGCAGCCTGTTGAATATTCATGTATCTCATACATTATCCAAAAATTCTGTTAAAACAAAGAGTGTTCTGTGATTATTTTCAACTCCTCCCCTTTATCTTGTTGGCTCCTTCATCTCTGGAAGGAGGTAGGAGAAGATTGTTAAGAAGGCAATAATTCTTTTCTTGGGGATTTTGGTGTCTTGTTGCTGTTATCTTTGTGCAGAGAATTCCTTGATTATTTCATTTTCTTGAGCTTGTTACAAAATTATCTTCCATCTCATAATTTCTATTTTAACATTAAATGATGTAAATATATGTGTATAATGTAATTATATAATATAAATATGTAAAATAATTATAATATGATTTAATGTAATATTATATATTACATTATATAATTATAATATCATGCATATAATATTATATTCACATTATATATTATATAATGTAAATATCATATTATGTACGTTATACAATATGTATATTATAATTTAATTTATATATTATATAAATTTATGATTTATAATTATATAATTATATAATTACATAATGGAATTTTAAATCACTAATATATAATATAATATCATATAACATAATATATTATCATATTATATTATATTATATTATATTATATTATATTATATTATATTATATTATATTATTTATATTTTAATATATAATTATTATATTAGATAATTTAATACTATATAATGTATATAATATTATATTTACATTCCATAATATTATATAATGTATATATAATATGGTATACATTATATAATATGTATATATAATGTAATAATATCAATAATAGAATTTTATGATTGTTAATTATATAATTATATAATGTAATTTTAAATTATTAGTATATTATATTATATTATATTATATTATATTATATTATATTATATTATGTTATATTACGTTATATTACGTTATATTATATTATATTACATTACATTATATCATTATATTATTGCATTATATAATTATTATATTCTATAATGCAATATTATATACATTATATAATATGTATATATAATGTAATTATATCGATAATATAATCTTATGATTTACAATTATGCAATTACATAATGTAATTTTAAAATATTAATTTATAATATTATATAATATATATAATATTATTACATTATATAATTATTATATCCTATAATGTAATAATATATAATGTATATAATATTATATTTACATTCTATAATATTATATCATGTAAATATCATATTATATACATTATATAATATTTATATACAATGTAAATATATATATTATATAAATATTATGATTTATAATTATATGATTATACAATGTAATTTTAAATTATTAATTTATATTATTATATACATGATATAATACATTATATAATTATTATATTACATAATGTAATATTACATAATGTATATAATATTATTTTTACATTATATATTATATAATGTAAATATAATATTATATACCTTATACAGTATGTATATATAATGTAATTATATATATATGATATAATTTTATAAATAGAAAATTACATTGAAATTATATTATTATATTAAATTATATAGAAATTAAAATTATATTTTATAAATATAAAATTATATTTATATTTATATTTTATAAATATATAATTATATTTACCACATTTCCCTCCCCTCTCCTGGTGCTCACAGCCCCTCCCAGCAATGATTTCTGTTCTCACCTGCCCCAACCCCACAAAGCTGCAGCAAGGAAAATTCCATTTATTTCAAATTTCTCCTCTCTCTAATTCTTAATGAAATTCTTCCCAAACAAAATTTCCCTTCCTCCTTTCCCTGCTGATTTTCTTGCTTTGAAGAAATAATTCCCAACTGCTCCAGCATTGGTTTTTGGGGTTTTTTTGGGACAGGTTTCTGTGAGCTCTGTGAAATTCCAGGAGCAGGAGCAGAAGCACAGCCCAGAGCAGGGCAAGAAGGAGAAGGATGAGGACCTGGAGAGCATCATCTCCTCCCTGCTTGAAAAAGAGCACGAGGGTGAAAGCCCCAGGTATGCCCCAAATGTTCCCCTGGGCAGTGGTCTAAATTTCTTAATTTAAAAAATTTCTTAATTTTTTTTTAATTTTAAAAATTTTTAATTAATGTGTTGAGTGTGGTGGGATTGAGTATTGGTTAATTACTAGTATATTTATTTTTTGTTGGGAGATAGGATTAGCAGAAAGATGAAGTAGGTTTAAAACTTTTAAAAGGGTATAAAAAATTTTTATTAATAATGTTTAAAAGGAAAAAATGTAGTAAGGATTAAAATAAACCTTTCAGAATACTTCTCTTCCCTACTCCACTTTTTTAAAAATTAAAAATGCAAAGAAATGTTACCTAAAATTTTTATTTAGTTTATTATTTTTAGAATAGTTTTTTTTAAATTAAATTTATTTAGGGAGAGAACTCTGTTTTGTTAAGGCTATGGAGATTTTTTTACAAGTAGAAAAAACCAGGTTTTTTGTGGTTTTTAATTTTGTTGTGAATAACAAAATTTATCCCCTGCCCTGGGAACGTTGTTCCTGACTCCCTGCTTTAAACCCAACAAATCCTGGCTCAGCTCCTACAATTCATTTTCCAGCAGGTAAACTGGGAGAGGTCACAAAAATCCCGGATGTACCAGAAATCCAAAGATTTTGTCCCAAACCATAAATTGTCACTGCTTTTTGCACAATTATTGAGCATGGGCTGTCTGCAGGGAGTATTTGAGGGAAAATGTGGGATTTACACATTTCCAGGGATTTAAAATCCTCATTGCATGGGGCTTCAGCAGCTGGATGATCCCTGAGCCCTCCTCGTGTGGGTTTTACTCAGCAGATCCTCCAGTGTGGATATTTCCTCCAGCAAATTGAAAATCAGCTGTTGACTGGGAATTGAAATTATTTCCTCCAGCAAATTGAAAATCAGCTGTTGACTGGGAATTGAAATTATTTTAAAAATAAAAATCTGCGTGTGACGAATGAAAATCCCTCTCCAATTCCTGCAAATATTTTGCTCCTCAAGGCTAAGAGGAAGAAAAGTGGTGTTCTGCAGCACTCCTGAGCCTGGTGCACATGAGGAAATCAGGAAATCAGGATCAGTTTGACCCTTGTCCTTTCACACCCTCAGATTTCCAAGGCTGGAAGGAATTTTCAGCCACTCTTTACCCACAGTTGCTTTTAATGTGGAATAAAAACTTCAGCTGAATAATTGCCAACACTTTGCTTTGAATTTTGACTCCTCTGCCTCACCTTTTGCTGAGAAATAATGTAAATTTTAGTTTAGGGAGTGTAAGATGATTCTTTTCCTTGTTTTTCTCTGTCCTTAGAACACCAAGTCGAGTCATGGCGTTCGTGCGGGTCAAGCCAACTGCTCATTTTGCCCAAGACATGATCAGGCTTGGGGCAGACAACAAGGTAGAGCCAAAGAAACTGAAATGGGAAAGGTTTGGAGTCTGCCTGCAGCTTTTCCAGTGGAAAACCAGGATTTTTGCATCCCTTGAGGCCGTGGATGATGTTTTGGGGGTGTTGGTTGGTGTGTTCCTGCTCGGCTGTGGTTTTGTCACAGCGAGTGTGAGGATGGAAAACACAATTCCTGTGGTACAAACACCAGGAAAAGCCTCCAAAGGATTGGGGCTGGCTGATCCATGAGGATTTCCCAGTGCTAACCACAAATTGGCACAGTCTATTTCCATCCTCTCTTATGCAAATTCCTCCCTTTGCCTTCTCTTGCTCAATTATTTTCCCTGAGGCACAAAATCACTGAAAGTTAAACAGATGAGCTTAACCACATTTCCTTTGATTTTTATAATATTTGTCACCAGAAATTTTGAGAGCATTACCAGATACTTTAAGACATCTAGAACCATCCAAGGCAGTAAAATAACTCTGTTATTTGTGCTCCCTTTTCTACTTAAGCCCAGGTCCTGAAGTGCTGAAAAGCCTCAGGGCTGTTGAGTTGATCTCCCTCTCTTGTTGGCTTGCAGAGCATCGATATCTACATCCAGAAGAGTCCCAGGGGAGGAGTTGTGAATAACTCTCAGACTGACTGGTCCTTCAAGCTGGATGGGGTTCTCCACAACACTTCCCAGGAAATGGTTTATGAGACTGTGGCCAAGGACTTGGTGTGCAAAGCTTTGCAGGGCTACAACGGTGAATTTTTGCAATTATTATTCTTTGGGTCACAACAAGAGTTTGGGTTTGAGCAGAGAGCCATTTGCTGTTCTCTTGGAGGCTCTCTCCTGAGTTTTTCCTTTTGCTTTGGGGTTTTTTTTAGGTACCATCATGTGCTATGGGCAAACTGGAGCTGGCAAAACCTACACCATGACAGGAACAGCCTCTGAGTACAGGAACAGAGGGATCATCCCCAGAGCTATCCAGCAGGTATGACTGCAGCTGGCTGGGGGAGAGGAGGGAGAAACACCAGGGAACACTCTTCTGTCACCTCTTGCTGATAGAAAAGTGTTTGAACTCAGTGAATAAGTTTTATGTGGTTTTTTCCCCTTCATTTTACCCTGGGGATGATGGTTAAAGAATAAAGTTTTATTGTCATTTAAGAGGTTGTTCCCCTTTAGTTCCTGTTTGAGTTCTTGCTGCTCCATAGATGTCACTGAACCTTCAAAAGAGGTGTTTTCCAAACTGTTATTTTGTGAAATCAGGACAAAACTGATAATAAAATAATTTTAAAACACCTCTAAGGCACAGAGACACTGGCACAGAGTGCCCAGAGCAGCTGTGGCTGCCCCTGGATCCTTGGCAGTGCCCAAGGCCAGGCTGGGCATTGGGGCTTGGAGCAGCCTGGGGACAGTGGGAGGTGTCCCTGCCATGGTAGGGGGGGAATGGGATGGGCTTTAGGGCCCTTCCAACCCAGAACATTCCAGAATTCCATGTTTCTATAAGATCATTAAATCCAAATCCAAGCTGAGCCCTCAGAGCTCACATTTTGCCCCACATATCCTTAGATGCACTTGGAGCTGTTCAGAACTATTTCTCTATCAATATCTATCCCTGTATTACAGAAATTGATGTCTTGTATACACCTCAATGTATTTATTTATATTTGAAATGTAATTCTATTTAATACCCTTCTCATTTCACATTCTCAGATTTCCAAGCAGGACAAGGCCAAAAGGAATTTTCAGCAACTCTTTACCCACAGCTGCTTTTAATGGGAAATATATCTTTTTATATCTTTTATGTTTATATCTTACATCTACTTATACCACACCATTCAGATCTTATATCAATGCCTACCTAAATATCTTCTCTGTTTATATCTTACATCTACTTATATCACATAGATTTTATATTTTATATCTTACATCTACTTATACCCCACCCATTTGTATCTTATATCAATATCTACCCAAATATCTTTGTTTATATCTTACATCTACTAATACCACATAGATTTTATATTTTATATCTTACATCTACTTATACCACACAGATTTTATATGTTATATCTTACATCTACTTATACCACACCATTAATATCTTATATCAACATCTACCCAAATATCTTTGTTTATATCTTACGTCTATTTATATCACACCATTAATATCTTATATCAACACCTACCCAAATATCTTCTTTGTTTATATCTTACATCTACTTATACCACACAGATTTTACATTTTATATCTTACATCTACTTATACCCCACCCATTTGTATCTTATACCAACATCTACCCAAATATCTTTGTTTATATCTTACATCTACTTATACCACACAGATTTTACATTTTATATCTTACATCTACTTATACCACACAGATTTTATATTTTATGTCTTACATCTACTTATACCACACCCATTTGTATCTCATACCAATACCTACCCAAATATCTCCTCTAAAAAACCACAAAGAACTGAAAATCCTCCCTGTGAATGGACACAAACCTTTTGTCTTGGTGCAGGTCTTCAAATCAGCTGCAGCATTCCTCAATATCCTGGTGACTGTCCGAATTTCCTACCTGGAGATCTACAACGAGGCCCTGTTCGACCTCCTGGCGCCGGCGCTGGGCCGGGGCTGCAAGGACAACCAGCTGTGTGTCATGGATGGGCCCCAGGGGGTTTATGTCAAGGGGCTCTCCATCCACCCCGTCAGCCACGAGGAGGAGGCCCTGCATCTCCTTTTTGAGGCAAGAGAACCCAAATATTCCCTTTGATCCTGTGGTTGTGGGTGCTGGCTGAAGTGGAAAAGCGGGAGCGGGTGGCCAAGGTGGTGGAATGAGGTTCAGACATTGAACCCATCTTGGTTGTGGGGGAAAACTCTTGGTCTTGCAAGGAAAATGTCTCTGGGTGAGGGATTCTGGAAGATGTTCCAAGAAAAGATGGTTTGAGGTGATCATGGCACTGACATGGAATTGGAATTGGGTCAGGGATTCTGGAAGATGTTCCAAGAAAAGATGGTTTGGGGTGATCATGGCATTGTTGGAATTGGCAGCAGAGCTGTTCAGGGTGAGGAGTTTATGAGGGGATTTGATTACTGAGATCAGAATCTTTTTTTTCCTCATGGATGCTTCAGTTGGTGAGGAAAACAGGGATAAATAATTGGATCTGGCTGGAGGAGGTGGATCTTCACTCAGAGCCTTCTGCTGTCATTAAAATCTGTCTCTGGCCTTTTTAATAACCCTGTCCTGAGCTCTGGAATGTGCAGGAGCTGCCTCTTCCTTTTTAAAGAGCTGAAGGAGGGTGATGATGGCTGGGAGAGCTGGGAATGCTCACCTGGAGAAGAGAAAAGTCTGGGGAGACCTCAGAACCCCTGGCAGGGCCTGAAGGGGCTCCAGGAGAGCTGGAGAGGGACTGGGGACAAGGGATGGAGGGACAGGACACAGGGAATGGCTCCCAGTGCCAGAGGGCAGGGATGGATGGGGGATTGGGAATTGAGAATTCCTGGCTGGGATGGAATTCCCAGAGCAGCTGTGGCTGCCCCTGGATCCCTGGCAGTGCCCAAGGCCAGGTTGGATCACCTGGCAGTGGGAGGTGTCCCTGCCATCCAGAGGGGTGGATGGGATGGACTTTATTGCTCTTTCCAACATCCCTTCATGTTCCTGGCAGAGGTTCAGGTCCCTGCCCACCACATCTGTGGGAATTTTCAGCACCATTTGAAGCCTGGGGAGCTCTTTGCTTTTCCAATCATCAGGAAATGTAAAGAGCCACAGAGGTGTTGCCTGGCTTATCCTCAAAAAGCCACAATTCCATGAGCTGAGTCTGGAATTTTCTCTCCACTGGCAGGGTGAGACCAACAGAGTGATAGGAGAGCACAGCCTGAATAAGAATTCCTCCAGATCCCACTGCATCTTCACCATGTACATTGAGGTGAGAGCTCCAGCCTTGTTCCTATGGATTGGGACAAATTTCTAGGGATCCAGAGGATCTTTGTTTTTTCCTGTGTTTCAGTTTTGTCTGCTCCTAAGTGCAGTTTCTCTTCCTCTCTCCCTCAGTGTCGTTCCAGAGATTACACAAACCACAAATGCCTTAAATCTAAAATCACCTTAATTGACCTGGCAGGGTCTGAGAGGCTGAGCAAGACTGGGGTGAGTGCTGGGAGCTCCTCGGGTTCCTTTGGGTCCCTTTGGAAAAACAGGGAAGGGAACAGAGCTGGGAAGGGTCTGGAGCCCCAGGAGAGGGTGAAGGAGCTGGGGAGGGTCTGGAGTCCCAGGAGAGGGTGAAGGAGCTGGGAAGGGGCTCAACCTGGAGAAAAGAGGGCTCAGGGGGGACCTTGTGGCTCTGCACAACCCCTGACAGGAGGGGACAGCCAGGCTTTGCTCCCAGGGAACAGGGACAGGAGGAAATGGCTTCAGGGAGAAATTCAGGTGGATATTGGGAATATTCCTCCTGGAAAGGTTCTCCAACCCTGGCCCAGCTGCTCAGGGCAGTGGTGGAGTCCCCATTGCTGGAAGGATTTAAATCCCTGTGGATGTGGCACCGGGGACATGGTCAGGGGTGGCTTTGGCAGTGCTGGGGATGGTTGGGCTGATCTAAGAGACCTTTTCCAACCTCAGCAATTCCCTGATTCCGTGACATTCTGCATTGATCAGAATCAAAACAACCTCAGCCCTGCAGAATTCTCCTGGGCTGAGGAACCCTCAATCTCCTGGGTGTGACCAGAACTGTCTCCTCTTGCTCTCCATTGCAGTCTGAGGGCCAGGTGAGGGTGGAGGCCTCCTACATCAACAAGTCCCTGTCGTTCCTGGAGCAGCTGATCATCGCCCTGGCCGATCCCAAGAGGGAGCACATGCCCTTCAGGCAGAGCAAACTCACCCACGTCCTCAAGGACTCGCTGGGTAAGGGCTGGCACTGCCCAAATCCGAACTGCCAAGTCCTAAGGTCATCATTTATCAAGAAATCCTGGAATGGTTTGAGCTGGAAGGGACTTTAAGGATCATCTATTTCTCCCCTGCCGTGGCAGGGACACCTCCCACTGTCCCAGGCTGCTCCAAGTGTCCAATTTTGGGCATTTCCAGGGATCCAGGGGTGGCCACAGATGCTCTGGGCATCCTGAGAAACAAAATATTAATTCCCGTTCTCTTCCTGCATCCTCCTTTTTAGTCACTCTGTGCCTCTGTTTCTGTGCCCTTTGGAGGGACAGTTACACCCTGGTGTGTCCTTTGTGCTTATTTATTTAAACTGGTTGGAAGGGACCTTAAGGATCACCCAGTGCCACCCCTGCCATGGCAGGGACACCTTCCACTGTCCCAGGCTGCTCCAAGTGTCCAATTTTGGGCATTTCCAGGGATCCAGGGGTGGCTACAGCTGCTCTGGGCATCCTGAGAAACAGAATCTTTACCAACACCTGTAACTTGGAGTTTTTATTCCCATTCTCTTCCTGGAACTCAGAGTTTTTATTCCCATTCTCTTCTGCATCCTCATCCCATGAGACACAAATTTCACCTTTTTAGTCACTCTGTGCCTCTGTTTCTGTGCCCTTTGGTGGGACAGTTACACCCTGCTGTGTCCTTTGTGCTTATTTATTTAAACTGGTTGGAAGGGACCTTAAGGATCATCCATTCCTTCCCTGCCATGGCAGGGACACCTTCCACTGTCCCAGGCTGCTCCAAGTATCCAATTTTGGGCATTTCAGGGATCCAGGGGTGGCCACAGCTGCTCTGGGCATCCTGAGAAACAGAATCTTTACCAACATCTGTAACTTGGAGTTTTTATTCCCATTCTCTTCCTGGAACTCAGAGTTTTTATTCCCATTCTCTTCCTGGAACTCAGAGTTTTTATTCCCATTCTCTTCCTGGATCTCAGAGTTTTTATTCCCATTCTCTTCCTGGATCTCAGAGTTTTTATTCCCATTCTCTTCCTGGATCTCAGAGTTTTTATTCCCATTCTCTTTTGCATCCTCATCCCACGAGACACAATTTTCACCTTTTTAGTCCCTCTGTGCCTCTGTTTCTGTGCCCTTTGGAGGGACAGTTACACCCTGCTGTGTCCTTTGTCTTATTTAATACTGGTTGGAAAGGACCTTAAGGATCACCCAGTGCCACCCCTGCCATGGCAGGGACACCTTCCACTGTCCCAGGCTGCTCCAAGTGTCCAATTTTGAGCATTTCCAGGGATCCAGGGGTGGCCACAGCTGCTCTGGGCATCTTGAGAAACAAAATCTTTACCAACACCTGTAACTTGGAGTTTTTATTCCCATTCTCTTCCTGGATCTCAGAGTTTTTATTCCCATTCTCTTCCTGGAACTCAGAGTTTTTATTCCCATTCTCTTCCTGGATCTCAGAGTTTTTATTCCTATTCTCTTCCTGGATCTCAGAATTTTTATTCCCATTCTCTTCCTGGATCTCAGAGTTTTTATTCATATTCTCTTCCTGGAACTCAGAGTTTTTATTCCCATTCTCTTCCTGGAACTCAAGAGTTTTTATTCCCATTCTCTTCCTGGATCTCAGAGTTTTTATTCCCATTCTCTTCTTGGATCTCAAAGTTTTTATTCCCATTCTCTTCCTGGATCTCAGAGTTTTTATTCCCATTCTCTTCCTGGATCTCAGAATTTTTATTCCCATTCTCTTCCTGGAACTCAGAATTTTTATTCCTATTCTCTTCCTGGAACTCACTCAGAGTTTTTATTCCTATTCTCTTCCTGGATCTCAGAGTTTTTATTCCCATTCTCTTCCTGGATCTCAGAGTTTTTATTCCCATTCTCTTCCTGGAACTCAGAGTTTTTATTCCCATTCTCTTCCTGCATCCTCATCCCACGAGACACAAATTTCACCTTTTTAGTCACTCTGTGCCTCTGTTTCTGTGCCCTTTGGTGGGACAGTTGTATCCTTTGTGCTTCTTTAAGCTGAAAGAAGCCTTAGGTGGGATCTTGGGCAGGAATTCCTGGCTGGACTGGAGTTCCCAGAGCAGCTGTGGCTGCCCCTGGAAGTGCCCAAGGCCAGGTTGGACATTGGATCACCCTGGGACAGTGGGAGGTGTCCCTGCCATGGCAGGGGTGGCCCTACTTTTAAACTAAAACTATAGAAAAAACTTCCAAAGTTAAATAATAAAACTAAAATTATAAGTATATAATTTAAATAAATGTGTGTAGTATCACATAGTAGAAAACTTAAAGTTTTAAAACACAGTAATTTATATAAAACAAGATAGAAGTTCTAAGACAGAAGCTAGTCCTTCTTCTTTACCTTTTTCTTCACATTCTTCTTTTAAGTTTAAATAATATTATGTAATTAAATTAAAAAATCCACATTACAAGTCTCAAGTAATTAGTTATAAAGATAAAAATGAAAATAAATAAAGTATAATTTCTTAATTAAGCAATTTATCCTTTAAAAAGCTTGTAAAAATACAACTCCATTTTTGCCTCTCCTCTATTTTAATCAGCACATAATAAAATACACTGCAGGAAAATAGAAATCACCCCAAATGATATGATTTGCTTTATTTTGATTATGATTTTTTCCCAGGGGGAGGCTGCAACACTGCCCTGGTGACAAACATCTATGGGGAGGCTGAGCACGTGGAGGAGACCGTGAGTGGAGAAATTCCCAATTCATCCCAAACTTGGGGAACTCCTCTGATCCCAAAGGCTCAAATCCAGGCACAGCAGGCAGAGCTGCTCAGATTTAACCTCACTGCAGAAATAATAATACTAATATTAATAAATACCAATACTAATACTAATAAATACAAATACAAATACTAATACTAATACTAATATTAATAAATACCAATACTAATACTAACACTAATACTAATACTAATACCAATAGTAATAGTAATAGTAATAGTAATACTACAGTGGTATTATTATTAATATATAATTTAATATTAATTATAATATTATAAATATTATATTATATATTATATTATATAATTATCTATATTATATTAATATAATATATAATATATAATATATAATATATATATATATATATATAATATATATAATATATATAATATATATAATATAATATAATATAATATAATATAATAATATAATAATATAATATTATATTATATTATACTATATCATATTATATTATATTATATTATATTATATTATATCATATATTATATTTTATTATATATTAGTATATAATATTATATTATGCAATAAATTATTATAATTAAAATTATAATTATTATATTATATATGATACTAATACTAATATTAATACTGCAGTGGTATTATTATTAATATATAAGTGGTAATAATATAGAATATACAATAATATATTAATTTTTAATATAGTTGTTAATAGTTAGTAATTATTAATATTAATTTCGTTAATTTAATTATTTATATTAATATTAATTTATTACTAAGAACATATAATGTAATATAATATAATAATGATTAATATAATATAATATAATATAATATAATATAATATAATGAAATAATATAATAGTAGGAATAATATATAACAATAGTGGTAATATTAAATATTTAATATTTATATTCAATGATAGTAATAGTAATAGTAATAGTAATAGTAATAATTGTAATAATTAAAAAAATAATAATAATGTTGTTATTACACGGTGGTGTTATAATTAATATATAATCTATAATAATATAGAATATACCATAATATATTAATTTTAATATAGTTATTAATGATCGGTACTTATTATTAATAAATTAATTTTATTAATGTAATTAACTATATTAATAATAATTTATTATTAATAATATATAATGTATAATAGTATAATAATATACTATAATATAATGCACTATAATATACTATAATATACTATAATATACTATAAAATAATGTTAGCACTAATAAGCATATATTTATATTTATATTTATATTTATATTTATATTTATATTTATATTTATATTTATATTTATATTTATATTATAATACTAATACTAATACTAAATGTCATCACACGGTGGTATTATCATTAATTTGTAATCTGTAATAATATAGAATATACCATAATATATTAATTTTAATATAGTTATTAATGATCGGTACTTATTAATAATATATTGATTTTATTAATGTAATTAACTATATTAATAATTATTTTTAATAATAATATATAATGTATAATAGTATAATAATATAATAATATACTATAATATAATGTACTATAATATAATTATATATATAACAATATATATATAATATACAATATACTATACTATACTATACTATAATATAATATAATATAATATTAGCACGAATAAGCATATATTTATATTTATATTTATATTTATATTTATATTTATATTTATATTATTCTACTAATACTAATACTAAGTGTTATTACATGATGGTATTACCATTAATTTATAATCTGTAATAATATGGAATATACAAAAATATATTAATTTTTAATGTAGTTCTTAATAATTGGTAATTATCAATAATATATTAATTTCATTAATGCAATTATATATATTAATTATAAATTTTTACTAATAGTATATAATGTATAATAGTATAATAATATAATAATATAATAATAATATTATATATGATATGATATGATATGATATGATATGATATGATATAATATAATATAATATAATATAATATAATATAATATAATATGATAATATATTATCTTATATTATATTATACACTATTATATCGTTATTATATATAGTATTATTACACTATATAATAATATAACATTATTATACTATGATATAACATAATAATATATAACAATTATATTTTTTCAACCTGTAAATGACCAAATGGGTGAAAATGCCCCTGTGTGAGCTGGATCTGGAGCAAACAGGGAGGAATCCCCTGCAACAATTCCCAGATTTTATATTTCTCTGCTCTTAGATCTGACAGAATTAACTAGAAAGATCAGGAAAATGATATTTATGCCATGATCTCTTTTATTTAATTTAAACATTTTCATTTTTCTCTTTTATTTATTTTAAATTTTTCTTTTCCAGCTGTCCTCCCTCCGCTTTGCCACCAGGATGAACTGGGTGACAGCAGAGCCTGTCCCCAACGAGCCCTTCTACAGGGAGGTAGGGACAGCAGGGAAAGGGGAAGGGAAAGGTTAAAATTTGATCATTCATATTTAGGAAAGATTAATTTCCTAAATATTAATGATAAAATTAATATTTTATTCTCTTCCTGGATCTCAGAGTTTTTATTCCTATTCTCTTCCTGGATCTCAGAAAAAACCTGAAAAACCTGAGCAAACTCAGGTGCTTTCATAAATAACCCTTCCTCAGCCAAGCTGACACTGCTGATTTTAGGTGGGTGATAAAATGGATCAATATTAAATCTTTTTATAGGTTTTTAATTACAGCTCCCTGGTCTAAGGCACAGCCATGCAGGTGCTCACATCTTCCTGGGAATTTTTTGTCTGCATATCCCAAATTTTTCTGATGAGATTCAGCTCTCAACAGAGATTTTATGGTGAATTATTCCCCTGACATGCAGGAAATCATCTCCAGTTCTCCTGCAGCTTCATCCCTGTTGCTGCTGGTAATACAGAACAGCTTCTCCACAATTAGAAAACTTGGGTAATTAAGGAAATCATTTAAAGGAAGTGATCACAGGATATTAGAGTGCACTTTCAGAGTGAAAACCAAACTGGAGGAGCTGAAATTGGAAGGAAACTTTGTGGTTTGGTTCTCCAGAGGTCACTGCAAAGCAGCTCGGTGCCCACTTCTCCCTGAATCTCAAGATTTTTGTGCTCAGCTTTCTGGGAACACATTTTAAAAAGTGAATCCTTGAAGATATTCCATGTCAGGGAGAAATCCAGTTAAATCCAGCACAGGAAAGTTTCCCCTTTATCCCATTTACTGCCAGAGCTGTGAGTTCAGGGCAGAGGTGAGCCCTGCACAGTGCTTGGCTTCCAGGAAAATATCCCAGATCCTGGAATTTGATGGTCCCTGCAATTCCAGACCAGGAAATCATCCCATGAAAAAGCAGTGATGGCTTGGGCAGGCTCTGCAGGCAGCACCCAGCAGAAACTGCCCTGTAGGGAGTACTAATAAAATATAAAATAATAATCAAAGGGGAATCAAACTGAATTCCAGAGCCACTGATTCCCTGCTGCAGGCCCTGAGGGAGCTGGGATCCAGCTGGGATATTCTCCAGCAGCCAATTCATGCTGCTTTAGCAATTTGGGGTTTTTTCCTGTATAATTTAATGGTTTTCTCACCCATTTTTTCCCTGTTAGCCATCAGTGAAGGCTCTGGAGGAGGAGATCCAGCTCCTGAAGCAAGAGCTGATCATGCAGGTCAACTTGGTGAGGAGCAGTGAACTCATTGTCCAGTTTGGTTTTGTCCTTCCCTCTGCTCCCAGCACCACCCTCTGGACCTTAGGGAACCTCTGAGGATCCCACACAGAGGGATGGTGCTGGAATTTCAATCCCCAGCCACTGGAGATGGAGTTTGGGGTTTTTCCAGACTCTTCTGTTGGTTGGTTGCTCCCAAATCCCATCTCCTGCCAAGTCAGGTGGTGAGACTGCCAAGCAGAAATGGGCACAGCAATTCCAGGTGTTTGCCAGGGTGGTGGAATCACAGAATTCCAGAATGGTTTGGGTTGGAAGGGACCTTAAAGCCCATCCCATTCCCACCCCTGCCATGGCAGGGACACCTCCCACTGTCCCAGGGTGCTCCAACCTGGCCTTGGGCACTGCCAGGGATCCAGGGGCAGCCACAGCTGCTCTGGGAATTCCATCCCAGCCCCT
Source organism: Geothlypis trichas (assembly GCA_009764595.1). Lineage (NCBI taxonomy): Eukaryota > Metazoa > Chordata > Aves > Passeriformes > Parulidae > Geothlypis > Geothlypis trichas. Next base: position 152,127,159 of record CM019901.1, on the reverse strand, counting down.
CCCCACCCTCCCTTCCTTAAATCCATCCTGAATTTCCCCTCTTTTAGTTTAAACCCATCATTCCTTGTCCCACCACGACAGGACCTGCCCAAAGCTTTGTCCCTGTTGTCCTCACAGGCTCCCTCGGCTGTTTGCAACTCCCTGATTCTCAGTTTTCCAATCTTTTGGGTTTTTTTTTTAGACAAGTCATTCCCTGATGACTTACAACCCCCTGACTACAGCTCAGAGAGCAGAAATCAGATCCCAAGTCCAGAAATACCTCAGAGGAGTCATTGAGGAAATCGATGTAAGTAGTGAGAAAAGGATTTAAATCCTGATTCCATCCTCTTTTCCTCCAAGAGAGGAGCAGTGACAATTTCTTTTGTAGAGGCTGTTTTTCACCTCAAACCCTCTACAGAATTGTAATTTAATTTCTTTTTGCTTTGTTAAGTCTGCTGCATGTTTTCATTCAATTTTTGGTGATTTGGAGGCTCTGGAAGTATTTTCCTTAATCTTAAAACCCCTTAAACTGATTTATTTGGAACTCTTTTGTATAATTAATACCAAAATTGGTGCCTTTGTACCTCTCTTCCTCAGATTGTGAATGTCAGGCAGATCCAGGAGGTGTTTAGACAGTTCAAAGTGATTTTAAGGTAAATCCAAAGATCCCAGAGTGGTTTGGGTTGGGAAGAACCTTCAGGATCATCCCATGGGCAGGGACACTTCCCATTATCCCAGGCTGCTCCAAGCCCTCTCCAACCTGGATTAAAGGTTCAAACAAGGAGATGGGACTGAGCAGAGTTAGCATGGTTTGATGTGGACCATTAAAAGATCCTGAAAATATTAAAATAACCATCAAAAAGCTTTAATGTTAAAGAGCCCTAAAGGAATATCATGGAAAAGGAGAGGGAGAGAGTGGACAGAGGTCATCATGGGAAGCCTGGGAGGGGTGCTGAGGGATAAAACCACAGATAAAGGAGATTTTTCTTTGGGAATCTGCCTTTGGCAGGGCTCACAGGTGGGAAAGGATTCCTCAAGGGCTGTCTTTTCCTTAGCCAACAGGAGGAAGAACTGGAAAACAGGCTCTGGAACAAGTATGGGATGGGATTTGTGGCTGGGGCTGGCTCCATCTCTAGCTCTGATCTGCGTCTGGAGGAGCAGGAGGAGGAGGAGGAAGAGGAGGAAGAGGAGGAGGAGGAGGAGGAGGTAATACCTGGGGCTTCACCTGGCCCAGGCTCCACCTGAGAGCTGGCTCCTTTGTGCCAAAATGGGAATTGTACCAAGCAGAGTTTTCCCTGTTGAAATCAAACCCAGAAATGTCACTGGGGTGAGTTTGGCAAAAAATGTGTCCAGGGCAGAGATCACCATTAACAAAGAGGAATTCCAGGCAGCAGAGGGATTAATTGGGCCCTTTATCTGCACAGAATAATTTAGGAAATGGGAATTAGAATCCCAGAAAGCTTTGGGTTGGAAAGGAACATTAAAGATCATCCAATTCCATGGGCAGGGACACATCCACTATCCCAGGTTGCTCCAAACCAAATCCAACCTGGCCTTGGACACTTCCAGGGATCCAGGGACAGCCACAGCTTCTCTGGGAATTCCATCCCAGGGCCTCCCCACCATCCCAGCCAGGAATTCCTTCCCAATATCCCATTTAAACAGTGCCCCTTTTGGTTTAAAGCCCTCTCAATGTCCTGTACAATGCCATCTCCAAAGTGACCAGTGTGTCACTGGGTTGGAGAAGGTGAGGTCCTGCCTGTGCTGAGATCCCTTTTTTAATCCTTATAATGTCTGGAGCCAAGTGTATAAATCCCATCTAATCCATAAATCCTCCTGTGGGCTTTCACAGAGTTTTTAATTCCCACATGAGGCTGTTCCAGGGGATGGAGGAGCTGCAGGTGAGGCCTGGAGAGCTTCTATGGTGTGCAAAAATGAGATATTCCTCTGTGTTTCCATATTTCCTTTCTGTGCCTCCATGGTGTGCAAAAATTGGATATTCCTTTGTGTTTCCATGGTGTGCACAAATGGGATATTCCTCTGTGTTTCCTTTCTGTGCTTCCATGGTGTGCACAAATGGGATATTCCTCTGTGTTTCCATATTTCCTTTCTGTGCTTCCATGGTGTGCAAAAATGAGATATTCCTCTGTGTTTCCCTGTTTCCTTTCTATGCTCCCAGGCTGTGCACAAATAGGATATTTCTCTGTGTTTCTATATTTTCTTTCTGTGCTTCCAGGGTGTGCACAAATAGGATATTCCTCTGTATTTCCATATTTCCTTTCTGTGCTTCCATGGTGTGCACAAATGGGATATTCCTTTGTGTGTTTTTGTTTCCTTTCTGTGCTTCCAGGCTGTGCACCAATGGGATATTCCTTTCTTTTCCATGCTTCCTTTCTGTGCTTCCAGAATGTGCACAAATAGGATCTTCCTCTGTGTTTCCATCTTTCCATGGTGTGCACAAATGGGATATTCTTTTGTGTTTCCCTCTTCCCATGGTGTGCACAAATGGGATATTCCTCTGCGTTTCCATATTTCCTTTCTGTATTTCCATGGTGTGCAAAAATTGGATATTCCTCTGTGTTTCCATGTGTCCTTTCTGTGCTTCCATGGTGTGCACAAATGGGATATTCCTTTCTTTTCCTCATTTCCTTTCTGTGTTTCCATGGTGTGCACAAATAGGATATTCCTTTGTGTGTTTCTCTTTCCTTTCTGTGCTTCCATGGTGTGCACAAATGGGATATTCCTTTCTGTTTTCATCTTTCCATGGTGTGCACAAATGAGATATTCCTCTGTGTTTCCGTATTTCCTTTCTGTGTTTCCATGGTGTGCACACAAATTCCTTTGTGTGTTTTTGTTTCCTTTCTCTGCTTCCAGGCTGTGCACAAATGGGATATTCCTTTCTATTTCCACATTTCCTTTCTGTGTTTCCATGGTGTGCACAAATGGGATATTCTTTTGTGTTTCCATCTTTCCATGGTGTGCACACATGGGATATTCCTTTCTATTTCCACATTTCCTTTCTGTGTTTCCATGATGTGCACAAATGGGATATTCCTCTGTGTTTCCTTTCTGTACTTGCAGGTTGTGCATAAATGGGATATTCCTCTGTGTTTCCTTTCTATACTTCCAGGCTGTGCATAAATGGGATATTCCTTTCTGTTTCCATGCTTCCTTTCTGTGCTTCCATGGTGTGCACAAATAGGATATTCCTTTGTGTGTTTCTGTTTCCTTTCTGTGTTTCCATGGTGTGCACAAATGGGATATTCCTCTGTGTTTCCATGTGTCCTTTCTGTGCTACCATGGTGTGCACAAATGGGATATTCCTTTCCTTTCCTCATTTCCTTTCTGTGTTTCCATGGTGTGCACAAATGGGATATTCTTTTGTGTTTCCATCTTTCCATGGTGTGCACAAATGGGATATTCTTTTGTGTTTCCATGTTTCCTTTCTGTGTTTCCATGGTGTGCACAAATGGGATATTCCTTTCTTTTCTATGTTTCCTTTCTGTGTTTCCATGATGTGCACAAGTGGGATATTCCTTTCTTTTCCATGCTTCCTTTCTGTACTTCCAGGGCTGTGCACAAATGGGATATTGCTCTGTGTTTTCATATTTCCTTTCTGTGCTTCCATGGTGTGCACAAATGGGATATTCCTCTGTGTTTCCTTTCTGTGTTTCCATGGTGGGCATAAATGGGATATTCATTTCTGTTTCCATATTTCCTTTCTGTGTTTCCATGGTGTGCATAAATGGGATATTCCTTTCTTTTCCATGTTTCCTTTCTGTGCTTCCAGAATGTGCACAAATGGGATCTTCCTCTGTGTTTCCATGTTTCCATCTTTCTGTGCTTCCAGGGTGTGCACAAATTTGATATTGCTTTGTGTTTCCATGCTTCCTTTCTGTTCTTCCATGGTGTGCACAAATGGGATATTCCTTTCTTTTCTATATTTCCTTTCTGTACTTCCAGGGCTGTGCACAAATGGGATATTGCTCTGTGTTTCCATGTTTCCTTTCTGTGCTTCCATGGTGTGCACAAATGGGATATTCCTTTCTGTTTTCATCTTTCCATGGTGTGCACAAATGGGATATTCCTGTGTTTCTGTTTCCTTTCTGTACTTCCAGGGTGTGAACAAATGGGATATTCCTTTGTGTTTCCCTCTTCCCATGTGTGCACAAATGGGATATTCCTGTGTTTCTGTTTCCTTTCTGTGCTTCCATGGTGTGCACAAATGGGACATCCCTTTCTTTTCCAGGAAAGCACAGTTGACCAGGATGAGGATTCAGAGGAGGTTGATGCAGGGACAATTGAGATTGGAACTCCTCCCACATCCCCTGTTTCTGATGGGGACAAGGAAGCTGATGAGTGAGTGAAGCAGTCACACCCCTCTCCTTTACCTCTGATAATTGTGGAATCATGGAATTGGCAAGATTGGAAAATGGAATATTGGGAGGAATTCCTGGGAAGGTTTTTGTGCAGAGCATTGGGTTTTTAATATCCCCAAAACACCACATTGCAAATGGAGAATGGACAGCAGGAAAAAAAGTTGAGAAGGTACCAGGTAATCCTGCTCCTTCCCCAAAAAAACCATGGAAAATGGAAAGGTGAAAACACTCACATGAGGAGGGAAAATCCCTGGGAAAAAAAATCTTATTTATTTAAAGGAGGTGGAATCCAAGCTGAGTGTGCTGGAAAATCAGGTCAAGGTATCTCCCAAAATCCCCAAATTCAGATCTCCTGCTTCCCAAAATCCCCATTTCCTGGTTTAGACATTCCCAGATCATCCAGTCCAACCATCCCCCAGCACTGCCAGGGCCACCCCTGACCATGTCCCCAAGTGCCACATCCACAGGGATTTTAAATCCCTCCAGCAATGGGGACTCCCTCATGCCCTGGGCAGCTGGGCCAGGGCTGGACAGACTTTTTGGGGAAGGAATATTCCCAATATCCACCCTGAACTCCCCTGGCTCAGCTTGGGGCTGCTTCCCCTTGTCCTGTCCCTGTTCTCTGTCACCTCCAGTCCCCCTCAGGGCCTTTCCCAGCTGTTGTCCCCAATCCTTGTGGCACCCCAGTGCAGGAGCCAGCAGTGCCCAGCTGTGTTTCCATGGAGGAAGGAATGGAGGGAGCTGCCAGAGGAGCAGCAGAGATTTGGGGAGGGAAGGGGGAAGCAGCCAGTCCTGAGCAGAGGAAGAGTTTTCAGTTCACAGAAATAAACCCTGCTTGCTTCCTCCCTGGCACTTCCCCAAAGTGGAGGGAGCAGAGGAACCACCAAGGCTTTGGTGTCCACGTGACCCCTGGGCTCTGCTGGGCTGTTCTGGTTTCAGGAGATGTGGCAAACACTCTGAATGTGTTCCAAATCCCAAATCCCACTCTCCTGGTCACAGCATTCCTTAGGAAGAAATCCCCTGGCACAGGGTCACAGAGCAGCTGTGGCTGCCCATGGATCCCTGACAGGATTGATTAAGTTTGGATCACCCTGGGACAGTGGGACATGTCCCTGCCATGGCAGGGGTGGATTGGGATGGGTTTTAAGGTCATTTCCAACTAAACCCATTCCATGATTCCATGATTCCATGATGATTCTATTTCCATTCCCTGCAGTTGATGCTGGAGGGGTTTGTGGAGGGAAAGGAGCAGGGAGCCAGGCTTGGTTTAACTGTGGGGCTGGATCAAATCCTTGGGGACTCCTTTTGGAGAGGGTTAACCTTTGTCCAGGTGTGCCCAAAGCTGGGCAGGGTGGGACTGCTGCCCTTGGGATCCTTCTCAGCAGAGCTCCTCCAGCCTGGCCTGCATCCCACAGCATCCAGGGCAGGAACTCCACTCTGAGGATGAGGTATTTGTGGGAACAAGGCTGATTTCATTCCTTGTCAGGAGATATTTCCTTGAAAACTTTGGTAGAAGCTACCTCAGATGAGTTTTGAACTCAGCAAAGCCAAACCTGCAGCGTGTTTTGGCTCCAGATCCCTCTGGTGAAGAAATGAAGGAATCTGGTTTGTCTTTCCTCCCCTTGGCAGGAAGGACAGAACTGGGAGCCCTCCTCCTGAGGCAGGTCAGGATGAAACCTCATCAACCAAAAGTCCCACCAAGGATCTGGAAGAGGTAGAGGAAGAAGAAGACAAAGAAAAAGAAGAAGAAGAAGAAGAAGATGATGATGATGAGGAAGAGGAAGAGGAAGAAGATGACCAGGACAGTGATGACGACTCCCCAATCCAACCTTCTGAGGATGGCCAGGATGCCCAGAACCTCAGGTAGGTTTTCCCTGGGAGGGAATAAATAAATCCCCTTTTCCAGAGGGTGCTTTACACTGGATTGTGTTCCCTGAGTGCAGCTCCAAGGCAAAGGGGAGAGATTTGGGGATGTGCAGGAATACAGGACAGGAGTGGTGGTGGTGGGGGTCACCTCTGTGCTTCCAGCTCTGCCCTGGCCTGCTCTTAAATATTTAAAAACTTCAATTAATTTAATTTCTTTCATTTTAATTTTATTTCATTTAAATTCATTTAGTTCTTTACTCTCTGAAAACTGCAGCATCCCTTTGGTGAGTGGGAAAACTGCAGGGAGACCTCATGTGCAGCCAGAAATCCCCACAGTCATGGAAATGGAGCTAAAGAATCCTGGAATTCCAGACTGGCTTGGGTTGGAAGGGAATTTAGGGATTATCCCATTCCACCCTGTGCCATGGCAGGGACACCTCCCACTGTCCCAGGGTGCTCCAGCCTGGCCTTGGGCACTGCCAGGGATCCAGGGGCAGCCACAGCTGCTCTGGGAATTCCATCCCAGCCAGGAATTCCCAATTCCCAATCTCCCATCCATCCCTGCCCTCTGGCAGTGGGAGCCATTCCCTGTGTCCTGTCCCTCCATCCCTTGTCCCCAGTCCCTCTCCAGCTCTCCTGGAGCCCCTCCAGGCCCTGCCAGGGGCTCTGAGCTCTCCCTGGCTCCCTCCCTTCTCCAGGGGAACATTCCCAGCTCTCCCAGCCTGGCTCCAGCTCCCTGTGCTGCTGGCTCAGGGCAGGGTCAGCTCTGCTCTGGGGTCTCACCTGAGGGGCAGAATCCCCATTTCCTGCAGCCCAGGCTGGGATCAGCCCAGGATTGGATTCTGGGTTGCAGCAGGGGCAGTGAAGCTGTTGCAGAATTCCCTCCTGGAGCTCCTCACCGTGTCCCCATCCCCTCTGTGCCCTCCACACGGGGTTTGTGTCCCTCTGGGGCTCCCAGGGCTGGCAGGAGATGCTGCTGCAGCTGCAGGAGGCACATGCAGAGCCCTGGCAGCAGCTGGCAGCTGGAGCTGTGGCACTCTGCCCAGGGGCTGTTGTTTACAGCCCTGTGCCAGCTCACACAGCCCTGCAGGAGCTGGAAAATGCCCTTAAGAGGTCACTCAGGGAAGGCAGGAGCTGCAGTTTGGAATGTGGAGCCCTCTGGGCACCTGTCTTGGAACAAAATGAGCTTTGAAGTCCCCTCCCACCCAAATCATTCCATGGTTTTCTGTCTGTTCCTTCTGCTCCCAAAGCCATCCTGTGCTCTCCAGGAATGTCACCAGCACAGAGCAGCATCTGTGGACTGGGACATTCTCCTGTTTTTGCCTGGGGTGCCTCATACTGGAACAACAACACCAGGTGTTCACTGGGACGTGCTGGCATCAAAGCCATTTCACAGAAAAGTCAGGAATGGCACTTGGAATTGTGATTTGGGAACAGGCAGGACTTCCAAGGCATGGCAGCAGTGCTGTGGGGTTTGGCTCCAGAGGGGGCTGATCCTGCTGGGAATGCTGCACAGGCATTTGTTTAACAATAGGGAGGAACAATATCCATTCTTTTGGTGAAAATTCAACCCATGAAAGGCTGGCTTTCCAGGGAATGCTCAGTTCTGAGGCATCTCCTGAGGAATAGGAAGAGCTTTGTTCTGGGGGACACTGCGTGTTGGGGTTGGCGTGGGAGCAGTGCCAGGGACCCCAAAGGAACCCACAGAAATCCCATCAGACCTGAGCTGGGGCTATTCCCAAGGACTGGGGAGGCCACAACTCAAATTCAGAGTGGAGTTCTGAGCCCCTCACCACACTGAGGGGCTGGAGCATGTCCAGGGAATGGAGCTGGAGCCCCAGGAGAGGCTGAGGGAGCTGGGAAGGGGCTGGAGAATCCCTGAGGAGCTGGGAAGGGGCTGGAGAATCCCTGAGGAGCTGGGAAGGGGCTGGAGAATCCCTGAGGAGCTGGGCAGGGGCTCAGCCTGGAGCAAAGGAGGCTCAGGGGGCCCTTGTGGCTCTGCACAGCTCCTGCCAGGAGGATTTGGGATCTTATCCCAGGGAACAGGGACAGGAGCAGAGGGAACGGCCTCAGGTTGGGCCAGGGTAGGTTTGGGTTGGAAATTGGGAAAATTCTTTCCTGGAAAGGCTCTCCAGATGTGACACAGCTGCCCAGGGCAGTGGTGGCTCCCCATCCCTGGAGGGATGTGACATCCCTGTGGATGTGGCACTTGGGGACATGGCTCAGGGGTGGCCTTGGCAGTGCTGGGGGATGCTTGGACTCAATCTTGGAGAGCTTTTCCAGCCTGAATCATTCACTGCACGCTGCAGGGCAGGACAGAGTGAGCTCCTGTGTCTGTGTCTGCTTTCAGGCCCCTTGTGTCCAAGCAGCAGGCCTTTGAGGTGTTTAAGAAGGAGACTGGACAGGAGATCCACAGGATCTTCAGGGACAACAAGAGAATCCTCATTGCCAAGAAGAAGGGAAGCCATTCTGTGGCCCAGAGGCTCAACAGCCTCAAGGAGGAGATGGAAACAACCAAGGAGGCTCTGGAGGCTCAGAAGAGGAAGCGGAAGCAGGAGGGTGAGGAGGCAGCAGGGGACAGGGGATGGAGCTCTCATGATCATCCAGATCTCATCCTTGTTTGATTTAATTTAATTTAATTTAATTTAATTTAATTCAATAGAGGTTGTGGTTAAGGAATTACCCTGGGATAGGGCTTTGCCTCTGGATTCCCAATATTTCCTCTGTCCCTCTGTGATTTCCAGCTTCCAGAGCAATTTTGGGTGGTCACAGAATTCCAGAATGGTTTGGGTTGGAAGGGATGTTAAGGACCATCCCACTCCACCTCTACCATGAGCAGGGACACCTTCCACTGTCCCAGGTTCCTCCAAACCAAATCCAGCCTGGCTTTGGACACTGCCAGGGATCCAGGAGCAGCCACAGCTTCCCTGGACAACCTGTGGATCCCAACCCTCCCAGCCAGGAATTCCTTCCCAATTTCCCATCTAAGCAATCCCAGGGATTTTTTCCCCTGGGAGCCAAGTCAGACCCTCCATCAGATCAGGTGTGACACCTGCAGAGCCCTGTCCCTGCTCTCCACCCTCAGCAGAACCTTCCCTTCCTTTTGTCCCTCTCCAGGAGAATACACGGATGAGAAAGGACAGGTGATCATCGATGAGGAGGAGTTCTCCCTCATTGTGAAGCTGAAGGAGCTGAAGGAGGAGCACAGGACTGGCTTTACTGAGCTGAAGGACCTGAAAGCAGAGATCCAGTACTGCCAGAACCTCGTGGATAAGTGCAGGAAAAGGCTCATCTCAGGTAGGGGTAAATCCAGATTGGAGCATTCCCAAACATCATGGGATCCCACAATGGTTTGGGATGGAAGGGACCTTAAAGATCATCCAGTTCCAACCCCCTCCCACTACCCCAGGGTGCTCCAATGTCCAACCTGGCCCTGGACACTTCAGGGGACACACAGCTGCTGTGGGCACCCTGTGCCAGCCCCTCCCCAGCCTCCCAGCCAGGAATTCCCAATTCCCAGTATCCCATCCATCCCTGCCCTCTGGCACTGGGAGCCATTCCCTGTGTCCTGTCCCTCCAGCTCCCTGCTAAATTATTCTCTGTTGTCCTTTGTCCTGTTGCCTTCCAGACTGGATTTCATCCATGATCAGGTGGGATTTTCTGACCTTACCTTGAATGGCTGCAGATTCTCTCTCCCAGATAATGTCCCTTACCTGAATTCCTTAGGTCCCTCTCCCTGCATGGGGGAAAAAGCCTCCCACAAGGAATCTTACACTGCTGACCCCCAATCTCATCCTTGATTTGATTTAATAGAGGTGATGGTTAAAGAATTGCCCTGGGATAGGGCTTTGCCTCTGGATTCCCAATATTTCCTCTGTCCCTCTGTGATTTCCAGCTTCCAGAGCTGCAGCTCTATCAGGAAAAGGAGCTTGGCCACAGCTCTGCCTGGAAAATCCCTGCAAATTCTTGCTGGGCTTCACCTTGAAATCTGTGGGTTCTAACTGCTGTATCCCTGGATCTGCCCCTCTGAGGGAAGCCAGTCCCTGTAGGAATTCCAGAGCCCCAAACATTTGGATGCTGAGCACATGGCAACATTTCCAGGGGACAGCTTGGATCCATCAGAGCATCCCACGCAGGAAGAAATGGGACAATGATTCCCATCATTCCAGGGATAATGATTCCCATCATTCCAGGGATAATGATTCCCATCATTCCAGGGATAATCATTCCCATTATTCCAGGGATGAGCAGGACCCAATCACAGCTGTGCCACTGCTTCCTGCTGGATCTGGCTCTGGCATTTTTGGGTGCTCCAGATGTTTGCTGTTTGTTCAAACATGCAGGACTCACCCAGATCAGGAGTGGAGCGCCCTGGGAAATGCCCAGGATTAATAAGGACACAATTCCCACCTGCTGTGTGCTCTCACTGCCTATTATGGGATGGCAAATGGCTGTGTGGGATGGAAATCTGAGTCCCAGCCGTGCTGCCCATTCCAGAGGGACTCTGGGGGCTGCAGGACTGGTGCCTTCTCATGGCCAGGGCACTGTCCCCAGAGCTGGCCAGCACCTCCTGGCCACCTCAGCACAGCCAGCAGCCTCCTCAAATTCACTTTTCCAATAATTTAAACTCCAAATCCTGGAGTTCTCAGCTGCTGTCTGAGGGTTTAAGAGCACTGAGATGCTGCCTGATCCATAGGGACAAGCAATCCATGCTGGTTTTTGGGTGATTACAGACATTAATTTGGGCCTCTTGGCTTTGCAGAGTTTGAGATCTGGTACAATGAAAATTATCGACTCCCTAAGGATGTGAAGGAAGCTCTGGAGCCTGGTGGGAACATCAGACCTGGAATGATTCCCATCAACAGAGTCATGTGCCTGGTGAGTTATCCCTGAGTTCTGCTGGTTCTCTTCAGGAGCCACGTGTGGGGTGGTGAGGGAATGAGGGAGCCTGTGGAAGGAGGAGGAGGAGAAAATGGAGAGGGAATGAGGCACAAAAGGAATATCTGGAGCCACATCCTGGTGTCACATTCCCTTCACTGTTTAGAGGCTAAATCAGGACAGTGACTGAGGCACCTGGGCATGTGTGGGACACCAGGAACTGGGCAGAGTGCCTGGGGGTGCAGGGGTGTTTGGATTCCCAGCCTGTGGGATCCCAGCTTTGCAGCCAAACTAGTCAGGACCAGTCCTGTGGCAGGAGCCATGTGAGGACCTGGCTCTTTTCTCATCCTGAAAAGCACATTTCTGTTCAGCTCCCCATTCCCCAGAATTCTTGCATCTAAAAAAGTGTGACCAGAAGGGGGAATTGTGCACCTCTGAGGTGAGAACCCACCTGCAGAGCTGCTCCAGCCCCAGGTCCAACAGCACAAGGACCTGGAGCTGCTGGAGAGATCCAGAGGAGGCCCTGGAGCTGCTGCAGGGCTGGAGCCAGGCTGGGAGAGCTGGAAATGTTCATTTTTCCTGTGGGAAGATCCCAACCCTTGCAGGTTTTTGCCCAAAGCTGCTCCTCCAAGGTGTGGAAAGGGAACCTCTCACCTCCAGGGTTTTCCTGGCTGAGTTGGTGCTTGGTTGGTGCCACAAAGGGATGGTTGTCTCAGGTGTCCAGGTGTGTGTTTTGCACATGGAATGGGAATGCTTCTCCCTGGCAGGATGAAGATGAGCAGGACAAGTTTGAGCAGGTGCAGGAGAAGGTGCTGCCAGATGTCCCAGGCTCTGTGTCCTTCTACAGGGCCAGCATGAAGACAGAACAAAAGGTAACCCCAGGGAGAGTCCCAGAATGGATTGGGATGGAAGGAACCCTCAGGATCATCCAGTCCCATCCCCTGCCACGGGCAGAGACACCTCCCACTATCCCAGGGTGCTCTCAGCCCTGTCCAACCTGGCCAGAACAAATTCACCCAGAGAGAACTGGGAATGTTCACCTGGAGAAAGCTCCAGGTGAGACCTCAGAGCCCTTCCAGGCCCTAAAGAGCTGGAGAGGGACAAGGGATGGAGGGACAGGACACAGGGAATGGCTCCCACTGCCAGAGGGCAGGGATGGATGGGAGATTGGGAAGGAATTCCTGCCTGGGAGGGTGGGGAGAGACTGGAATGAAGTTCCCAGAGAAGCTGTGGCTGCCCCTGGATCCCTGGGAGTGTCCAAGGCCAGGTTGGATTTGGTTTGGAGCAGCCTGGGACAGTGGAAGTTGTCTCTGTCATGGAAATGAGTCTCTGTCATGGATTGGGATAAGCCTTAAGGTCCAACTGAAATAATCCTGGGATTCCATGAAAACATCTCAAACATCTTTTCAGTGCTCTGGAGAATTTCCTAGGGATTCCTGTCCTCTCCTTGGAGCCTGCTGGGATCTGCTCTCAGCAGAGCAATGCTGCTGTGATGGGAAATTCTCCCAGCTCTTTCCAGCACCCCTTGGAAAGTCTGAGAAGGAATTTGGTTTTATTTTTTCAGGAAAAAAAAGTTTTTACAGGTGAGAACTGTGCTCTGAGAGCCCAGCTGAGCTCAGTGACCCCTTTGTGTTCCCTGTTCCCAGCAAACCTTCAGCAGCACCATGGATGCCCTCCAGAACATGCACAGGAAACCTGGACTGCTCCCAGCTCCTGACAAGAAGAAAGCCCTGACCTTCCTGCCTGTCACATAGCCTGGATCCCAGCATTCCCCAAGGAATGGCACCTCAGGGAGTGCCCCCTGCTCGCGTCCACCATGGATTTATACAAATAAACAGCAGGAGAAGTGACCCACACAACCTTTGGGCAGGCAGGGAGTTACTGGGGATCAATGGTGCTGTTTGCACAGGACATGAGCCAGGCAGCTCCAACAGCTCCTCTGGTGTTCCTGAGCCTCTGGGAAAGGCAGGATCACAGCACAGAGGCTGCTGTGGGTACCCCAGGCTGCTCCTGATTCTCTCTCTCCTGGTGCTGGAGCTGCAGCTCTCCTGGGCTTGTTCTCATTGGAGCAACAAGGCTTGGCCTGTTGGATCTGCCTGGAGAAGGGAATGAAACAAAGATTCATTTCTGGGGAATCATAAAATGGTTTTGGTTGGAAAAGCCCTCCAAGATCAAGTCCAACCATTCCTCAGCACGGCCAATGCCAACCCTGACCATGTCCCCAAGTGCCACATCCACAGGGCTTTTAAATCCCTGCAGGGATGGGGACACCACCCCTGCCCTGGGCAGCTTTGCAGAGTTTGAGATTTTTCTCTTGGAGAGCTCTTTCCATGAGGAACATTCCCAATATCCAACCTGAACCTGCCCTTGAGGCTGTTCCCTCTTGTCCTGTTCCCTGGGAGCACAGCCCGACCTCTCCTGGCTCCAACCTCCTCCCAGGGAACTGCAGGAGCCAGAAGGTGCCCCCTGAGCCTCCTCTTCTCCAGGATGAGCCCCTCCAGCTCCCTCAGAAGGATTTGGGATCTGGCAGGAGAATGCTGAAAGCCCCAAAATGCTGACACCCCTCAGCTGTCAGGAACATCCAGCAGCAGCCATGGATGGTGGGAGCATCCTGAATTCAGGCATCCCAGATTTTCCCCAGGCCACCCCCAGCTCCATGGAGAACTGGGAAAGGGAATGGATCCATGGGCTCAGCTTGTTTGAATTTGTTGGAGATTCCTTCTGTCCCGATAACAGCACCTGGCCTCTGGAAGGGCATTGGGGAATATCCCAGAAATCACCTTTTCCTTGGCATAATCCAATTCCAGAGGTTCCAAAAGCTGCTGGGAATTCAGGCCAGGCTGGATTTCCCAGGAAAACACTTCCACAAAATTGGAACTAAACCTTCCTTTGTCCTTCCCCATATCCACCCCTCCTCTGCTTCCCACCTCATCCCTGTGGGTCCCTCCTGGCCACACCATGCCCCCAAATCTGGGAAAATCCCTGAAATCTCAATATTGGAAATGTGGTTTGGAGGATTCCATGGGAACAGGCATCCCAGAAGCAGCTGGGTCTCCTGAAGTGCTCCAGCACCATTCCATGGAGGAGCTCTCCCAGGGACTGGGAAGATGGGAAATGACCTGTGAAAGGAAATAAAGGAGTTTTAGTGATTTTTAGGGCAAGTGGGGCCTGGGACAGCCCCGGGGATCTGGTGCCAAGGGGTGCTGGTGTCCAGGTGTGATCTCAGGGTGAGATCCTGGGGGTGCTGCTGATCCTGGTGTGCTCCTGGGGGTGATCCCAGTGTGATGCTGAGAGATCCTGGGAAGTTCCTGCCTGTCCCATGAGTGATCCAGGTGCAGCCCTGGTGATCCTGGCAGTCCTGCAGCTCACCCAGGTGTGGCCCTGGTGATCTCCCATCTGCTCCTGGTGAGATCCTGAGGATCCTAGGGGGGATCCCAAGGAGATCCTGCAGCTAATCCTGGTGTGGCCCCAAGGGAATCACGCTGAGATCCTGGGAATAGTGTGGGTGAACCTGGAGTGGCCATGGTGATCCCAGGGGTGAGCCTGGTACAGTCCTGGTGATCCCACTGAGATTTAGTGATCCTGTGGCTGATCCTGGTGATCCTGGGAGTGACCCAGGCATGATCCTGAGGAGATCCTGGTGGTGCAGGGGTGACCTGGAGGGATCCTGGTGGTGGTGCAGGGCTGAGCTGGAGGAGATCTTCATAGTGCAGGGCTGATCTGGAGGAGATCCTGGTGGTGCAGGGCTAACTTGGAGGAGATGCTGGAGGTGCAGGGCTGACCTGGAGGAGATCTTCATAGTGCAGGGCTGATCTGGAGGAGATCCTGGTGGTGCAGGGCTAACTTGAAGGAGATGCTGGAGGTGCAGGGCTGACTTGGAAGAGATGCTGGAGGTGCAGGGCTGACCTGGAGGGATCCTGGTGGTGGAAGGGCTGACCAGGAGGAGATCCTGGTGGTGGTGCAGGGCGGACCTGGAGATGCAGTCCTGACCTGGAGGGGATCCTGGTGGTGGAAAGGCTGATCTGGAGGGGATCCTGATGGTGGAAGGGCTGACCTGGAGGTGCAGTTCTGACCTGGAGGAGATCCTGGTGGGGCAGGGCTGACCTGGAGGGGATCCTGATGGTGGAAAGGCTGACCTGGAGGAGATCCTGGTGGTGCAGGGCTGACTTGGAGGAGATGCTGGAGGTGCAGGGCTGACCTGGAGGAGATCCTGGTGGTGGAAAGGCTGACCTGGAGGAGATCCTCATGGTGCAGGGCTGACCTGGAGATGCAGGGCTGACCTGGAGGAGATGCTGGTGGTGCAGGGCTGACCTGGAGGGGATCCTGTTGGTGGTGCAGGGCTGACCTGGAGGAGATGCTGGCGGTGCAGGGCTGACCAGGAGATGCAGGGCTGACCTGGAGGAGATCCTAGTGGGGCAGGGCTGACGTGGAGGGGATCCTGGCGGTGGTGCAGGGCTGACCTGGAGGAGATGCTGGAGGTGCAGGGCTGACCTGGAGGAGATCCTGGAGGTGCAGGGCTGACCTGGAGGAGATCCTGGTGGTGGAAGGGCTGACCTGGAGGAGATGCTGGCGGTGCAGGGCTGACCTGGAGGAGATCCTGGTGGTGGAAGGGCTGACCTGGAGGAGATGCTGGAGGTGCAGGGCTGACCTGGAGGAGATCCTGGTGGGGCAGGGCTGACCTGGAGGGTATCCTGGTGGTGCAGGGCTGACCTGGAGGAGATGCCGGCAGTCCCGCGGCTGATCCCGGTGTGTCCCGCTGACTCTTCCTGGATCCCAGTGGGATCCCAGTGACACCCAGGCTGATTGTGGCGTGCCCCCGGCTATCCCTGCCATGATCCCAACACGGTCCCAAGAAAGTCCCGGCGGTGCTGCGGCCGATCCCGGTGGGATCCCGGTGGCACCGCGGCCGATCCCGGTGCCGGTGCCCGCTGTGGCCTCGGCGGTCTCGGGGGCGATCCCGCTGTGTGCCGAGCAGATTCCCCCTGTGCCGCGGCTGCTCGCGGCCCCATCCCGGGCCTGATGCCGGCGTGTCCCGGGGCTCGGCGGCCGCTCCCTGAGGGCTCCCGGCGCTGCGCGGTGCCGCGGGAGGAGGAGCCGGCGGCCGGGGCGGATCGCGGCGGGGCCGGGCCGGGCTGGGCGCGGGTGGCGGGGGGGCCCCGCCGGACCATGTGAGGAGCCCCGACGGGGCGAGCGGGGCCTCCCCGGCCAGGGGGCACTTGCGGAGCCCCGCGCCCGCCCACCCACCATGGGGGATTTCTACGACCCGGAGCACCCCACGCCGGAGTAAGCGCGGGCCCTCCGCGGCCTCGGGCCCGCCGGCACCGCGCGACCGCCGGCAGCCGGGCCGCTGCCCCTTCCCCTTCCCGTTCCCCTTCCCGTTCCCCTTCCCACTGCCGTTCTTTTGCCCCTGCCCTTTCCCTGTCCCGCCGCCCTTCCCCTTCCCGCCGTCCTCCCGCCGGTCCGGGGTAGGCCGCGCATCCCCGGCCTTGCGTGATGGCCGCGGCCGGGGCGGGCGCGGGGAGGGCGGGCAGGGAGCGCGGGGAGGGCGGAGAGCGGGCGGCGGGAGCGGCGGCAGCGGCCGCGCCGGGGGTGGCGGGTCGGCTCGGGGGCTGTGTCCCCCTCGTCCCTGCCCGTGTCCCTTTCCCTGTCCCGTCCCTGTCTGGGGTGCGCGGGGGGAGCCGGGCGGAGCGTGCGGACGTGTCCCGGCCTCCCCGCGGGGCCATTTTTCTGTACCTTCTTTATTATTATTATTGTTATTAATGCTGTTTTTCCTAGTTACCGAGCCTCGTCTTGCTTTTACCCCTGGAATTCTCTCCCCCCGGGCGGCCCTTGCCCTGACCCCATTTTCTGCCAGGAGGAAGGAGCCAGGGAAGGGGGAGCAGCCTAATGGCCGGGAACTCTGGTTCTCCTTTGGATGGGGAATTTCACCAAACCACCCCCTTGATCCCGCCAGGGCCTCCGGCTTTATCGCCTCTCCTGAGAAGTCACTCCGTCCCTGCTGGGTTTTCTCCCCCCACACCCGTTTCCCGCTGGTTCTCAACGCTATTTTTACATTTTTAGACTTCCTTGGCGAAGGATTCAGGGGCTCCATAAACTTTGCCAGCTCTGGGGTGGAAGGAGGAGACATCTGGCACGGAGCACCCCCCAAGCGACGGCCGGATTGGAGGCACAGCTAAACATGGTGGTTTTTTTGAGCAGGGACAACAGAGCAAACCTTTTTTGAGTGAGTTCTGCCTGCGCCCACCTGGAGCAGCTGAGGAACAGCTTCCCCTTGTTGCAGCTGAAACAGCGCTGGTGGCTGAGCCTTCTAAAATTAGAGAGGAATGGAGGATTTCCTTTGGAGTCCAGGTTGTGTTTTGCCAGATGTGGCTCCTGAGATGGGAGTAAATTCTGGTTTACTTCAGCTTAACCCTGGTGGGATGATCCCTTCCCGGGACACCCTCTGGGTCCAAAGGATTCTTGTTCATCCCAAAACTTTTAGGCTAATTCAGGTCTTTCACCTTTGTTGTTTGGAGCCTGTGGAGGGACCCTTGTGCCTGGGATTGATCTGGCACTTGGAATTTGGTGTCCAGAAGTGTCCAGGTTATCTCACGTCGCTGTTTGTTGTCTAAAAATGTGCAGTGGTGCCAACCTGGGCTGTTGAAAGGAGCTGGAGCAGCTCCTCTAACAACTTTTTAATGGAATTATGGATTAATTCGCCTGGTTTGGGGTTTCCTTGGGTGGATGTTGTGTGTTGGGACTCAGGAAGTTTTTGGGAGGTGTCTTGGTGTTTTTAGGGTTGTTGTTTCCCCATCCCCACCTTGAATCCAAGCGTTCCCTCTGTGTCCCAGTCGTGTTCATTAGTGGTGTGCCTTAATTTGGATGTGCTTTTCCCAGCACAGAGCTTTTACCTGGAGGAAAAGATCGTTTGGGATAATTGGCTGGAGGTTCTTAGGAACATCTGAGGATCTGTTGGGTGTTTGGGATGAGTGGATCCAAACGGAGCCGTGCTGGCTGTGGGGTGTTTGTGGCTTCCCCCATCCCGTACCCGCCGCAGGGTGGATGAGGAGGGACGTGCAGGGTTGGTTTTTTGGGATGAGTTGCTTTTGTAGCTCGGAATGTTGGGGTTGTGCTGCTTGGAGAGGTTTGATCAGAGCCCCAGAATTATTCACTGGGTGGTTTGGGTGGGAAGGGGCCCTGAGGATCATCTCATTCCATCCTTGCCATGGCAGGGACAACTTCTGCTGTCCCAGGGTGCTCCAAGCCTGGCCTTGGACACTTCCAGAGATGCTGAGCTGGAGCTCCAGGCTGGCTGGAGAAGGTGGATGCTGAGCTGGGAGCTGAACGATGGCTTTGACTGGAATTTTCCTGTGGAAAGAAACTCTGGCTCAGTTTTACCTCGTGGGTCCCTCTCCGTGTCCAGTTGTGAACCAGAGCTTGTGTTCCTGGGAGCTTTGGTGTCCAGCAGAACCAGCTCTCCTGGACTCTTTGGATGCTTAAATTTGGAACAACCCAATTCCAGAGCTCAGAGCTGCCACCACATTCCACATGGAGCTTCCCCATGGAGCTGCCCATGCCAGCGTGGACCTGCTTAGAATCCCAGCCTGGATGGAAGGGACCTCAAAGCCCATCCAGTGCCACCCCTGCCATGGCAGGGACACCTTCCACTGTCCCAGGCTGCTCCAAGCCCTGCCCAGCCTGGCCTGGGACACTTCCAGGGATCCAGGGGCAGCCACAGCTGCTCTGGACCATCTGTTCCTGATGGACATGGATGGATGTTTGTATCCTGCTGTGAGCAGCAGCCACTTCAACTCTTGGTTCTGCTGTTTCCTGGAAGAAGATCCCAAGATTGTCTCCATGCTGAGGGTGCAGGAACCTCTTACCTCCATGATAGGATGGAATTCAGACTGTCAAGGATTCCAAGGATTTCTTTTCCTCATTATGGAAACTCCATTTATCCATCTGCTTCTGGAGACCTCCCCAGCAGGAATTCATGAATCTCCCTTTTGGAGGAAGAAGCTTTTCCAGCCATCCTGGTGATCCTGGTGGGGCTTGCTGAGAGGTTTGGAGGGTTTGGATTTAGGATCAGAGTATGGAATATTCTGTTGGTTTTGTTAATGTGACCCCATGTGGATTCAGACAGTCTGACACTCCAGGTTTTTGGTTGTGGCTGTTCCCAAGGATTTTTATTTTTGATGCTCACTGAAGCTGTAGAATCTCCCAGGCTGTTCCATGTTGGTGTCACTTTGGGATGGTATTTTCTAGGAATCTGGATTCTATTTTCTGCCTTTCCCTAAGGAAAACCATCCATGAGGTTGGTTCCCTGAGCACAAGCTCCTGGTAAATGTGCTGTGGTCAAACACCCACATTTGGATCCTGGGAGATGCTGAGGGGAGGGAAAGGCTGAATTTTCCACCTGCATTTCCCTTGGAATGCTCTTCCCCTTTATTATGGAGATTAATGATGGTCCCAGGGGCTGTGGGATGGGGAGAGAGAGAAACTTGACTCGTTTCCTGAGCATACCCATGGATTTTCCAGCTTTAATGTGTCTGGAAAGTTGGATTATTTAAGGAAAATTCACTTTACATGTTTGGCTTTGGGAGCCTGAATGGGGAATTTGGGATCCTGACCTGGGACATTTCCAGGAATGGGGCAGCTGGAGCTTCTTGGGGCAGCCTGTTCCCAGATCTGCTGATGGAATTTTGAATGTGATTTGTTTGGATATTCAGAAAGGAAGAGAGGATTTATCCACACCTGTTTTTAATGAGCATTTTTCCTTCCAGAATTTTAGAACTCCTCGAGGAAAAGTCTTGAGGACGTCCAAGTGTGGCTCTGGTTGATGGTCCATCAGGTTATTTTCTTTTTCCTTGATTTTTTTCCCTGACTTTTCCCATTTTTTGGAGGTAAACTTCCCTAAAAAATGCTCCATCCCTGCAGTTTCACCTCTCCTATGAGCTTCAGCTTTTTGGGATCCACCCCAGATGCTCCAATCCCTGGGAATGATGTGGAGCTGGACCTAAAATTCAGGAGAATATGAGCCAGGAGTCAAAATTTGATCCCAAAATATTGACGTGGGGAGGAGGCTGGATCAGGAAGGAGCTGGAGCTCCTTGTGGAACCTTATTTCCAATGGATTCCCTCTGGATTGCTCCAAGATTTTACAGCTTCCCCAGCATTTTTGTAATTCAGTTTTTCCCTTCCTGTTTGAAATGCACCAGTGGAAGTTTTCCAGCTGGAAATCCAAAGTGTGTCATTCCCAGGGAGCAGGAAATAATTATCATTTCCAGCTTTTTGCAGCTGGAAATCCACCAGGGAAAATCTCCAGAGCCTGGTGCTTGGTGTTTACCTGCACAACCCATTCCCAGTTTGGAATTTAATGGCAAATTTCTGGTGTAAAGGAGCATGAAAGGGATTTATTCTCTCCTGTGGAACTGAGAGCAATTCCCAAGGTGTCCTTGCTCCTGCTGGGCAAAATCCCAGGACATTCAATTTCAGCTATAATTAGGTAAGAAATAAATCCTCTGAGAATTTCTATTTTATTTATTTCTATTTTATTTCTATTTATTTCTATCAAAGGAGTGACTCTGAGCTCAGCCAGGACCTTGCAATGTTCTGGTTTATATTTTTTGGGTTGCAGGTTGCAGCTGCTCCCTTTTGGAATGGGATTTTAGGGATTGGAATGGGATTTCCCAAACCTCATGATTGGGAATTGCCTCCCTGTTAAATTTAGGATGAGTTTGGGCTCAGAATGGGATATTTGAGCCTTTGATCTGGTGGATTTTGGGAATATTTGGTGTTGCATGTGTGTGAAGTAGGAGGTGGTGACACTAAAATTTCATGGTTTTCCCCCAGTGTGAATTTTGGGATGGGGGCACAGGATGGTTTCTATTTTTGGGGATGTTGGGAATGGGTGCCAAGCATCCATCTGTATCCCAAAGAGAGAATTCCTTGTTTTCCAGGCTTTTTGGGAGACAAAGGTGCCTTGCAGTGCCTGGGGGCTGATGTCATTCAGGCTCCATAAAATCCCAGTTGGAATTTGCTGCCCCATTCAGGGAAAATCCCCTGGGCTGGGGATACCTGATAGGTCAGGGAGGGGATGGAGGGCTGGAAATCCTGGATTTCCCTGCATTTCCCTGGATTTCCCAGGATTTCCCAGGAAAGCAGCAAGTGCTGGGTGCTGAGGGCCATTCCTGAGCCCTCCCTCTCTGAAGGAGGGGCTTGCTCTGCTGCTCCTCGGGTTCTCTCCCTGATTTTTAGCACAAATCCCAAATTCTTTGCTCAGCTCAGGTGGAGCCTCAGCACCTCTGCATGTCCAGGTGCTGGGAATGAATCCCAGTCCCTGGGAATGGATTCTCATCCTTGGGAATGAATCCTCATCCTTGGGAATGAATCCTCATCCTTGGGAATGAATTCTCATCCTTGGGAATGAATCCTCATCCTTGGGAATGGATTCTCATCCTTGGGAATGAATCCTCATCCTTGGGAATGAATCCTCATCCTTGGGAATGAATTCTCATCCCTGGGAATGAATCCTCATCCTTGGGAATCAATCCTCATCCTTGGGAATGAATTCTCATCCTTGGGAATGAATCCTCATCCTTGGAAATCAATCCTCATCCTTGGGAGTGAATTCTCATCCTTGGAAATCAATCCTCATCCTTGGGAGTGAATTCTCATCCTTGGGAATGAATCCTCATCCTTGGGAATGAATTCTCATCCTTGGGAATCAATCCTCATCCTTGGGAATGAATCTTCATCCTTGGGAATGAATTCTCATCCTTGGGAATCAATCCTCATCCTTGGGAATGAATCTTCATCCTTGGGAATGAATTCTCATCCTTGGGAATGAATCCTCATCCTTGGGAGTGAATTCTCATCCTTGGGAATGAATCCTCATCCTTGGGAGTGAATTCTCATCCTTGGGAGTGAATCCTCATCCTTGGGAGTGAATCCTCATCCTTGGGAATGAATCCTCATCCTTGGGAATGAATCCTCATCCTTGGGAATGAATTCTCATCCTTGGGAATGAATTCTCATCCTTGGGAATCAATCCTCATCCTTGGGAATGAATCCTCATCCTTGGGAATGAATTCTCATCCTTGGGAATCAATTCTCATCCTTGGGAATGAATCCTCATCCTTAGGAATGAATTCTCATCCTTGGGAATGAATTCTCATCCTTGGAAATCAATTCTCATCCTTGGGAATGAATTCTCATCCTTGGGAGTGAATCCTCATCCTTGGGAACGAATTCTCATCCTTGGGAACGAATTCTCATCCTTGGGAATGGATCCTCATCCTTGGGAATCAATCCTCATCCTTGGGAATCAATCCTCATCCTTGGAAATCAATCCTCATCCTTAGGAATCAATCCCTGATAGCAACAATTGTAAGTAAACTGGAATTTTCCTGATTATTTATTTTATTTTAAAATTCTGAAATTCCTCAAGTTTTCAGGTTTCCCAAAGTCCTTTCCCTGCTCAAACCTGTTTTATCTTGAGGATTTTGCAAAGAGCAACTTCAAAAAAGCAACTTAAAGGTTGGAAATTTATCTGGGCAGAGATAATTTTGGGATTTGAGCAAAATGATAAAAATTGGGTTTTTTTTCCCTACTATTCCTACTAATTCCTGAATTTTCAGTCCTGGCTTTGTGCTGGTAGTGGGAAATGTTTTGGTGGTGGAACTGAGCTTTAAATCTGGCCTAACTTTGGCTTTAAGATGATTTTAATTTGAATTAGAAATTGTTAATAAGGGGGGAAAATCTGGAATGAAATTATGCCCTTGGCTGTTCTGATCCCAGAAATTCCCCACACTGGTGTCCAAAATTTCTATGGAATTTTGGATGTGATGTGGATTTTGGGGTTCTTTGTACAGCTGGGTTTTAATGTGGATTTGGGGGTTCTTTGTACAGTTGGGTTTTAATGTGGATTTTGGGGTTCTTTGTACAGTTGGGTTTTAATGTGGATTTTGGGGTTCTTTGTACAGTTGGGTTTTAATGTGGATTTTGTACAGTTGGGTTTTAATGTGGATTTTGGGGTTCTTTATACAGTTGGGTTTTAATGTGGATTTTGGGGTTCTTTGTACAGTTGGGTTTTAATGTGGATTTTGGGGTTCTTTATACAGCTGGGTTTTAATGTAAATGTTTGGGGTTCTTTGTACAGCTGGGTTTTAATGTGGATTTTGGGGTTCTTTGTGCAGCTGGGTTTTAATGTGGATTTTTTACAGTGGGGTTTTAATGTGGATTTTGGGGTTCTTTGTACAGCAGGGTTTTAATGTGGATTTTGGGGTTCTTTGTACAGTTGGGTTTTAATGTGGATTTTGGGGTTTGTGGTGCAATTCCTGCCTGTCCATCCCTCCCACAGGGGAGATCCATGGGAACCCACCCTGGAGGACCTGACTGAATTTATTTGTGTGTGGATCCAGGCCCCCTGGATGTGCTCACATTTTGGGATTTAAGCTGGGACAATTCACTTCCAGCTCCCTTTTCCCTTTTTGTGGGATTTTTCCTTGAAAAACTCTTTGTGGGGGGATTTGGGGCAGGGGTTCCCATGTGATTTTTGGGAAGGTGCTGATTCCCAAAGCTGCTGCTGCTGCTGGAATCTCCTGCCCTGCTCCCAAAGGAGGAGGGGAAAGTTTTCCAAGAGCCATGCTTGGAATTCCAGTGGGGATTTGTGCCTCTATTTTGGGTCCCATCCCACTTCCACCCCCATCCTCATCCTCACCCTTCCATCCTCCTCCTCTCCTTTGTGCCAGGTGAATCCTTTTCCCATCCTCCATAGGAGCAGTTTTGTTTTTCCTGCTTCCTGTCAGGATTTCAAGTGGAATTTCTTCCTTAGATATTCCCTAATCAGAAAGGGAAAAGCAGGATTTGGGGAGAGTTTGGGAATTTTCAGGCAATTTGGGAGAAGGAGCAGAGATGATGGATATTTTGTCTTTACTGGATTTTTTTTTCCCTGAGCACATCTTGACTCCTCTAAAATCCTAGAATTATTCCATAATTGCATTATGGAATAAATCCTAGATAAATTATGGAATCATTAATAAATGAAGTCACTCAGCCCCTCCTAATTCTTATAAATGAAGGGATAAATTGCAATTTTCAATATATTTATCTCCTCTTTCCCTGGAATATCCAGTCCTCCCTGTTCTTTCCTGTTCAGCACAGGAGGAGCAGTGTCACTTCCCTTGCTCCAAAATTCCAGCTCCAAACCCTCACTGGGAATGTCTAAACCAGGAAATGGGGATTTTGGGAAGCAGGAGATCTGAATTTGGGGATTTTGGGCAGCAGGAGATCTGAATTTGGGGATTTTGGGAGATACCTTGACCTGATTTCCCAGGAAACTCAGCTTGGATTCCACCTCCTTTAAATAAATAAGATTTTTTTCCCAGGGATTTTCCCTCCTCATGTGAGTATTTTCACCTTTCCATTTTCCATGGTTTTTTTGGGGAAGGAGCAGGATTACCTGGTACCTTCTCAACTTTTTTCCTGCTGTCCATTCTCCATTTGCAGTGTGGTGTTTTGGGGATATTAAAAACCCAATGCTCTGCACAAAAACCTTCCCAGGAATTCCTCCCAATATTCCATGAATATTCCATTAAACACAGGGACAGCTGCACTTCTGTCCTTGGTTTTTATCCCACCTTAGGGATTCATAAACAAAAGAAGCAGAAGCACTTCAGGCCTGGGAGCGTTGCAGCAAATCCTTCAGTCTGGAGGGTGGAAATGGAGGGGAAAATTGGAATAAATATGTGGAAGGAATTGCTGGCTGTGAGGGGAGTGAGGCACTGGAGCAGTTTTCCAGAGAAACTCTGGATATTCCATCCCTGGAGGTGTCCAAGGGTTGGGAACAGCCCTTGGACACTGTGTGGGGAGTGAGGCACTGGAGCAGTTTTCCCAGAGAAACTCTGGATATTCCATCCCTGGAGGTGTCCAAGGGTTGGGAACAGCCCTTGGACACTGTGTGGGGAGTGAGGCACTGGAGCAGTTTCCCAGAGAAACTCTGGATATTCCATCCCTGGAGGTGTCCAAGGGTTGGGAACAGCCTGGGGTGGTGGAAGGAGCTCCTGGGATGAGCTTGAGGGTCCCTTCCATTGTGGAATTCTGGGATTGTGTTCCTGAGAGCAGCACAGAGGGAATTTCCTGCCCAGCTCGCAGGGAATTGCATTCCCAGCAGCACCCATGGGTGCAGCTCTCCATCAGCATCCAGGAAAAATGGTAAAAATTCATTTTGTGCTCCAGGATTCTGTTGGAATCCCAAATTTCCACCTGGAGTTTGCTTTGGTGTTGTTGCCTCCCGTTTTCCTGAGCCCTGCTGTGGATGAGGGTGATGATCCATGGAATTGCATCCAGGATATTTCTGCCTAACCCAGGCTGAACAAAACAGCTTAAATCCCAATTTCCTGAGCTCAGCTTCCCTTTCTTTGGACATTGTGGTGGCTTTCAGATGGATCTCTGTGAATTCCTGAGCTGAATTCCTGCTGGGATTGGCCCTTTTCAGCTCCCAGGGCTGTTAGGCTGCTGATGCTTAGATAAGAAAAGCCCCAAGCTTCCAGATTTTCCTCTTTTAAAGGGGAAAAAAGGAAAAAAAGGTCAGGATTTAGGGGAGATGAAGCTCCTAAAGTTTTATCTTTTAGACTTTAGAAGCCTGAGGGCATTTTTGAGCTCCTTTTGCATAAGGAAAACCAGGATAAAATTCCAATTATTGTGTGGGTTGCACTTAAAAAAGAGAAAAATCTTCAGCTCAACCTGTTGAAGCACCAAGAAATGCTGGAGCTGCTGAACTCTAGAATTTAAATAAAATTTTACATTTAACACCATTCCTGTAACAAAACTGGGATATTTCCATCAGGAGAGAAGCTGCTAAAGTTTAAATATAAAAAGTTTTAGTCAAAATAGATGGAAGGTCAAAATATACATAAGGAAAATTCCATGCAAGGAATTTGGTGGAAATGTGGCCTCAGATAAATAATTTTGGTTGAAATATGGGTCCATATTAAAAAAAATGATGAAAATGTGACCCATGTAAAGAATTTTGATATAAATGTGGTTCTGTAGCCTTAGAAAAGCTTTTCCTGGGATTTAATTGCTGCTTAATTTTTGTTTTTTAACAAAATTAATGCATCAAGCTGCTGGAAACAGATCAAAGCTGGTGAAGCTTCCTGGTGTTGGGGTTATTTTTTTGTTCTTTGCTTGATTTTGTGGTTCTTTAGGTTATTTTTTAAATTTATTCAGCACTTCTCAGGGTGTTCAGTTTTATTTTGAGTTTCACCAACTCTTTTCTCCTGCCTTTCCCAGGAAGGAGCCACACAAGTGCAGGAATTCCGTGTTCTCTTTCATCCCAGTTTTATTTTTGGTGCCTGCAGGGATCAAGGTGCAGCTGAGGGAATTGTTCCAAACTTGTGGAGCTGGAAAAGTGCTGGAGAAGCCCTGGGTGATGTTTTGGGATGGATCCCAAGCTTGGAGCAGGGGGATTTGATGGAACCTCATCCCAGCGTGGGAGGAATTTGGTGCGAGGTTCCTGAGGGACCGGCAGCGCCTTCCCTGATTTTGGAATTTTATTTTTATGCTTTTTGTTGGGTTTTTTTTTTTGAATTTGGGGAGAAAGAAGAGGCTGGGAAGGAAATGGGATTCATAACCCTGCAACACTTTTTATTTTAATTCATGGAAGCTCAGAATCCCAAATGGTTTGGGTTGGAATGGGTTCACCCTGTCCCACCCAGGGACATCTTCCACTGTCCCAGGTTGCTCCAAACCCTGTCCAACCTTGGACACTTCCAAGGATGGGGATTCCCTATTTCCTCTCTTCTTCCTGTGGGATTTTTCTGGGATTTGAAGGATCCAGACTCTTTTCTCCTTTTCATTAATTTTCCTATATATATATATATATATATATATATATATATATCTATATATGTATATATATATATATATACACATATATATATATATGTGTATATATATATATATATACATATATATATATATATATATGTATATAGATCCAGACTTTCTTTTCTCCTTTCATTAATTTTCGTATATATATATATATATATATATATATATATATATATGTATATATATATAGTTTATTTACTATAAACACGAAATTTAATTTAATTACCTCTCTTCCAATATACAGCTGATTTAAGGTGGATTTTTGTCTATAAACAGAGTTATTTTTGCCTTAGAACCCTCAACTTCCACCTGATGGTTGTAGTTCTCTGCTTGGGGAGTCTGGAAAATCTCCCTGGAATCGCTGAGGTTGGGAAAGACCCTTAAATCACCAAATACAAGGTTTTTGTTGAGTGCTGACCCCACAAAACCTCAAACTCAACCATGTGACGCTTCCTGAAAGTCCCAAACTCTTTTTTTGGTGATTTTGAAATTGAAAGCTCCTTTTGGGCCTTCATTCCAGTGCAAGTGGTGCTCTTGGAGATCTCCTGCACCTGTGGGGTTTGGAATTCCTGCCTTGCCTGGCCCCGTTGGATCAGAACTCCAACCTTGGGTTTCCTTGATGGAGTCAAACCCCGTTGGTGCTGCTCTGGGATTAATTATGGTCTTTTAACAAGCTGGATCCATTGGATGGGAGCCTTTGGAGGGGCAGGAGAATATTCCTGAGGGGAAAATTCTTCCCAGCACTTCCCTTTGCTCCCAGTTCCCAGCTGGGGATGGTTTCAGGGGGGACCTGGGTGGTTCTTGTGCCGTCACCGCGTCTGCGTCGCTCCAAAATGAAAATTTGGACTTTTTCTTCCAGGATTGGGTATTTCTCATTGAGCTGATGCTTGAGGTGAACCTGTGAACTTTTCTGAGGGAAATCTTTGGCTTTGTCACCACAACAGTGCTGAATAAAAGCTGGTAAAATGTAGAATTCCAGCTCTGGGATGTGCTGGAGCACTGGAGAGGGATTTTGGGGTCTGTGGTAGATCCACGACAAAGGAACTGTTGATGTCTTGGCTGAGGTTGTTGGTAGAGCCAGAAAATTCCCTGACACTCCAAGGAATTGAGCAAAGCAAGGAGAGGGAGTTGTGCTCCTGTTCCTTCTCCTTCCCTGAGGAAAAATGACCTCACTGTGGGATTGGAGCAGAGAACTTGGGAAGAGTGGAAAACTGGGAAAACCCAACTTTCCTG
Source organism: Geothlypis trichas (assembly GCA_009764595.1). Taxonomy (NCBI): domain Eukaryota; kingdom Metazoa; phylum Chordata; class Aves; order Passeriformes; family Parulidae; genus Geothlypis; species Geothlypis trichas. The sequence goes on along the minus strand of CM019901.1, from coordinate 152,098,952 downwards.
TTGGCTCAGCATGGAGGAGATTGATCCTCATTAATTCATTTTCAAGCTGCCAAAATAGGGATTAATTATGCAAATAGCCAGGGCAGATGCACAGCAGTCAAACCTTCATTAATATCTTTAATTTCTGTTAATGAGAGGCAGAAACCTTTGGTTATTCAGGAAATATTCAAATGGAAAGAATCCCAAACCCACCTTTTTCAGTGACATTTTTGAGGCTTTTATTCCTGCAGTGTGTTGGAATAACTGGAGACAGCACCAAGCCAGCAGTTCTCTCCAGAAAGGTTTGCTCTGTCCTGTTCCATGTGGGATTTTCCAGGGAATTTTGGAGCCTCCCAACTGTGCCGTGCTGGGTTTGTGTCCGGGTGCCGTCGGTGTTTCCCTCGCTCCACGTCCCAAATCCTTCCCATCCCAAATCCACATATCCAATGTTCCATTTCTTGTTCCTACCTGCTGTTCACACCTTCTTTTCCTGTTTCTTTTTTTCCATGTTTCCCTGGCTGGATTGCAATAGAGAAGAAGAAAATGAGGTGAGTAAAACCAATTCCAACATTCCTGGATCTCCTGTGAGCTCAGCTTGGGTTGGTTTGACTGAGACATTCCATGAATCCAGAGCCACCGAGGGGCTGCAGAAAGCAATTGGGTGCTTTTCTGGGATCCTCCTGGTTAGATTTGGGAAGGAAGGGCAATAATTCTCCTTAAATTTGGGGAGGAGGGGCAATACACATTAAATTTGGGAATGAGGGGCAATAATTCTCATTAAATTTGGGAATGAAGGGCCATAATTCCATTAAATTTGGGAATGAAGGGCAATGATTCCCATTAAATTTGGGAATGAAGGGCAATAATTCTCATTAAATTTGGGAATGAGGGGCAATAATTCCCATTAAATTTGGGAATGAGGGGCAATAATTCTCATTAAATTTGGGAATGAAGGGCAATAATTCCCATTAAATCTGGGAATGAGGGGCAATAATTCTCATTAAATTTGGGGAGGAGGGGCAGTAATTCCCATTAAATCTGGGAATGAAGGGCAATAATTCTCAATAGATCTGGGAATGAGGGGCAATAATTCCATTAAATTTGGGAATGAAGGGCAATAATTCCCATTAAATTTGGGAATGAAGGGCAATAATTCTCATTAAATCTGGGAATGAAGGGCAATAGTTTTTATTAAATTTGGGAATGAAGGGCAATAATTCCCATTAAATCTGGGAATGAAGGGCAATGATTCCCATTAAATTTGGGAATGAAGGGCAATAATTCCATTAAATCTGGGAATGAAGGGCAATAATTTTTATTAAATCTGGGAATGAGGGGCAATAATTCCATTAAATTTGGGAATGAAGGGCAATGATTCCCGTTAAATTTGGGAATGAAGGGCAATAATTCTCATTAAATTTGGGAAGGAAGGGCAATGATTCCCATTGAATTTGGGAATGAGGAGCAGTAATTCTCATTAAATTTGGGAATGAAGGACAATAATTCCATTAAATTTGGGAAGGAAGTGCAATAATTCCCATTGAATTTGGGAAAAAATGACAATAATTCCAGTACCACTCGTGCCACAAGCACACGGGAGGTGATGGCACAGCTTGGTGTGGGTTGGTGCTGATTATTTAAAGACTTAATTTGTAAAAATAATGAGTTTTACTGCCTGTGACTCAATGAATTTGTTGGGAAAAGAGAAAACTTGGAGGCCTGGGATAGATTTTGATCTCCTGCCTTTGGAATGAGGGCTGTTAATCATTTTGGATGTGCTTTTTTTTCCCATTTTGGGTAATGTTCCCCTTCTGTAAAACAGGAGAGGAAGGAGAATTCCTCTTTACCTGGAGAGCTTTTCTGTAATTCCCACCTTTTACATTTACCAAATTACCTGTGGAGTGCGTTCCAAATTCTGGGAATTGTGTTTTGTTCAAGTTGCTGTCATTTAAGGAAAAAAAAAAATCCCTGGAAGGGTGAACTGATGAGGGGAAATATCCTGGATTGTGTCAGCTCTGCTGAATTTGCTGTGGGAAGGGGAGGAATGGAAATGTGGCAGCTCTTTTTTGCCTGCAGATCCCATATTTGGGAAAAGGTGGCTCTATCCAAACCCCCTTATCCCCATTATTTCAGAGCTGCTGTCCTTGAAATTAGAAGGATTTTGATCAAAACATTGACACTTAAAATAATGGCACCAAAGTTGTTGCAAGAAGGAAAACTCTGAAATGCTGATTCCCTGAATTTCCAGTATTTTTACCTGTCAGCTCTGCTGAATTTGCTGTGGGAAGGGGAGGGATGGAAATGTGGCAGCTCTTTTTTGCCTGCAGATCCCATATTTGGGAAAAGGTGGATCTATCCAAACCCCCTTATCCCCATTATTTCAGAGCTGTTGTGCTTGAAATTAGAAGGATTTTGATGAAAACATTGGCATTTAAAATAGTGACAGCAAAGTTGTAGCAAGAAGGAAAATTCTGAAATGCTGATTCCCTGAATTTCCAGTATTTTTACCTATATATTCCTTAATTTATTATTTATAGCTGATATGATTAAAAAATCCTATCTCTGATAAAAATTTGGGTTCAGACCTGTGGAAATCCTTCCGGGTATGGTTGGAGAGGAACCTGCTCACTTCTCTTGGCCCAGGTTGGAGTAAAAAATTTGGGAATTTCTGGTTGTGAGGATAACAGTTGATCCAGGAATCCCCCAAAATGCTGTTCCCTCACTCTTCAGGAGGCTGAACTCCTACAGGAGGGTGGTCTCAGTGTTCATTTTGTCCTTCATTCTTCCATGAATTCATGTGGATTATTCCCAGGATCACTTGTGATGTGTGGATTGTCTGGAAAACAAGGATGACATTTCCAGCAGGGCTTTGTGGAGATGTTTCTGAGTTGTGGTGAGAGGAGCCCATTTCAGAGCTGGAGATTCTCCTTTTTTCCAAAGTCAGTGTTTTGAGTTCCCTTTCAGCCATGAAACTCCTTTGTCCCTGAAATATCCCCTCATAAAAGACATGGATTTCAAGGAAATGCTTTTGGGTTTTACTCCCAGTTTTCCCACAGTGAAGGGAATTTGCTGCTCAGATCCAGATCCAGATGCTGGATTGGGTCACCAGGGTGAGTCATGGGTAGACCATTAACAGGTGCTCACAATGAAACCCCCAATATGTTGAAAAAGAGGAATTTTTGGGATATGTGATGTCCCAGGGTGCAGAAAACACAGGATTTCCAATCCACCAATGTCTCATTTAATCATTTACTGTGGTGCCTTGATCTAGGGCAGCTCCATGTTGTTCCATGAGTTAAAGGATAACAAAATCCTTAATAATTCACAGAGGGCTGCAGGAAACTGCTGCTCCTGCCAGAAATGTGCTCGTGGCACAGCTACAGCAGCAAAACACGGCTCTGGACAATTTGGAAACGACTCTTTCCATTGGAATCAGGGTTAACACACAAAAATGGAATTCCCAGAGCAGCTGTGGCTGCCCCTGGATCCCTGGAAGTGTCCCAGGCCAGGCTGGACAGGGCTTGGAGTAACCTGGAATAGTGGAAGGTGTCCCTGCCATGACAGGATTGAAGCAGGATAATCCTGAGGGTCCCTTCAACCCAAACCATCCTGGAATTTTGTGATTCTGATGCAATTTGGATTTTTGGGGATAGGGACTGTTAACAGCAAAGCCCTTTTTCCACTTTATCTTCTCCAGGATTTTATTTCTGGGGCACAGATGAGCTCTGGGATTTAAAACAGAGGGAGAAATGGCCAAAGGGGTGAATATAGGGTGCTGTGTGCTCTAAAAATTCCTGGGTTTGGGTTTGGAAGGTGCTGAGTGAGCTCCTGGGCAGGAGGCAGCCAGAAGCTCCTGGTGGGAAGGACATGGAGCTTGGAATGGTCGGTTGATCCAGAGGTGACAGAGTCATCATGCACCACTGGCTCCTGATGGGAATTCCTGGGGAGTTGTTAATTAATGCTGGTCTAGGCCTGAGCCTGGGAACTTGCAGGAATTAGTGATGACCAGGAAAAAGCTGTTGGGGGGAGTGGGAAAGGATGGGGTTTAAATTCCTGCTGTAATTGTTGTTGGTCTGGTTTATGTTGGATCCAAATTCCAGAATCCCAGAATGGTTTAGGTGGGAAGGGACCCTCAGGATCATTCAGTGCCACCCCTGCCACTGTCCCAGGCTGCTCCAAACCTCAATGTCCAACCTGGACCTGGACACTTCCAGGCATCCAGGGACAGCCACAGCTTCTCTGGGAATTCCATCCCAGCCCAGGAATTCCCAATTCCCAATCTCCCATCCACCCCTGCCCTCTGGCACTGGGAGCCATTCCCTGTGTCCTGTCCCTCCATCCCTTGTCCCCAGTCCCTCTCCAGCTCTCCTGGAGCCCCTTTAAGCCCTGCCAGGGCCTCTGAGCTCTCCTTGGAGCCTTCTCCAGTACTGGAAGGCTGCATCCAGGTGGATTCACATAAACAAATGCAGTTTGAGCTTAAAATCCAGGATCTTTTGTAGCCTGGGACCACAGAAACAGCATAAAAAAAGCAGATTTTTGCCCTCAATTAACTTTGTAAGCTGAACTCTATTTTTTAAAAAATAAGAATTAAATGATAAAAGGACTTTGAGCTTGGTCATTAATAAGTCAGATAAAAAGCCTCAGCCCAAACCTCAGAGGAGGCTTAGTTTCAGGCTGGAGAAGTCTGAGGAATTGATTTTTTCAGGACAGAGCCAGGCAATAAAGACAGACCCAGGGTATGCATTTCTCTTTTATCATCATGAAAAATTCACCAGGTGAAAGAAAACGCTGCAGAACTCAGTTCAAAGCCCCCAAAATCCAATTCCTCCAACTCCATCTTCTTTTTCTTCCGCAGGGCAAACCTGAAACGGTGCCGAGAGCCGGTTTTATCAAAGGCCCCGTGTTCAAAGGCGTCGCCTCGAGCCGCTTTTTGCCCAAAGGCACCAAAACCAAGGTTAACCTTGAGGAGCAGGGAAGACAAAAAGTGTCTTTCAGCTTTAGTTTAACCAAGAAAACTTTACCCAATCGATTCCTGGCTGCTCTGGGAAACGAAAAACAAAATGATACTCCCACCCCTCCGGCGGTTCCCCTTCCGACTGATTTTAACCCCAAAAATAAACCGGACCTGGGGGACACCGCCAGTTCAGCTGAGGAATCTTCACCTCCAAAACCGAAGGTAGAATTGGGGAAGATTCATTTTAAAAAACATTTACTGAACGTCACGGCAAAGCCACCCCGGCTCCGGCGGCCCCGGTGACGGATCCGGTGGCCTCGGCCGTGGATTTCCCCCCCACGCCGCCGCCTCCCCCGCCGCCGCCGCCACCGCCGGCGTCACCGATGCCGGTTCCTGGAGCCACGGCCCCGCCGCCGCCGCCGGTGACGCCGATGCCGGCGCTGCTGCTGTCGCCGCCCGGTGAAGCCGAGGCCCCCGTGCCCAGGGAGCCGAGCCAGGCGCTGCCCTTGGAGCCGGATGCTGCCAAGCAGGATCCGGCGTCGCGCGGCTCGGAGGAGCGCGGGACTCAACCCGCGCCCGAGCAGACGGAGATAACGCCGCCGAAGGAGGATTCCCATATTGGGAAGGAGGATGAGGTTTCTGACAGCTCGAAAGGTGCTCCCGTGTGCTCCCGGAGGCAGGGGGCCAAGAGGAAGTTCTCCCAGTCGGATGGCGCGCCGCAGGGCTCCGAGTCCGACGAGGATTCCGTGAGGACCTCCTCCAGCCAGCGGTCGCACGAGCAGAAGATCTCCAGCACGGAAAAGGAGAGAGACTCCAGGCGGAGCTCCGCGTCCCTCCGCGGTGATGACCTGGGCAAGTCCTCGTCGCGCTCCAGGTCGGACAGGGATGAGAAGTACTCGAGCTATTCCAAATCGGAGAGAGACTCGCGGTACTCGTCCTCCCGCTCCCGCTCGGACAGAGAGAGGAGGCGGAGCCGGTCTCATTCCCGTTCCCGCTCCGATCGCAGCTCCCGAACCAGCTCCTCCTACTCGAGGTCGGAGCGCTCGCATTACTACGACTCCGACCGCCGGTACCACCGGAGCTCCCCGTACCGGGAGCGGTCGCGCTACTCCCGGTCGTACGCGGACAGCCGGGCACGGGAGAGCTCGGACTCGGAGGATGAGTACAGGAGGACACATTCCAGGTCCAGCGACTCCCGGCGTACGTCCTCCCATTCCTCCTCCTCCTACAGAGACTCGAGATCCTCTTACTCCAAGTCGGACAGGGACAGCAAAGTGGAGTCGTCTCACGCCGACGTGGACAGGAGAGGGAGGTCGTCTTCAAAAGCGGATCGAGATTCCAAAAGGACTTCTGAAAGTGAAGTATCTAAAAGGTGCTCTCCCCTCGATGAACTGGGCTATCGGAAGGGGACATCCCATTCCAAGCCCGACAGTAATGTGAATTCCTCCCGCTATAAATCCACCCCTTCCAAGGCCCCCGCACCAAAGCCTGATAAATTTAAGAGTTCTTTCTGTTGTACAGAATCGATCGAAGAAATCAAGTCCAAGTCTAATTCTCTAGATTTAGAGACCTCTTGTGTAAAGAACAATGAGATCAGGGTGTCCAGTGTGAAAAAGTTGGAAAGGGAAAAGACACTTTCTCCGTTAAATCAATTAAACGATTCTCCCACTTTGCCGAAGGCTGACGACTCCAAGGTGGGTTTGGCAAACTCAAAATCCGAGGAACTTGCAGCAAACGAAGGCCATGACAGTGTTAAGGAGCAAGAAACGTTCTTAAAGGCAAAGCACGATCCCTTAAGAGCACGTTTACCCACGGAATCTAGCATGAACGGCTCCCCGGAGGGTCAGGACAAGGGCCTGGCAACCTCCAGTGCCTGCAAAGCAGAGGATGTCGCTGCATCCTCTGACCATGGCCTGGGTCCATCGGAAGCATCGCCTGCTGTCAAGACCAGCCCGTCATATCCATTGCCATCCAATGGGTTTGAGAGCACGGATGTGTCCCAAGAGCAAGAGCTGGATGATTCCCGGGTGCAGTCCAGCGAGTGCAACAGCCTGTTCCAGGAAGCAGAGGTTCCGGAGCCGCAGCAGCCGGAGGAAGCCACCCCTCTCCCTGCCGTGAATGTAGATCCCACTAACACTGTCCTTAAGAAGCTGGATGAGGAGGTGACTCCGTGTGACAAAACCAAAGAACCTGTTTTTTGCTACATTTCTGACGATGCCACCCCTGGTTTGTACCACTCGGAAGTGGAAATCGAAGCGGAACCTGCGGATTTGAAAGTGACATCCGAGAGTTTCCTGGACGTGCAGGTGGAGCCGCAGACGGTGACGTGCGATTACGAGAGCACGGAGGATTCCCATTCCAAGTCTGCTGGGGAGGATGAACACGGCCATCCTTCCCATAAAATCAGCCTGGCAGTGGAAAGCTCAAGCCAGGATTCCTCCCAGGATGGCTGTTCCCAGAGGCTCCAGTCGGATCATCCCATGCCGGAGGAAAGCGTCTCTTCCAAATGGGACGTGCCCCCGCCGGGTGTGTGCCAGGAGCCACTCCAGCATTCGGAAGCCGACGAGATGCTGGAGTTGGATGCTCAGCACGTTGATCTTGGCTCAGCAAAAGGCAAGTCGTCGTTCCAGAATGAACATTCCTACTATTCAGAAGTGCCGCTGGAGCACCGCGGCAGAGAGGTCGTGGAAGAAAGTGCTGTTTCCACCGAGGGAGCTGAGCTGGATGAGCTGAGGGTTCAGTGTCCCGGCGTATCGGCCGAGAGGGATGAGGCAAGCGAGCCCTTGGTGGCCTCGGCGTTTCCAGATGCTTTGTATCCCTCCTCCGATGTCATTGTCACCGCAGAGGACACGGAGATGGTGACCCAAGCGCCAACGTGCGACAGCAGCGGCAACGCCTCGGAATTCATTCCCGCTGGCCACGACGATTATTCCGACATGGGGGACAGTGACAGTGACAGGGGCAGCGAGGACAGCGACACGGAGGACTCGGATTCCGATGATGGGACACCGCGGAAGAAGCTCCAGTCGGTCGTGGTGGTTCCAAAGAACTCCACCATAGCCATGGAGGAGAGCAGCCCAGGCTCCTCCCGGAGCAACCGGCGCTTCTCCGACCACTGGGATGATGAGCGCCCCGAGCCCAGCAGGCCCTACTATGAGGAGAGGTCAGAAGGTATGGGGAGTAAAGGTGGTCCCCAGGTGGAGAGCAGGTGTTCTTCCAGAGGGATGGAGAAGAGTCCGGCGACCTCCACGGAGCTGAGCAGGAAGGAGCCGGAGGAGCTGCGGGCGGATCCGTGCCAGGCCCAGAGTGATGGTGTGGACAGCACGAGCCAGGCCGACCTGATGGCTGATTGCCACGGCAAAACTGGCACGGAGGAGAGGATGGTGCTGCCAGATGTGGTGGCCATGGGGAGGCCCGTGGGCCGGCCAGAGGAGCAGCCCTTCTGTGTCCCAGAGAGTTTGGAAAGCACTGAAACATCCCGGCACCAGATGAGCTCTTCCAAACCTGACAGTCGGCAAGGGCAGGGCGTGCTGAACCAGTCCGGCCTTGGAGACTACTCCAGGCTGGATGGTTTCCGTGCCCCGGAGGAGATGGGTGCTGCAGGCTGGGAGTTCTCCCAGCCGGAGAAGCCCAGCAGCACCTACCAACAGCCAGACAGCAGCTTTGGGATGTACTCAGGCTACGTTTACCAGCCAGGACCAGGAGCCTATCCCAGCTCCCAGAGCTACTGGCAAGGCAACGGTTACTGGGATGCGAGGGCAGCCAGCAGAGGCTCTGTGGTTAACTATGAACGTGTCCAGGGGCAGGTGCCGGATTCCCTCACGGAAGACCACGAGGAGTATGAAGAGGATGAGCGTTGGGATGAGGAGTGCAAGCCCCGCTTTCCCAGCCCCTCTGGAAAATCCCAGATGCCCGGGCAGAAGGAGAAGGGCTCGGTGCAGGCGCACGAGATCAGCAGCAATTCCACCAAGGAGCCGGTGCCGGGCGGGGAGAAGAAGGACGAGGTGAAAGCTTTGGAGAAGAACGACGTGAAGGAACGAGGCCCACCAAAAAAGAGGCGGCCGGAGTTGGAGAGCGACTCGGAGAGCGATGGGGACTCTGGGGAGAAGAGGAAGGGGAAGCTGGAGGGGGAGCAGGTGGAGCCAGCGCCGCAGGATTCCTCCATGGTGGGCAGGTTGTGCATCATGGATGACTTCAGGGACCCCCAGCGCTGGAAGGAGTTTGCCAAGCAGGGGAAGATGCCCTGTTACTTCGACCTCATCGAGGAGAACGTCTACTTGACAGAGAGGTAATGCTGCTTTTTCCTTGTTTTAAGTGGGATTTCACTTCCATTTGGTTCCAGGATGGTTGGGTTTTTATGGCCAAATTGGAGGGAGGGGCAGGAATGTTGCATACCCCACATTTGGCAAAGCCACCTCAGGCTCTTTTCTCCTAAAGAGAATCACCCAGTTTGGCCCAGACAGTCCCAAGTGCTGAGAAGAGTTGGAAAATGGGAGAATCAGAGGGAAAGGTTGATTTATTTGTACCCTTTTTTATAGCTTTACCAGATCCTGCCTGTTTAATGTCCCCAAATGCCAGCTCACTCCCTTTCTGTTGGCACTGAGAATTCTGTCTGGGTGTGGAAAAGCTTTTGGACAAGCAAGGCGCTTTTCCAAAGGCTTTGGTTACTTCCATGTCTTCATTTATCATCTCAGAGGAGCTTTGTAAAATTTAATGGCCATAATTTAATTTTTTTTGTCTTATAGTATTTTTACCTTGTTGGGATCCACACTCCACAGCATTCCCCAAATCCTTCATGGAAGCTAAAATATGAATTTGTGGATGCCCTGCTTTTTGTCTACCTCTGATTTTCTCCTCTTTTTCATCCTCTCACTTGACAGCAAAGATGAAGCTGAAGCAACCAAACACTCCAATTTGCCTTATTAAAATATGGGTGTCCAAATAAGCATAGACAGGGAGGAGAAAGGAAAAACAGCCAAATATCCTGGGAATTCTCTTTAAGGAATCACCTTTTGTCATCACAAAGTCATCCCCAAGCCAATTGTCCTTGGGTATTCCTGTCCCTAGGGTTATCCATCCATACGTGGAGATATTTATTTTCCGTTTTTTTCCAAAAACCACTGATAAGGATTGAGGAGTTGTTTCTCCACCTGGCTACTGTCTCACCTGTATTCCCATGCCTTGGCTTCCCAGGAAGAAGAACAAATCCCACCGGGATATCAAGCGGATGCTGTGCGAGTGTCCCCCGCTGTCCAAGGAGGAGCGGGCGCAGGGCGAGGTGGCCTGTGGGGAGGATTGTCTCAACCGCCTGCTCATGATCGAGTGGTGAGCTGGGCTCCATGGGTCACCTGCAGGTGTCCTGGGAATCCCTCAAATAACTTGGGAATCCCTCAAATAACTTGGGAGGAATCCCTGGGAGGTGGCAGTGAAGCGTGGTGGTGTTCGCAGGGGTACCCGGATGAGGGAAGAGATGAGAATCTTGACTCTATGCTTTAGAAGGCTGATTTATTATTTTATGATATATATTGTATTAAAGCTACACTAAAAGAATGAAAGGGTTTCATCAGAAGGCTTGAAAGGAAAAGAATGGAATGGAATGATAACATCTTGTGACTCTCAGAGTCTGAGACAGCTGGACTGTGATTGGCCATTAATTAGAAACAACTAACATGGACCAATCCACTTGTCCATTCCACAGCAGCAGATAATTATTGTTTACATTTTGCTTCTGAGGCCTCTCAGCTTCTCAGGAGAAAAGATCCTAACGAAAGGATTTTTCATACAATGTGTCTGTGGCAGTGAAGTGTCTGTGCTGGCACAGAGTGACCTTGGGAGCTGCCAGCAGAAGCTGTGGCTGCTCCATCCCTGGAGGTTTTCAGGGTTTGGCTGGGGCTTGGAGCAGCCTGGAACAGTGGGAGGTGTCCCTGCTCATGGCAAGTGGGGTGGAATGTGATGGTCCTCAGGGTTCCTTCCCACCCAAACCATTCCATGAGTCCATGATTTCCAATCTTTGGATGATCTGCAGGAGATCAACCCTCACATCCTCCTGGATCTTGTTTCTCCAGAGCCTCTCCAGTCTGTGGCTGTTGTCTCCTTCTCCTTCTGGAGAGGTTTATGCTCCATGGGAGCTGGAGGCAGGGACTGGGTGCTTGGTGAGATTCCCCCCTGACACGAGGATTGTGGAAGGACTGGAATTACCTGGCAGAATCCCAATTTTTCCTCTTTATCTCATAGACCAGACGTAGGACAGGGAATATCTTGAAGGAGTAACCCCCAAAACAAGGGGAGAAGAGCCCAGTTCTCCCCACTGGGATGCCCTGATACAGAAATCCAGCGGGATCAGCATTCCAAATGTTTTTATCTTTCCAGAAATAACCGATCTGCATTTGCACGCTGGCAGTCACGTGGTTGTGCTTTTTATAGCAAACCACATTTGAAGGTTTCACACGGAATTTCTCGTGATTATTTGGGATTTATTTCCCATCTGAGCCCTTCTTGTTGGCTCTGTTTTCCTGCTGGGAATTGATTTGCTCCCTTCCCTTCCCTCCCCTCAGCTCCTCCCGGTGTCCAAACGGTGACTTCTGCTCCAACCGGCGCTTCCAGAAGAAGCAGCACGCGGATGTGGAGGTGATCCTGACTGAGAAGAAGGGCTGGGGGCTCAGAGCTGCCAAGGACCTGCCATCGTAAGCCTTCCCTCTTCCCACAGCCTGTTCCCCACCCTTTTACTCCCTGCTGAAGGGAAAAGGGCCTGTGGGGTCTGGATTTCCCTGCCAGGAGATGGGCCGAGGTTGTTCCAGCTCGTCCTCGTCCCTGATGGGTGTTCCTCTGCCTCTTTGGCATTTGCCCATTTATTCTTTGATCTCCCACTCTGGTTTTGCTCTTCCTGGTTTCCCAGCAGCCTTTCCATGACTTATTCTTGGGATGAATCTGCCTCCCCTTTCTCTGTCCCTATTTCACTCCAGTTGTGTCCATTCTTTTCTTCCCATCTCTGCAAAACTTCTCTTCTGAGTCCTCCTTCTCTTCCTCCCCTTTGGACTATGAGAAGACCCAGAGGGGATTTTTCCTCCTGTTGTTAATTCAGGATTGTAATTCCAAGAGCTGGGTTAGGTGAGGCCAGGAAAGGAGAAAGGAGTGAGGACATTGAAATCTCCTGAGGCACAAGGGAGAATCAGGATGGGGAGACCAAGATAAGGGAGAAGGGAGCAACCTGGAGTGTGTCCAGAGCAGGGAACAGGGCTGGGAAAGAGCTGGAGAGTTCCTGAGGAGCTGGGAAGGGGCTGGAGAATCCCTGAGGAGCTGGGAAGGGGCTGGAGAATCCCTGAGGAGCTGGGAAGGGGCTGGAGAATCCCTGAGGAGTTGGGCAGGAGCTGGAGAATCCCTGAGGAGCTGGGAAAGAGCTGGAGAATCCCTGAGGAGCTGGGAAGGGAATGGACAATCCCTGAGGAGCTGGGAAGGGGCTGGAGAATCCCTGAGGAGCTGGGAAGGGGCTCAGCCTGGAGCAAAGGGGGCTCAGGGGGCCCTTGTGGCTCTGCACAGCTCCTGCCAGGGGGATTTGGGATCTTATCCCAGGGAACAGGGACAGGAGCAGAGGGAACAGCCTCAGGCTGGGCCAGGGCAGGCTCAGGGTGGAATATTGAGAAAATTCCTCCTGAAAAGTGTTTTCCAGCCCAGAGCTGCCCCTGGATCCCTGGAAGTGCCCAAGGCCAGGTTGGACAGGGCTGGGAGCAGCCTGGATTAGTGGAAGGTGTCTCTGCCCATGGAATGGTGTTGCAATGGGATGAGCTCAAAGTTCCCTTCCAACCCAAGCCATGCTGTAATTCTGTGAATATATTGAATTTATAGAACAAACCCTGCTCCAAGGGGAGCTTCATCCTTCTGTCACCTTCCTGTGTGACAGCCTAAAATCCCAAATTAATCAGAATTCCCTGAGATTAAGGCACATCATCATTGCTACACCACCAGGCTGGGAGTTGTGTTCAGAGAATCCACCTGAACAGGCATTATTTTGTGTTATTTGTGTGGGTTTTTTTCCTAAGAAAATTGATATTTTCCCCTCTTGCAGCAACACTTTTGTCTTGGAATACTGTGGGGAGGTGCTGGATCACAAGGAATTCAAGGCTCGGGTGAAGGAATATGCCAGGAACAAGAACATCCACTATTATTTCATGGCCCTGAAGAATGATGAGGTGAGCAGTGGCATTGCTGGCATGGGATTACCTTGGGAAAGGCTGGATTTAGCTGTGTACAGCACCAGCTCCTTGGGAACCCATGGAGCAACATCCTGAATCCACTGGGAATGTTTTCCTGAGGAAAGCAAACTTCAAACCTCAGGATTTTTTAACCCATTGCTCAGTTCCAACAAAATTGTGGCAGCTTAAATGTTATCCCAATGTCCTTAGGGAGGGAAAAATGTCTTTCCAAAGGAGAAGATGGAGCCTGGCTCATTGTTCCATGGGAGAAAAGTTTGGGAGCATGCTCCAAGCCAAACTCACCCTTTTTGGGTGCTCAAATACACCAAAAATCCACATTTCCTTTCACATTAAACTGCATGAAATTGGGATATTTTAAGCTGGCAGAGTCCCACTGTGCAGGATTGCCACTGGAATATTTATATATGGGATATCCTTAATTATTTATGGCTGCTTCAGCTCCAAGGGATGTGGAGCTGTTCTCTGTGCCTGAGAGCAAGGGGAATAAATAGAAATTCCATCTCTTATTCTCCTTGTCTCTCTTGTCAGGACATTTTGGGTCTGGGGAGCTTGAGAGAAAAGGAGCTAAAAATACTCAGAGTGGTTTTTCCTGGGTGTTTTTCCTCCTAAAATAAGGATTTTTGAGATTGTTGTGTGATTTTAAGTGTCACAAAGGAACATTTCCAGTTAGGAAAGGATTTTTTATTTCTGGGATGACTTTTCCCTTGGAGTTTGAGGTGTGTGGGAGAAGATTCACTGTCCCAACCCCTCATGGCTGTATCAGAAACAAAATCCAAGATCTGCAGCCAGCTGGAGAACTCTGGAAAATGAGGAGCCGTGTACCCAGGTGCTCTTTTTGTGGGGATTTAATGTCCTAACAAACCCCAGTCTCTACAATGAAGATGGAGAATATCAAATAAAGAGTGGGGAAGGAGATGATTGCCACGTGGGTTGTGTTTGTAGCTTTTTCCCATCCCAAGGAATGAACCTTTCCCTGCATTTCTTGTCCCTTTTCAGATCATCGATGCCACCCAGAAAGGAAACTGCTCCCGCTTCATGAACCACAGCTGTGAGCCAAACTGTGAGACCCAAAAGGTAAAATGCTGGATCTATCCAGCAGCTCCTCCCTCTGCAGAGCTCACAGTGAAACATTTCCCTTCTTTATTTTGGGGGTTTTTGTTGCTGTTGCATCAGTGACATGAAAACTCCTGGATTTCAACCGGGCGCTTTGCCTGGTTTCAAACTCCCCAGTGCTGTTTCTCCAAGGATTGGGGTGTTCAGGGAATACAAACCTGGAGTTGAGGCTGGAATAACTCCTGGTATTTTCTCTCCACAGTGGACTGTGAATGGGCAGCTGAGGGTTGGGTTTTTCACCACCAAGCCGGTCCCGTCGGGCTCGGAGCTGACGTTTGATTACCAATTCCAGAGATATGGGTACGTCCCCTTTCCTGCCCCAGCAATTCCTGCTCTTCCCCCTTCCCACTGTCACTGCTCCTGCTCCATCCCTTTCCCAGAGAATTCCCTTCCCTGCTTCTTCCTGTCTGATTGTTAATTAGACTTTGGGATATTCCTTGAGAATTCCCGTTCTTCCCTTCTCACTCCTCTGTTTTGTGGCTTTGCAAGCTTTGAGGAGCTGTAAAGCCCCCTGGATAACTCATCCCCTCTTCCTGGCCTAATCCAGGGCTGCAGGGAAAGCTCCAGCCTGGAATTGGGATCCCTTTGCTAAACCTGAGCCTAAGATTCCTCCATTATTGTATGGTGAAGTATAACTTGAGGAACATTCCTTCCTTTTCATTCTGGATCCTTCTCCAGGCCCTTCCTGTAAGCAGGGATGAGGTTTTAGTTGCATTTTAAGATAATTCCTCATTCCTAGAAATTCCTGGAATTGATCTTCCCTGCTTCTTACCACTGCAGGGTCACATTCCTCCAGTGGGTTCCACATATTTAAAATAAAACCCTACCATTTTCCCAAGAAATTGTGGAATGGAGTATAAAATGGATGGTGTGTCAAGTGGGAAATACAGAGACTTGATAGAATTATTCCTTGGGAATTATATTTATTACATTTATTGTATTTATTATATGTATTTTATTTATTATCCATGGCTGAACATCCAAAACAAATTCTCCATGTGGATTTTGCTGCTTCCATGAATCCTGAGCTCGTTCTTTATCCTCTTTTGAGCTCTCAAATTCAATTTATGAGCTATAAAATGAAATTCAATGCAAGCTTTTCCTAATGGATGTATAATCCTGAGGGGAAATGCCTTAGGAAAATTAGAATATTGATGGCAGTGTGGGATAAGAAGTTGTCAACCCCACCAGCTCCACCTTTTCCTCTCTGATTCCTGATTCTTGGAGAGCTTGGAAGTGAGGCAGGCTTGGCTTTCCACCTGCCACAGCTGTGGATCATGGCAGCTGTGTTGGGAATAAAACCTTTATTTGGGTTTTCAGTGGCTTTTCCACGCAGAACCATTCCCATTCCTGGCTTGGGAAGGTGCAGAGCTGGCTGTGGCTGGGCTTGAGCTGTTGTTGAACCTCCCTTTGTGTTCCCCCCACAGCAAAGAGGCCCAGAAATGTTTCTGTGGCTCCTCCAACTGCCGGGGGTACCTGGGAGGGGAGAACAGGGTCAGCATCCGCGCGGCCGGGGGCAAGATGAAGAAGGAGCGATCGCGCAAAAAGGACTCGGTGAGTCTGGGGGCTGAGCCTCTGCCATTGAGCCCAGCACTGCCAAAACCACCCACGTCCCCAAGTGCCACATCCACGTGGCTTTAAATCCCTCCAGGAATGGGGATTCCACCACCATCAGCCCTTTCCGTGAGGGAATGTCCCCAATATCCGACCCGAGCTGCCTCTGGTGCGGTTTGAGGCTGTTTCCTCTCATCCCATCTCTGTTCCTTTGGGAGATGTTTACTCCTGATGATCTCAGGGTTCAGTGTCATCAAAGGTTGGATTGATGATCTTGGAGGTCTTTTCCAGCTCCAATGATTTTATTTCACGAGGTCCCTCGAGATTTGTGTTCTCTTGGATCTTCAGTTAAGTCCAATTTCTCCTGGTTATTTAAAGTCCCACCAGACAGTGACTTTCCCAGGTCCAGTATTTGCTCATCCATAACTAAACCACACCATAAATTGGATTTAAAAATGTGGGGTGCTTCCCATGATTTTTAAACATTAATGAAAGATGAACAATATTGGCTCTGCCATTTAGGGCATCACCTGAAATTTGGCAGCTCCAAGGGCAGAGTTTCACCATTTCCAGATTGGGAGGTGGAATTTTAGAGACAGCACATGGAATTGCAGGGAAGGGTTCATTCCAAGTGGAAAAAGTACAGAGAATCCAGAGCAATAGAATTTTTTTTGGGGTGAAATCTTCTGGAAGAACCTGCTCAGGCTCTTCTTTAATTCCTACAAATTGTAATTATTCCATCCTTGAAGGGACAAACCTCTGTTCCTGTGGAGAAGATTTATTCCTAATTCTTTTGGGAAGTTTAAAAATGCCAGTTTCATTTTAATGTGCTGTATCAGAGAGGGAGGAAACCAAGAAATAATTCCTAAATCTTTTATAGAGAGTGAGTAAGCCAAGAAATAATCCCTAAATCATTTATAGGGTGTTTTAAAACACTAATTAGTCCCTAAATGAGAGGATGATATTTCAGTGTCCCATGTGGAGAGGGACTCTCTGGTTGTAAAAATTATAAATCTGTTATAGTTTATAATCCATTAATCATTACAAATTTATAAATAATTTATACAACTCAGAATATAAATAATAACTTTTACCTGCAATTAAAGATAATTTCTTCGTTTGTTTTCCTGCATGAAAAGATAAACTCAGGGCTGGGAGGGTTTTGGTGCAACCACCTGGAATTTCCAGCAGAGCTGCAAGGTGGAAAATGGGAAATAGGAAAATGGAAAATTAGGGAAAAGGGAACTTGGAGTCAGGGAATTGCCTGGCCTGAGGCTGAGGGTGTTCTGCTGTGGCTCTGCAGGTGGATGGGGAGCTGGAGGCGCTGCTGGAGAACGGGGAGGGGCTCTCTGATAAGAACCAGGTGCTGAGCTTGTCCCGGCTCATGGTGCGCATCGAAACCCTGGAGCAGAAACTCACCTGCCTCAAACTCATCCAGGTGAGGAGCGGCCTGGGCAGGGGGGGATCCACGTCAGACATCCTCAGAGGAGCAGGGGGAGAGTGGGAGGCAGCTCCTGCCCTTTTTGCTGCATCCCCAGCTCAGCTGAGCAGCTCCAGGATCCATTGTCCTTCAGTGTTGTTCCCCAGTATGAGCTGTAGTGCTTGGAGTGGTCCTGCTGCTGGATCCTGCTCCAACCCCAGCAGTTCCAGCCACTCCAATCAGCTTGGGCCTGCTCAGGTGCTGAGTTCTGGCTCTGCCATGGCTTTGCCATGATCCCAGTGGAGCAATTTTCCATGTTTTTGCCTGGAAGTGTCTGACTGTTCCCACCTCTGGCTCTCCAGAACACGCACTCGCAGTCCTGCCTCAAGTCCTTCCTGGAGTGCCACGGCTTGTCCCTGCTCTGGATCTGGATGACGGAGCTGGGCGATGGCAGAGGGAGCACGGCCAACAACCTGAAGCTGCAGCTGGAGGTCAGTGATTCCCTGGCACTGGGAGCTCTCATGGAATCCTCGAGGTGGGAAAAGCCCTTTAAGATCTAGTCCAGCCATTCCCCAGCACTGCTGAGGCCACCACTCGCCCTTGTCCCCAAGTGCCACATCCACAGGGCCCTTAAATCCCATCAGGAATGGGGATTCCAGCCTGTGCCAGGGCTTGCCAGCCCTTTTTGGGGAAAAGGGTTTTGGCAGCTTTGCTGAATGCTCGGGATCACGAGGATTTTCTTTTCCTTCTTTTTTTTTTAAATACAAATCTGTGCCAAGTGTTCATGGAAAACAACCTCAGGTGCCTCAGAACTACAGGCCTGAAAGTTCTGCCCTCAGGCAGATCCTTAATAAACGGAAGGAATTTGCTCCTGTGGTTTTCCTTAGATTCCTGACATAGATTCCATGAGCCAGAACTTAAAGGTTGTTGCTGTTGCTGTTTATTCTGTGCTGAAGCACAGGGAATTTGAGATCCTGACAGTCTGAAGTAGAGCTGGAATGTTTCAGTTTTCCATAAACAATTTGGGATTGGATACCCAAAGACTTTTGGAAGTTCAAGGTCATTGTGTCCATGCTGTGCTCAATCCCCTCCTTGTCCCCAGCCCAGAGCACTGAGTGCCACCTCCAGGTGTTCCTTGGACATCTCCAGGGATGGAACTCTACCACCTCCCTGAGCATCCATTCAATGTTTAACAACCTTTTCCATGAAAAAACTCTTCCCAAAATCTGTCACCTGTGACTCTCACTAGATAGAGGAGATCAGATATTTAAATTTTATATTTTGAGATATTGGGAAGGAATTCTTGGAAAGATTTAGATCAGTGGTTAAGAAAGAATGAATTCCTGCTGTGAGGGTGGTGAGGTGCTGGCACAGGTTGTCCAGAGAGGTTGTGGACTTCCCATCTCTGGAAATGTCCAAGGCCAGCTTGGACAGGGCTTGGAGCAACCTGGGATAGAGAAAGGTGCCCATGGCAAGGAGGTCCCTTCCCACCCAAACAAGGATTTTATGATCACCTTGATATTCCAGAGTTAATCCTTCCTGAGAAAAGTGAATTATTCCAGGTTGCACACAGCTGTTAATCCTGCTGGCTCTAACACCCTGCTTGTCTTTACCCTTAGATCATGAAGACCCTGGAGCTGCTGCCCATCCCCACCAAGAACATGCTGGAGGAGAGCAAGGTGCTGCCCATCATCCAGCGCTGGGCTCAGACCAAGACGGCGGTGCCGCAGCTCAGCGAGGGCGACGGCTACTCCAGCGAGAACACGTCCCGGGCACACACCCCCCTCAACACCCCCGAGCTCTCGGCCAAGCAGGGCGGGGAGGCCGACACGGACACCCCCAAGAAGTTGGTGTTCCGCAGGCTGAAGATCATCAGCGAGAACAGCATGGACAGCGCCATCTCCGACACCACCAGCGAGCTGGAAGGCAAGGAGGGCAAGGAGGACCTGGATCAGCTGGAGGCTGCTCCAATGGAGGTGACAGAGGAGCAGCAGCAGCAGCAGCAGCAGCAGCAACAGGAGATCAAAAGTGCTGTGGAGGCGCCGGTGGAGAGCAGCAAATCCCAGCCGGCAGAGCTGGAGGCTGAGCCCGAGGCAGAGGTCAAGGAGAGCAATGGAGCAAAGCTGGAAGAGCCCATGGAGACACCATCACAGGATGAGGAAGAAGGAGTTTCTGATGTGGAGAGCGAGAGGAGCCAGGAGCAGACGGATAAAATCGTGGATGTGAGCGACTTGGCCACCAGGCTGCTCGACAGCTGGAAGGAGCTCAAGGTAAGAGGCAGCTCCGTGCTGCTCCAGCACCTGGAGCTAAGGAAAATGTGGATTTGGTGGTGGTTTGATGTCTTTTGGTCAATATTTGGTAACTAAGTGGCCTTTTCCACACAAAAAGTGCTTTCTGTGTAAATCCTCTGGTGGCAGCTGCCCTGGGTGTGACCTGAGAAATGTCCAGGTGTTAGTGAAA
Source organism: Geothlypis trichas (assembly GCA_009764595.1). NCBI lineage: Eukaryota > Metazoa > Chordata > Aves > Passeriformes > Parulidae > Geothlypis > Geothlypis trichas. The sequence goes on along the minus strand of CM019901.1, from coordinate 152,079,262 downwards.
CCAGCAGCTCGTTGGATTTCACAAGGACACTTTGGTCATCCCCTGAGACTTCAGGGAAAAGGCAGCTCTGAGGGACTGAGATTCCCATGAGCATTTTGGGTGGAAGTGATCCCTCAGTATGGAAACAGATGGATGAACTGTCTGCTCCTGAATTCCATCCTTGGAAGTGTTCAAGGCTACTCCTAAATGGCCCATCCCTGGAGATGTCCAAGGCTGGACAGGGCTTGGAGCAGCCTGGGATAGTGGAAGGTGTCCCTGCCCATGACAGGGAGTGGAATTGGATGATCCCTAAGGTTTTCCCCAACCCAACCATTCTGGAATTCTCTGAATTGAGTTATCCCAACATCCCCAGCTTTTCTTGTGCTTTCATCCTCTGCTCTTGATCTGCACTGTGTGGAGCCTCCAGAGAAGGCTCTGTTGGCCATGCCAAGCTCTCTCAAAGGCAAGTGTTGGATCATCCCCTGGGTGTTCACAGTTGGAAGTGCCCAGATTTAGGGCTTCAGTGGTTTCACTCCCATCCAGGTCTTCTGGAGCAGAAAACCTCTTCAAGAGAAGGGCATGGAGGCTGCCTCTGTCCTCTGGAATCGTGTCCCTGTCCCATAGGTGGCCAATGGGATCTGCAGCCACCACCAGCTTTTTGGTGGGATGTAGGATGACATTCCAGTGATGATTCTGAACTAAAAGAGGAAAGATTTAGATCAGTGGTTAAGAAAGAATGAATTCCTCCTGTGAGGGTGGGCAGGCCCTGGCACAGGGTGCCCAGAGCAGCTGTGGCTGCCCCTGCATCCCTGGCAGTGCCCAAGGCTGGAGCTTGGAGCAGCCTGGGACAGTGGGAGGTGTCCCTGCCATGGCAGGGGTGGCACTGGATGTCCTTTGAGGTCCCTCCCCATCCAAACCATTCCATGGCTCTGTGGATCTCACTCCCCACTCAACACTTCAGCCATTCCCTGGGTTTCTTTAGATCTTCGGAAGTTCCTCACAGGTCCACTGCTCCTGCAGGATTGCATTCCATGTGTTATTTCATATTCCTTACATTCCAGGCCAGGAGGGCTGGAAGCCTCTTTAATAAGTCCAAACCTGGTGATTCCTGAGGATCCAGCAGGAATTGAAGGCAATTCCACAATTCCAGCTTCTTATGGGCTTGGTGGGACTTGGAGGCCCTTCTACCCTTCTCTTAATCAACCACCAGCCCAGCTTTAATTACTGGAAGTAGTTTGAAGCAAATTCATGTTTTCTGATGCATCATGGAGCTAAGGAGTTTATTTACCCATTGACTTTGATAATGAGTAATGATTGCAAGAGGTTAATTAAAATAATGGATGTTAATTGTGCAGCTGAACCAGCACAGGTGGAAGAGACCTCATCTTAAGCTTTGCTTGTGCCATTTCTGGAGCTTCAGGATTTAGAAATGCAGAGATTCCCAGGAGAATTCAGGGACATTTTACTTCAGTCTGAATTTTTCAGGAGGATCAGATACTCCTGAACTTTCACAGATTTTTGGCACAATCATTTGTGACACAGATTTTAGAGTGGGGTAAAACACATTTCTGTAGAGAGATTGGGTTATGGTTTTGGTGCTTTCCTTCCTTTTTTCCAAGTGGATCTGATCATTTACCAGATTTGAATTTGCAGACTCTTGGTGTGGTTTTCCTCTCAAAGTGACACTGTCAGGTTAAATTTGTGGTTGAATTGGGAAAAGTCCTTTTCTGTTGTTGCCAAGAGAATTGTTGAGGTTGGAAAAGACCTCCAAGATCAAGTCCAACCTGTTTTAAACTAAAGGTTAAGTCAGGCCTTAGTCCTGCTCTGCTTTGGAGACTTGTTTTGGGTATCCAGACTGAGTTTCTCCTTTGGAACAGCTGTGTTCCCTTCCACACTCATGTACCCAGAACAGCACAGAGAAAACGATAAAATATTTATAAAATGTGTGAAATTTCACAAAACTCCCCCAAAATGTTGGTTTAGGACCAAATTTGATCTGATGGTGTCGTTTTATCCCCAGGATTTGTGTTTTCTTTGGAGCTTGGAGAAGCTCAGCTTGGGAATCTACAGAGTTTTGTTGAAGTTGTGGTGGGGCCATGGAGTCCTGACACATTCCCATATTTTAGATGTGGATTCTCATCCTCTCTGTGTATTTATTAATGAACCTCAGGTCGTGGTCTGGTTGTAGGGATGGGGTTGGATCTCATGAGCTTGGAGTAATCCCAGCAAATCCACCCCAAAAAAGCAGGATCCCAACACAGGGCTGTGACAATTCATTTCTCTCCCATAAAACAATTGCAGGGAAACTGGGAGCTGGGAATTTATCCTGTCCTGGACTTTTTCATGGCTCCAGGAGTTAACTGCCTCTGTCCAACTCTCACCTCATTAGGTGCCACCAAAGCTCACCCCGGATGTCTAAAAGACAAATAAATCCGAGCTGGAAAGGGGGATGGATAACTCACCCCCAGCACATCCAAGCTTTGGAAAAGCCGGGATTTTGGAGTGGTGGAACACCTTGGCCTTGTCTGGGGGGCGGGAGGGTCGGAAACGTGGTGACTTTAGCGCTGTCCTCTCCAGCCTTGCTGATGACCCCCTTGTAATTTCCACCGTTTCCATCCAGCTTCTCCGGGCAGCCAGAGCTGACCAAGGGGCTCCTTTTCTCCAACTCCGTGCGGAAGAAGGGAGAGGACATAGCGCCAAGAGCCGGGAAGATGGTTGGGAAGCTGGCTGATGCATGAGCAGTGTGATAGGTGAAAGGAGGACAGAGGTGGTTAACTCGGGGATGCCGACGTTATTTTGGTGCGTCCATTGCCGGCAATGGACGTCGCTCCGGGGAAATCCCAGCTCCTGGCCTGAAAGGATTAAGTGAGCTTGATTTTTTTCTCTACCTCTACACACAGGACTTGTGAGTCCTTGCAGGGCTCCCTGAGCCTGGCACGACACACACACTCACTCACATTCCCAGTGGGATGAGTTTTCAGCCCGGGCTCGTGGGCGCCGTTCCCGCTCTCCGAGGAAGCGCCGCATGGCTTCTCCCGGGCTGAAAACTCCCTCCCAAGTGTCAAAACACCCAGCAAGGGCACAGGTGTGGTGCTTCCACGTGGTTCTTGCAGGTGGATTGTGCTCAGGTAAGGCTTCATGGGCTGATCTGTGTGGAGAGGCCATGCTAGAGGTGACATGTGGTGTGATGGCCAACAGAATTCTTGGAATCACCGGAACACGCTGTAGGGATGAGCTTGGGAAGCTCTTCCCAATGTCCTCTTAAAGGCTGAGGTTGAGTGGCTGAGCTGAGGGACAGAGAGGAGGTTTTGGTGCTGCTCTGCCTCATGTGGGACCGAGCTCTGGGAATTTTCCCCCACCCCAGAGGAGGCCCTCACCTTGTGGGAAAGGGTTGTGGCTCTGAGGATCCACAGCTCCTTTCCTTGTGACTTGGAGAAGGTCTTGGATTTAGGAAAAATCTTCTGGAAGAGCCAGTCTTGGGTTTGAAAGGTTTTATTTGGATACTTCTGGCCTTGTGAGCGTTTGCGGTGACGTGGAGCTCAAGGCTGAGTCCTCACCCTGACTTGGGCCAAAGTGGACTTTTTTTGCACTTAATAATCATGGAATCAGGGAATTGGTGAGGTTGGAAAAGCCCTCAGAGATTATTGAGTCCAACCATCCCTCAGCACTGCTGATTTCACCCCTGCCCCTATCCCCAAGTGCCACATCCACAGGGATTTTAAATCCCTCCAGGGATGGAGACTCCCCCCTGCCCTGGGCAGCCTGTTCACTGCTGGACAACCCTTTCCATAAGGAATTTTCCCAATATCCAACCTGATCCTCCCCTGGAGGCCATTTCACCCTGCTTGGGACATCTTGGGTGACCAAAGGCAGCTGAGCTTCCATTTTTCCCTGGGACGATCTTTCCAAGTCTCCTCTGATTTATCCTGGTAAAGCCCCTGGAAGCTGCTCTGGCCTGTCCCTTTCCCAGTGAAGCCATCCTGGAGTGCCTGGCTCTGGCTCCTGCACGCACATCCTGGGCTTTAATCAGGAATTTTATAATTTGTTACAACTTAGAGCAAGGAATAGCTGGGGAAAACAATAGGATTGGGGAGCGGCCAGGCCGTGGTTTGCTGTGGATCTTCTGGCCTTCAAGCAGGGATTTCATGGTGTTGGTCCAAAGAAAACACAAATCCTGGGGATAAAACGACACCATCAGATCAAATTTGGTCCTAAACCAACATTTTGGGGGAATTTTGTGAAATTTCACACATTTTATAAATATTTTATCATTTTCTCTGTGCTGTTCTGTGTACATGAGTGTGGAAGGGAACACAGCTGTTCCAAAGGAGAAACTCAGTCTGGATACCCAAAACAAGTGTCCAAAGCAGAGCAGGACTAAGAGGAGAGAGACGGGGAGGGAGGAGGATCCCACCTGGTAGGGGATGCATTTGGTTGCGTTTTTCCTTCAACAAATCAACAGAAGTTCATAGAATCATAGGATAAACTCATGGAATCATTAAGGTTGGAAAAGACCTCCAAGGTCATCAAGTCCAACTGTTAGTTCAGGAATGACTAAAGGACAGATTTGTGGAGAGGTTCCATCAAGACACAATCTTCTTTTCCACTGTGGAACCCTTTGAGCTGTCACTCCATTTTCAGCTCTTCCCTTTCCCAAGCCAAGGCTGGGTCGTGCCTGAGGCTGGGCAGCCTAAATCCCATTTTTTCCCCCCTCTTTTGTGTGGAACAGACTCGTGTCACTTTTGCTCCTGCATTCAATTTTGCGTGCAGTCCCTTCAAAGCCGCGCTGGGAGCTCGGGAGCCATTTGGAGCCCGTTAGCGGCGGCCGCGCTGATTGAGGAATTCTGCGGCTCCGAGCCAGCAGCTTCCGTTTCCAAAAATAAAAATGCCTTTTCTTGGGAGTTCCCCCAGCCTGCTCTGACCACCATCTGCTTCTCATGGAGCAATTTGGACAAATCCCTCCGTTTGTTCCTGGTTCAAAGCTTTTGCTGCCTCCGTCTTCCCGCGTGGGATGGATGCTGGAGGCTCCATTGAGCGGGGCTGGGGTTTCTCTCCATCAGCACAGAGCTCACTCCCTGCTCACCATCACCTTGGGTTTTGGGCTTCCTGGACTTTAGGGCTGGCCAGTTTGTTGGGATGGATCCTGGAGTGGGCACCCCGATGTCCTGGTGAAGTTAGAGCAAGGCATGGCAGTGTGGCAGTGCCAGGATTGCCAGGTTCCCTTACTCCAGGGAATATCCTTATATCCTCCTTCTCTTCCCACTGAGCCTTTTCCCAGTGGTTTCCATTCCCCATCCTGCTCTTTAATGGGACAGATCTTTTTTAGGAGCTGGGGACTTGGTGTAGTTTAGCTCTTCCCAACACTTGAATTGTCCTTCTGCTCCAGGCAGTTCATCCATGATCCCATTCCTTGATAGCTCCTCATTCCCCCCTGGACATCCATGATCCCATTCCTTGGTGGCTCCTCATTCCCTCCTGGATCCTCATTCTCCCCTGGACATCCATGATGTTCATCCATGACCTCATTCCTTGGTGGCTCCTCATGCCCTCCTGGACATCCATGATGTTCATCCATGATCCCATTCCTTGGTGGCTCCTCATTCCCCCCTGGATCCTCATTCTCCCCTGGACATCCACGATGTTCATCCATGACCTCATTCCTTGGTGGCTCCTCATGCCCTCCTGGACATCCATGATGTTCATCCATGATCCCATTCCTTGATGGCTCCTTATTCTCTCTTGGACATCCATGAAGTTCATCCATGATCCCATTCCTTGGTGGCTCCTCATTCTCCCCTGGACATCCATGGTGTTCATCCATGATCCCATTCCTTGGTGGCTCCTCATTCCCCTCTGGACATCCATGATGTTCATCCATGATCCCATTCCTTGGTGGCTCCTCATTCCCCTCTGGACATCCATGATGTTCATCCATGATCCCATTCCTTGGTGGCTCTTCATTCCCCCCTGGACATCCATGATGTTCATCCATGATCCCATTCCTTGGTGGCTCCTCATTCCCCAATGGACATCCATGATGTTCATCCATGATCTCATTCCTTGGTGGCTCCTCATTTCCCCCTGGACATCCATGATGTTCATCCATGATCTCATTCCTTGGTGGCTCCTCATTTCCCCCTGGACATCCATGATGTTCATCCATGATCCCATTCCTTGGTGGCTCTTCATTCCTCCCTGGACATCCATGATGTTCATCCATGATCCCATTCCTTGGTGGCTCCTCATTTTCCCCTGGACATCCATGATGTTCATCCATGATCTCATTCCTTGGTGGCTCCTCATTCCCCTGGGAACAGCCAGATTTAGGGGGATTTTTTGTATGTGCTGCTCTGAAAATGAACATTTTTAGGAGTTTAGCATGGGAAATAAAAAAATCCTGGCAAAACCCACTGGTGGAAGGTGATTTTAGGGCTTCAGAACCTGCCCCTGTGGTCACCTCCATCCCACACGAGGTAGGGAGAGACAAAGTCATCCCTGCCCTCCATGGCTATGGAATTCTGAAGGAAAATAAAATTAAATTCATAGATGATGGTTGGATGGGGCTTGGAGCATCCTGCACGTGGTAGGGGTTGGAGTTGGATGAGCTCCAAGGTCCTTCCAGCCCAAACCATTCCATGATTCCATGATTCCATCATTTATAAATATATAAATCCTATATCATTATGGGTTCATCCTTCATCCTTCCCCACCCCAAACATGGAGCTGCTGTTTTGTTTCTTTACATTTCATCTGAAAAAACTCAAATTTGAATATTGTTGCCCATAGCAAACACATAAATAAATTTTTAAAACTTTATTTGAAGGGCATTTTTTGGGAATTTCAATGCCTCTCTTTTTTGTAGATGCTTCAAACTCCATGTGGTGTGTTTGAGCTCCACAGAAAAGCAAAAATATCTTTAAAAACCTAAAAATCTTGGCCCAAATCCCTTTGTTTTTAGCCAGCAGCAGCACTTTTGAAGTGGTTTTGCCTTGTGGACAAACCACAGCAGGGTTTCTTCTCCTTCCCTTTTTTTTTTTTTGCTAAAGGAAATTCTCATTTTTAGCCCAACCAATGCTGGGGGTGAGCACGTTGCTAATGAGCCCCCTGAGCCATTAATTAATTCCCAAACAGCTTTAAAAACTCAAGGAATTTAAATAAAAGAGGATATTCTGTAAAATCTGAGAGTCAAGTCAAGGTAAACTCCACATTTCTGAGCATGTGGAAGCCTTAAATTCCCAGCTGGAGCAGCCTTCACCCCCCAGGAAATGTCAAATCCATCTTTTTTCCCACTCTGCCTCATCCAGGGCCTCAATGAAAGGATATTTTAGGGAAGGTGCTCTGGGAAAGCTGGAATGTCAGCCCAGCACCCCAAAAACAATTTATTTGTGTTAAACTGAGCATCTCCTTTATGATTTAATGGGGTTTTTTTGGGGATGCAGCTGCTGCTGCAGCAGAGGTGCTCCATCAGCTGGTTCATCACATCCTGCTGGAAATGCCTGGGAATTTTTGGGAATACTGTATTCCTTCAGGAAGGGAGCAGAGCAAGGGCTTGATAGAAGCTGGAATTAAACAAAAATGGGCTTTTCCCCCCAGTCTTCCAGTACCTGGACAGTCAGGAATGCTGTAAAACCTCTGTAGGATCATGAGCATCACAGAGGTAAAATGGGATTTACAATGAGAGTGTCAGAATATTCCAATTAAAAATACAGTAGGGCATGGAAAGGTGCTGATAAAGCTCATTTCTTATTTTGAGGATGCACAGTTGGTTCAGTGACATGGGAAGGGCTGTTCCTGCCCAATCCAGGGGCTTTAATAAGGACATTGTGCCAAACCTGGACTTTAGGGAAGTTCTGCTCCTCATTCCCAGCTCTTCTTCCCTCTTTATCCATGGTGTCATCTCCACCTGGAGCTGTCAGGACTTTTGGGATCTTCCACTGCCACCCTTGCTATGAGTGGGGACACCTCCCACTGTCCCAGGGTGCTCCAGCCTGGCCTTGGACATTCCAGGGATCCAGGGGCAGCCACAGCTGCTCTGGGAATTCCATCCCAGCCAGCAATTCCCAATTCCCAATCTCCCATCCATCCCTGCCCTCTGGCACTGGGAGCCATTCCCTGTGTCCTGTCCCTCCATCCCTTGTCCCCAGTCCCTCTCCAGCTCTCCTGGAGCCCCTCCAGGCCCTGCCAGGGGCTCTGAGCTCTCCCTGGAGCTTCTCCTCTCCAGGGGAACATTCCCAGCTCTCCCAGCCTGGCTCCAGCCCTGCAGCAGCTCTGGGGCCTCCTCTGGATTCACTTCCAGCAGCTCCAGGTCTGCCCTGTGCTGAGGGAGGAGCTGGATGAGCAGAGGTTTGGGGTTTGCTGCTGCTGAAGGTGTGGTGGGTGCTGGGGTCTGATCTCAGCAGCTTCAGCAGCTCCTTGGTCAGAGGGGTCACTCAGAGCTGGGGCTGCTCCTCCTGCTCCTTCCCTCAGATATCAGAGCTTGGGAACACCATGGAAATGTGACCCTGTCCCCAGTGAGGCTGTTGGGAGCTGGGAGAAGCCCAGGGGTGGTCCCTGAGCAGGAGGAGCAGATGTTGGCCACCAGAGTCAGGATCACAGAGCCATGGAATGTTCCAGGCAGAAGGGATGTGTTGGGATCACCCAGCCCAACTCCTGCTCCTTGCTGGGTCATCTCAAACTGCCTTGGACACCAGGACAGGGACAGCAGGAGCTGCTGCTGGGACACTCCTCCATCACCTTGGAAGGTGTGGAAGGAAGGACCCTACAGCTCTTTGCCCAAAATTCCACTGAAACCCAGCAAAAACCAAACACCGAGCAGAGGAAATATATGGAAAGCACCACAAAAACCCCCAGAACTTTCCTTCAGGAGACCCTTTTCTGGTGGTTTATTTTAAGTGTATGGGATTTATGGGGTTCTTGGCTCTTTGGGGTGGTTTTGGGAGCAGCTGGAATTGTGACCTTGCTGGTGGCTTTTCCACAGGAGGTCTATCGCATCCCGAAGAAGAGCCAAGCAGAAAAGGAAAGCAGTGGTAAGTTCCTCACCTTCTCCCATGTTTTCCTCTGCTCCCATGAAAATGCTTCATTTTCCCAGCTGGGAATGTCAGGGGATGTTCTGCCTCCATAGCTCCAACTCCTGGGAATATGGAGGAAAATCAGTGGTGGGTGGGGAGGGATGGGGCCCTGAGGGTGACATGGAACAACCTGGAATTCAAATCATGGAGTTGGTGAGCTTGGAAAAGCCCTCCAAGATTGAGTCCAACCATCCTCCAGCATTGCCAAGCCTGTCACCTCCACGTGGCTTTTAAATCCCTTCAGGGATGAGGACTCCACCCTTGCCCTGTCCCTGGCCATCCTTTTCCATGAGAAATATTCCCAATATCCAACCTGAACCTCCCCTGGCACCGCTTGAGGCCGTTTCTAAGACAAGGGAGCTCTTAACACCAAAATTATAAAATTTTTGTCCCTTTTTTCCCTGTTTTCCCACCAGCTGACCGTGGGAGAGACCCAGGGGGGCTCAGGGATCAGACCCCCACTCCCAAGAACCCCGTGCTGAGCCGGGAGCGCGATCCAGAGCGGCAGAGCCAGAGCAAGGAGAGGAAGAGACGCCGGGATTCCCTGTCCCCTCCGTCCTCAGCCTACGAGAGGGGGACAAAGAGGCCAGAGGACAGGCAAGTGGTGGCAGGGAGATGCCATATTCCAGGGATCTGCCACGTTCCTGGGTAAAACCTCCAGGGAAAATGGGCCTGGGGGTCTTTGGAATCACCCAGGAAGGGGATGGGAGTTTTCTCCTGGAGGAATCCTGGGGGTGAGGTTCAGTCTTGGTGGGAGTTGGGTGGTTCCTTGGTGTTGGTGGCTTCTTCTCTGGGATAACCTGCACCTCCATCCTCAGGTGAGGTGGGAAATGAGGGGAACTGTGCCAACTCCTGCACAGAAATTAGGGATCGTGGAGTGGTTTGGGTTGGAAGGACCTTAAAACCCATCCAGTCACACCCTGTGCCATGGGGACACCTCCCACTGTCCCAGGCTACTCCAAGCCCTGTCCAGCCTGGCCTGGGACACTTCCAGGGATGGGGAATCCAGAAATTCCAGGATGCAGCCCTCCTAATGCAAAGAGCTCCCTGGATCCTTCAAAACCCATTCCCTTCTCCTGCTCCTGGGAATTGTTCTGAACTTGGAGCAATCCCTGCCTGTACAGGAGGGAGCAGTGCCCAAACCAGGATTTCTAACTCCAAAACTTCCTTGATCAAGTGGTTATTCCCTAAAAATATCTGTGAGGACAGCAGTCCAGGGGGTTTGATTCCAGCAGGCTCTTTACAGGTCTCCTGCCTTTCCTTGGGAATCACTGCCATGGCTGAGCATCCGACTCCTAATGAAGAGAAGGAAAATATTCCATGTCTTGCAGTTCAGAGAGCCTGGAGATCGTGTTAAAGGCAGCAGAAATACCACAGAATTTCCTTTAAAGAAGTCACTTCTCTGTTGTCCCTCTCAAAGCCACTCCATAATTAGGGAACAATTGGTGCCGAGTCAGCCAGACGAGGAAACCTCGCGCTGAGCTGAGCTGGGCAAGTTGGAAACATCTGGATGAGAAGTACAGATGTAAATCTATCCCTCTGTAACGAGGCTGGAAACATCCCCAGGAAGTAAAACCTGGATTTTTGGGGTTGTTTTAAACTGAACAAGCGTTTTTTGGGTGAGCAGCTGCTGCTCTGGCTCTTCCCCCTGTGCCGTGTCCGTGTTGGTGAGAGACCAAATTCCTTCTCTGGGAATGTTCTCCCCACTCTGAGCATCCCTCTATGTTATCCCAAGGATTTAACAAGGAAAATAATCAAATAGATGGAGAAAGGAACACTAAACCCTCGGTTTCCTTCTTCCCACTCCCTCCATGGCAGCTGCTTCTCTTCCAGACTCTCCAGGCAGTGCCAGGAAAGACTTTAATTAGGGAAATCAAACTCCCCCTGGCAATGAGGTTCCCATTAACGGATCCTGCAGCTCCTCTGGGAATGCCTGGAAACAGCTCCAGCAGATCTGTTGGTAGCAATGTGCTTTTGATATGTAAATGGATCCCAGGAACACAGAATATATGGAGAATATCCTGGATGCTTTGTAGAATCCATTATATTAAGGCTGCAAAGCATTTTTCCTTGTAATCCCTGTTTTACCACACTCATAACGTCTGGAAATATCCACCTTTGATCTGAAATTTTCCTTGGTTGGGCTTTGATCAAAGTCCTTAGGCTTTTTTTTTTTTTCCTCCTCCTTTAATTCCCTGGAAAAATCCCTCCAGCTGCTGCACGTTTTGGGATGAAAACTCTTAAGGAATTAAAAAAACCCATCCACACCATTATTTTTTGAAGCTGAAGCTGCGGTCTGGGAACGAGCAGAATTCCAAACAGGAATGTGCTGCTTGTGATTCCCTTGTTCTTGGCTGTGTCTGCAGCTCCCATGTGGGGGTTCTGGAGTGGAAGGGTGGAATTCTCACCCCAGCACTGGAATTTGGGGGGGAAGGTGCTGCATTGTGAGTTGCTCCTGTTTGGGAGCCTCTTCCAAATTCCTTGTTTGTCCTGCTTGGGGAAAACATGGTGGAGTGTTTCCAGCAGGGCCTGTTTGGGATACCTTGCAGATTGTGACCTTTCCTTGGCTTCTCTTGGAGATGTTCCCTCCCTCTCCAGGTATCCCAGAGCAGCTCCTCCAGACAACTTCTGTGGCATCCTTGCATCTCCATCAGCACCAGGCTGACTTTGGCCAGTCCACTGGGATTGCTCATCCTCTGCCCTGGCTCCCTGTAGATGAGCATGTGTTCTTCTTGGGTTGGTCAAACAGCTGGACAACAGGGAATGTTTTTAGGAATTCATGCTGTTGTTGGGCATTCCAGGTTTCCCACTGTGCCTTTTGCTGCTGGAGCCCTGGGCCTGCAGCTTCCTGAGGCCTCACAGGTGCTTTCTCTG
>CM019901.1:152028943-152067141 GCA_009764595.1 Geothlypis trichas | reverse complement strand
CTGCTCCCAGTCCTTGTGCTGGGATTGTGGATGTGATCCCAGGAATTCCAGCTGTTATCCCAGCTGTTATCCCGTGGCCATCTCGGTGCTCCCAAGGTGCCTCCAGGGCTCCTTTTGGTTCAACCTCAAGGGTGGAAGTTGGGTTTGGATCCATCCCAATCTGGAGGAGCCACAGGAAAAACGTGGATGAGGTTTGTCCTCGTTCCAACGTTGGTGTTCCCAGCATGGCTGGGGTGGGAATGGTTTGGAATATCATCCAGCTCCAGCAGGATCCCACACTCCACAAGGAATGTGGGCTTTGTCCAGTTTGATTCATGGATTTTAAAATTCCCAATGTCCACCTGGAAAGGCTCAGGTGCTTGGGAAAGCCCTGTGGGGCTCCTGATGGATTTGGGATCTCCTCCAGCTCTCCTGGAACACCTGGATGTCTCCCAATCCTTGCTCAGGCAGGGAGCAACGTCCTGGAAAACCAACCAGCCTGGCAAGTTTGGGGTGGGATTTTTTGGGATTCCTTCCTTCTGGAGCCACTCTGGGAGCAGGACAGGCTTGGACACGCTTGGGAGCCTGGGCAGGAGCAGCTTTTCCAGGGAAGAGCTTTTCCTCAGGGAGGGCTCTCCTGGATCTCTGCTTGCTCCTCCTCTGGTACCGTGGTTGAGGAACCTGGGAACGTCAGCAGCACCTGCTGGAGTCAATCCAGGGGATCCCATGGAGCTGCTCCAGGGCTCCTCTGCTCTGGGAGAGCTGGGAATGTTCCCTGGAGAAAGGAAAGATCCAGGGAGAGCTCAGAGGCCCTGGCAGGGCCTGGAGGGGCTCCAGGAGAGCTGGAGAGGGACTGGGGACAAGGGATGGAGGGACAGGACACAGGGAATGGCTGCCACTGCCAGAGGGCAGGGATGGGTGGGAGATTGGGAATTGGGAATTCCTGGCTGGGATGGAATTCCCAGAGCAGCTGTGGCTGCCCCTGGATCCCTGGCAGTGCCCAAGGCCAGGTTGGATCACCCTGGGACAGTGGAGGTGTCCCTGCCATGGAATGGGGTGGAATGGGATCACCCTTCAGATCCCACCCAGCCCATTCCAGGATGATTCCATGATCTCCATACATTTTTCCTGCTGTTCCTGGAGGTGAAAGCCTCATCCTCAGGGAGTGGGATGGGAAAGCTCCTCCTGAAGCAGCTCCAAGTGACTTTTGGGAATAACAACAGGAGCAAGGGACCCGTGACACCGCAAGAAATCCCTGTTCCTGCTTTTCATGGCACAGCCATTCCAGGTGCTCCCGCCACAAGGATTTTGGCAGCCAGGAGGTTTGGAAGAATCTGTGGAATTGTTTGTTCCATAAAAGCCTTGGGGCTGGAGCAGTGAAGCACAAGCCAAGCTCGGAGGGGCCTGGTTTCCATCGGGAGCACTCCGGGCATTCCACACATTCCCGGCGTGCCGGTGCCAAGGGCCTCCTCCCAAAAAAGCTGGGATCCCTCCTGCTTCCCCAGCCAGGAGCCCTGGGCATGAGGGAAACGTGGATTTGGGATATTCCCCACCCAAAGCAGGGAATGTGCCACCCCTGGCAGTGTCCATTGCTTCCCTCTGGAATGCTACACTCCCCAAATCCTCCCAGTTCATTTTTGGGAGGGATTTCCTGGCTGAGAGGGTGGGGAGGGGCTGGGATGGAATTCCCAAAGAAGCTGGGGAATTCCAGCTTCTGGATCACTGGAAATGTCCAAGGATGGACACCACCCTGGGATCATGGAAAGTGTCCCTGCCCATGGCCCTGATCCCAAGGGTCACTTCCATTCTGTAATTCCATAATTTACCTCAGGAACACATCCCAGTATTCCCAGCACTCCCATGGAGTGGCTCAGACTCTTGGCCAGGATATTCCTGTGCTGGAGCAGGAATGGGATGGAATGGGAAGGGTTGGATTTTCCACCCGTGCTCTGCTGACTTCCAAGGTTGGATTTTTGGTGCTTTCCATAAAAACCTGGTTCTCTGCTTCCCAACCTTCCCAGCTTCTCTTGGAGCCTTAATCCTGATTAATTGGTGGTTAATGAGCTTCGCCTCCCTCATGATCCCCGTGGGCTGAGCTTTTCCATGGATCCTGCAGCCTCCACAGTGTCCTGGAGCTGGGATGAGCTCCTGCAAACTGGATTTTCCAGGGTTGTGGCTTTGGGAATTCCTCTGGAGGCTTTTGCAGGGTTTGGTTCCAGTGAGGAATCACTCGTGGGAATGAGGGTGTCCAATTATGGCCCAAATTAGATGGGAATATCCTGGGATTGTGGTTCAGTTCTGACTCCTGAGCTTCCCTGGAGGAGATGAAAACATGGAAAAGCTTCCAGGTGATGTTTGGGTCCCTCATTCCCTCAGCTCCACCATCCATTTATTCCAGAACCAGGATTTACTCCCTGATTTTAGCACTTCCAGAAATGCTTGGATAACCACCTTGTATCCTAAATAATCCTTTTTTCCTCCTGTGTTTTCCTGTAATATTTTTTTTCCATGATTTTGGATCTTCCCTGAGGTCTCCATCTGAAGTATCCCAGTTTTTAGACCCAAAAGGTTGGAACCAGGTGGGAATTGGGTTCTTCTCCCAGGGAACAGGGACAGGACAGGAGGGAACAGCCTCAGGTTGTGCCAGGGGAGGCTGAGATTGGATATTGGGAATATGCTTGGATAACCATCTTGTATTCTAAATAATCTTTTTTTCCTCCTGTGTTTCCCTGAAAGAATTTTTTCCACGATTTTGGATCTTCCCTTGGGTCTCCATCTGAAGTATCCCAGTTTTTTAGACCCAGGAGGTTGGAACCAGGTGGGAATTGGGTTCTTCTCCCAGAGAACAGAGACAGGACAGGAGGGAACAGCCTCAGGTTGTGCCAAGGGAGGCTGAGATTGGATATTGGGAATATTCCTCATGGAATGGGAATCCCCATTCCTGGTGGGATTTAAAAGCCATGGATGTGAAACTTGGGGACACGGATCCCTGGTGGCCTTGGCTGGATTTGATGATCCTGGAGGTTTTTCCAACCTCAACAATTCCATGATTCCAACTACCTCTGGCCCCGATTCCAACATTCCTGCTTTTCCTCAGTGCCCACTGGGCCATCCCAGACTTTCCTCACTGCTCTTCCCACTTTCCCCAGGGAGATCAAGCTGCGGAATTACGATCCCGAGGATGAGGAGCTGAAGAAGAGGAAGCTGCCCCCGGCCAAACCGGCCTCAGGTGGGAGAAACCGGGAATGTGGGAAGGGAAAGAAGGGAAACCTTCCCGTGCTCTTCCCAAGGTGGGAGATCCACTGGGATGAGGTGTCCATGGAGGGGTTGGAATATCTGATCCTGTCATCCTCACACCCAGCATTGCACAAGAGGGATGCAACTCCCAGGCCCAAATCTGAGGGTTCATCCTCAGAGGAGCCTCCTGGAAATTCCGGTTGTTTTTTGCTGGATTTATCTTGAAGGAAATCTCAGGCAGGAGTTGAGGGTGTTGGGCTGGAATTTCCTCATCCGGAACTTCCCTAAATCACCTGAGGGGGGGAAAATGAAGGAGTTCCCCAGATCCTGAAATGTGGAGTTTTCTGGAATAAATCCCTTGAAAAATGCCCTGAATAAAAAGGGAGGGCTGGGAATGGCTGGGAATTCTGGCACTGCCCTTTCCTTGTGTTTTTGTAGGAGCTTAAAACTTCCATGTGAAAGGGAAGTCATGGGAAGGCTGGAGCGTGTCCAGGGGAGGGAGTGGAGCTGGGGAATTCCTGAGGGAGCTGGGAATGTTATCCTGGAGAAAAGGAGGCTCTGGGGGCTGCACAATTCCCCGACTGGAGCCCAGGGGGAATTGGGATCCACTCCGAGGGAACAGGGATGGGAGGAGAGGGAATAACCAGGTTGGATATTGAGAAAATTCCCATTGTCCCCCAGTGGTGGAGCCCCCATTCCTGGAGGGATTGAAATCCCTGTGGATGTGGCACCTGGGGACATGGGCAGTGCTGGCCTTGGCAGTGCTGGGAATGTTTGGACTCAATCCAAGAGGACTTTTCCAACTGAAATTGTCCCTGATTCCACGAAATCCATGTGCTGGAGTGGGATGTGCTCCCTGGTGCCACAGCCCCTCCGTGGGTGCCTTTTTCCATGAGTGTTTTCCCATTATCCTGGATATCTCCAGAGCTTTCCCCAAGGTCTGGACTGGAGCTTGACTCCCCAAAAGTGTCCCAGACCTGGAAATGAGTCAGGGAAAGCAAATTTCCAGACCTTTGGAGCAGCTGATCCCTGCAGATGTTGGGAGAAGAGACCTTGATCCCAACCAGCTTCCAGCTGCCGTTGCTATTTGTGGGATTTCCATCATTCCCAGATAATTTTCAGGAGGGTTTGGATACCAAGGGGATGTACTCAGGTGTGGGCACCATGATTTTAAGTAAAGCTGTGGGAATGGGGTTTTAGGGAAGTTTTTGGGAGCTGAGCCTGGAGCTCTGGTGGAATTCCTGGTTTTCCAACACTGATCCTGTTTCCCCATCTAGTGGAGGACACGGTGAAGGAGCAGCTGGAAGCGGCCAAGCCGGAGCCAATCATCGATGAGGTGGTAGGTAAAGATGGAATTCTTGGGAATCCAGAGCTGGAAATCCAGACTGGGAAATCTGGATATGGGAATCTGGAGCTGGAAATCCATATTGGGAAATCCAGAGCTGGAAATCTGGATCAGGAAATCTGGAGCAGGAAATCTGGAGCTGGAAATCCAGATATGGAAAATCTGGATCTGGAGATCCAGATTGGGAAATCTGGAGCTGGAAATTTGGATCTGGGAATCTGGATTGGGAAATCTCAAACTGGCAATCTGAATCTGGAAATTTGGATCTGGGAATTTGGGCCTGGGAATCTGGATCTGGGAATCCAGATCTGGGAAATCTGGAGCTGAAAATCTGGATCTGGGAATTTGGAGCTGTTCTGTGCCAGGTCCAGGCTGGAATGTTGCCTTTGCCTTTCACTGGATGTCTCCTCTCCTTCCCTAGGATTTGGCAAACTTGGCTCCCAGGAAACCTGACTGGTGAGTGCCTATGGAATGCTGCACCCGGGAAAAGGGGGTTGCAGTCAGCTTGGAGGTGGGTCCCAACACCTTGAGGTTGTGCTGGGAATATCCAGGAAAACCTGAGCTGAGGGTTAAATATCCCAGGAAAATCCCATGGGAGGCTGGAATGAGCTGATCTTTAGGGACCCATCCAACCCTGAGCATTCCATGATTCCATGGAACTGAAGAACCCTCCTGGCTGTGGGGGAAGACACAATTCCCTTGTCCTGCTGATTCTTTGGAATGCTTGCCACCAAGGGATGGGTTGGTTTTGGAGCACTTGGGAGACAGAAGGAATTTCCACTGGGAAAGGTGGGCCCTGCCTGGCCATGGAATTGTCCTGACCTTGTGGCTCTCCCACCAGGGATTTGAAGCGGGATGTGTCCAAGAAGCTGGAAAAGCTGGAGAAGAGGACCCAGAGAGCCATTGCAGAGCTGATCCGTGCGTTCCGGAGCCTTGGGAAGGGGGTGGCTCATCCCACAGGGATTCCCTGATCCATGCTGGGAGCTCGCTGGGCCAGGGAGGGGTTGGTGGGGCTTGATCCCTTCCCAGATGGATCTGGGAAGCTGTTGGTGCCAAGGAGCTTCCCAAGGAGGCTCCAGGAGCACTTGGATTGTGCCAAAGGAAGGGTTTGGGGGTCCTGCACTGGGTCACTCCCAATCCAACCCATCCATCCCTTCTGTCTTGGTTTGGAAAGACAGGAGTCTGCTGAGGAAGGCAGGAACCTCCCCTGAGATGGAGAATGCAAACCCTCCCCACCCCTGTGAATTGCTTTAAATTTTAAATTAAGGGGCTCTCAGGCAAAAATATGGGAGCAGGAATAACAGTTCTTTACTAGGGAAGAAAATAAAAGGATAAAATAAACAATGCAGTAAATTAAACCAACACTGACAGAGTCAGAGCACAAACTGACACCCTGTGGGGTGTTGGTAACAATCCAATTGGAATTGTGGCTGCAGCCCTGCTGAAGTGTCAGGGGTGGTTCTGCTGGAGCAGGGATCCTGGAGAAAGGTGCATCTTCCTTTGAAGATCCAGGGGAAGGAGAGGCAGCAGCTGTTCCTCTGGGAAATCCAGTGGAGAAGCCGTGCTGGTCTCTCAAAATCTCCAGATTCTATCCAGGTAGGAATGCTTGGCTGGTGTTCCAGAATCTCCAGAGTATATCCAGGTAGGAATGCTTGGCTGGTGTTCCAGAATCTCCAGATTATATCCAGGTAGGAATGCTTGGCTGGTGTTCCAGAATCTCCAGATTCTATCCAGGTAGCAATGCTTGGCTCCTCCCTCTGGGCTCCCATCTCCTGATGGGATGCTGCAGTTCTTATCAGCCATGCAGGGACATTCCATAGCTGTTATCAGCAATGTCCCCCCAGAGGGAGGAGTGATTGTGGTCACTCAGAGAGAGAGATAAGGCAAACTGCCCACTTGACAAGAGATAACCTGCCACAGGGATGGTGATAGAAGACATCTTGCCCTGCAGTCTGGGACACCTTCTCTCTCCATGGCTTTTCTCCCGGCAGGAGAGCGCTTGAAAGGGCAGGAGGGGGGAGCTGGCGTCGGCCGTGGGATCAGCAAAGCAGGAGGGGAGCGACTCCGACTGAGGAGAACCCACCAGGAACGGGCTCTGGATCTGCCTCACGCCCACCCCGTGTCCCTCAGTCCCTCATCCCTTTTCCTGAACTTCCCCAATCCTGCTGTGCCTGGAGGAGAGGCAGATCCAAGCAGCCTGGCTGGCTGCTGAGGAACTTCCATGGAAAACTTTCTGGGATTGTGGGGGGTTGATGGGAGCAGGACAGACCCCCACAGTTAGCTGGAATTTCCTTGGAGCAAGGAAATGTGGAAAACTCCGGGCTGGGGCTGGAAAGGTCAATCCAGACTGGCTGGGAAAGGAGGGAGAGGCCAGCAGCCCTTGGAAAAGCAGGATCATTTCCCAGGGATTGGTGCTCCTGTTCCTGTGCAGACACTCCTTGAGCCTCTGAGTATTTGGGAATATCCATGGCCAGCCCCAGAATCCCTGTGGGAAGGGGCAGTGTGGCTTGGGAATCATTGGCTGCTCTGCATCCAGCTCAGTTTAATGTGGGATTTGCTTTGCTCCCAAATTTCCCAACCCTCCAGGAGCGTGTCCCGCTCCTCCTCTTGGTGTTTTTTTTTTATTGTTAATGGATCTTTTCCTAATAAAACAATTCCATGTGGAAAAAGTTGTAATTTATCCTGCAGAGTGGGAAGAGGAGTGGTGGGATTAAGTCCATGGAAATTGGAGTGGTATTGAGTCCGTGGAAGTTGGAGGAGCAGTGGGATTGAGTCCATGGAAATTGGAGGAGAAGTGGGATTGAGCCCATGGAAGCTGGAGGAGGAGCAGTGGGATTCAGTCCATGGAAGTTGGAGGAGGAGTAGTGGGATTGAGTCCATGGAAGTTGGAGGGGGAACAGTAGGATTAAGCCCATAGAAGTTGGAGTGGGATTGAGTCCATGGAAATTTGAAGAGTAGTGGAATTGGGTCCCTGGAAATTGGAGGAGGAGCAGTGGGATTGAGCCCATGGAAATTGGAGGAGCAGTGGGATTGAGCCCATATAAATTGGAGTGGGATGGAGTTCATGGAAATTTGAAGAGTAGTGGGATTGAGCCCATGGAAGTTGGAGGAGGAGCAGTGGGATTGAGCCCATGGAAGTTGGAGGTGGCCACAGCAGGTCAAGCACAATTCCTGGGATGGATTTATCCAGGTTATTGTGTGATCCTGGGATGATCCCAACCCTGTCCCTCTGGAAAAGGTGAGCAGGTGGGATCTGCCAAGCTGATCCTGCATTTTCTCTGGAAAACTTTATTGTGGCTCTGGGAGATCTTGGAGGATGGTGCTGGAATCCTCTGGGTTTGATTCTAGAGGTTTTATCCCGAGGGGAAACATCTGCTGCCAACAAAGGATTCCAGCTGGGATAAGAAGAGCTGTTCCTGGTAATTCCCACATCCTGCTGCTTTTGTCCTGGTGGATCATTCCCAGGGTCATGGATCCTTGTCCCTGTGCCAGGATCTGCTCCATGCTCTTCCACCTGCACGAGCCCCATTCCTGCATCCAGGGGGTGCCTGGGAGCAAAGAGCAGCTGGAAAATTCCCCGATTCCTCCTCCATTCCCAGCTTCCTTCCCTCTCCTTGACTCTCCTGTTCCCATTCCAGCCATTCCTGCTCCATCCTCTCCCCTTGGAGGGGCCATTCCCAGGTGTGTGGGGACAATGGGGACATTCCATGGAGCAGTGGGAGAGCTCCACCCACCGGGGCCAGGCTCGGTGTTGGGATGTGCCCTCTGCTGGACACAGCCCACGGGATTTCCTCCTGCACCTGCTCTGAATTCCTGGATTCCCTCTGGATTCTCAGGTGGGAAAACACCTGGGCTGGTGTCCAACCATCTCCCTATAGGGTGATTTTGGTGCTTTTCCCTGTTTTTCCTTAGATGGGAGACATCCAAGTGCCCCTCACCCTTGTGCTGGGGCAAAATATTTCTGGAAAAGCAGTGGGAAGGTTCCATCAGGGAATGCTGTGGTTGTCCCTGGATCCCTGGAAGTGTCCAAGACCAGGTTGGGCAGGGCTTGGAGCAGCCTGGGATAGTGGGAGGTGTCCCTGCCCCTGGAATTGAGATGGATGGGATAATCCTTAAGTTTGCTGGCAGCCCAAATTGTTGTAGAATTCCCTGGTTCCATGGAGCCATGGAATCTCTGGAATGCCCTGTAGATGTCAGCAGATCTCCATGCACAAAACTCTGCCGTGTCCAGCTGTTCCCAACAACTGGAACCCGGATGAAGCCAGGCTTTGCCTCCCTGACTGGGATGCTGCCAGCTGGAATTCCCATCCATCCATCCATCCATCCATCCATCCATCCATCCATCCATCCATCCATCCATCCATCCATCCATCCATCCATCCATCGCTTCCTTCCCTGGCTGAAGCCAGACCAAATGTGGGAAGGGGAAGAATTTTCCCTCGTTAACTTTCAAGGGAAAAAAATTCCCTTTTACCTTGCTCCAGTTCCAGGCACAGCTTTTCCCAGTTCTTGACGGGATAATTTTCACTTTCAGCTCTCCTGGAAAATCTGACTTGGAAATGAAAAATCCCAATGTTTTCATTTAGGACAAACTTCAAATGAAATGTCCCGAATTTTCCCTTTCCCTGTGTGTTTTACACTTTTTTTCCAGGCTGAAATTAAGCCAGGATCAATCCCAGAGTCCTGGATAGATGTGGGATCCTGGTGTGGGAATGGGATCTTGGCATGGGATTGGGATCCCAGTGTGGGATTGGTATCCTAGTGTGGGAATGGTGTCCTGGTACAGGATTGGGATCCCTGCATGGGGCAGGGATCCAAGGATGGGAGTGGGATCCTGGCACGGGACACAGATCTTGGAATGGGACTGGGGTGGCCAAGCACAGGGTAGGGATCATGGAATGGGACTGGGATCATGGAGTGGGACTGGGATTTCAGCATGGGACAGGGATCCCAGCATGGGACAGGGATCCCAGCATGGGACAGGGATCCCAGTGTGGGACAGGGATCCTGGTGTGGGACAAGGATCCTGGCATAGGAATGGGGTCCCTGTACATGAGAGGGATTCTGGCATGGGACAGGGATCCCAATATGGGATCATGGAGTGGGATTTCAGTATGGAACAGGGATCCCAGCATGGGACAGGGATCCCAGTGTGGGACAAGGATCCTGACAAGGATCCTGGCTTGGGAATCGGGTCCCTGTGCAGGAGAGATCCTGATATGGGACAGGATCCCGATATGGGACGGGGATCATGGAGTGGGACAGGGATCCCAGTGTGGGACAGGGATCCTGCCAAGGATCCTGGCATGGGAATGGGATCCCTGTACAGGAGAGGGATCTTGGCATGGGACCTGGATCCCAGTATGGAATCATGGACTGGGACAGGGATCCCAGTGTGGGACAGGGATCCTGACAAGGATCCTGTACAGGAGAGATCCCGATATGGGACAGGGATCCCGATATGGGACGGGGATCATGGAGTGGGACAGGGATCCCAGTGTGGGACAGGGATCCTGACATAGGAATGGGGTCCCTGTACAGGAGAGGGATTCTGGCATGGGACAGGGATCCCAATATGGGATCATGGAGTGGAACTGGGATTTCAGTGTGGAACAGGCATCCCAGCATGGGACAGGGATCCCAGCATGGGACAGGGATCCTGCCAAGGATCCTGGCTTGGGAATCGGGTCCCTGTACAGGAGAGATCTTGATATGGGACAGGGATCCCGATATGGGATGGGGATCATGGAGTGGGACAAGGATGCCAGCATGGGACAAGAATCCCATTGTGGGACAGGGATCCCGGCATGGGACTGTGGTCCTGGCGTGGGACAATGGTCCTGGAATGGGACAGGGATGCTGGTGTGGTGCTGAGGTTCTGGTAAGGAACAGGAATATCTGTATGGAAAATCAGGATTCCCTCATCCATAGGAAAACCTGTTTTCCTTTGGCTGGTTTGGAGCCTGATGTCGCTGCCTTTTGTGGGGGAAATGTGGAGAACACCAACACAGCCCCAAACTGACACTGGGGTCAAATCCATCCCTCAGGATCCTCCTGGCCATTCCCTCTGGATTATCCCCCACCAACATTCTGGCCTTTTAAAAACTGGGATGTTTCTTTCTGCCCTCCTCAGAAATGCCACCTCCTGCCTCTTTTCATTGGATTCCCTCCTGTGCTCTCCACGCTCCGGCCTTGCAAGTTCTGACATCCCTCTGTCCTATAAAAACCAGGCCCTGGGATGCTCTTGGCCGGGATTAAAGGCACCAGGGTGGGCTGGAATGTGGAGGAGCCTCTGACGTCTCCGTGACACGAAGCAGGAGCGGCCCCGGAGTGCCGGACTGGTTGGGATTCTCCAGCCTGCTGGGATGATGGAGAGGAGCCTTCATCCCCAGCCCTCGGCCCTCCAGGCCGTGGTTTTGGAGTGGTCACACCCACGGCCAAGGTCTGGCTTTCAAGTGTCCATCTGCTGCAGGGACATGAAAGGAATTCCCGGTTTTTGACAGCTGCTGAAATTCCTTTTGTGGCGTTCCCAGCCGGACTCTGCCCAAGCCGAGGGTTTGTGCTGCCTCTTCCAGCTCTGGGGGGATTTGGGATCGTTGCTGATTCTGGACACCAACCCCTCTGCTGGGCTGCTGGCCTGACTCTCCAGGCTTCCAAAGCAGGTTCCTGGGATATTTTTCCTTTGGAATGTCTGAGCAGAGCTGTTGGGAATGGTTTTTTTCCTTAAACATTTGGGATGCTTGGAAAATGCTTGGCAGGTTCCAAGGGATTCTCTGAGATGCTCTGGGATGGTTGATGGATGGGGTTTGGGAGCTCTGGGAGACCTGTGGCAATGGCAGGGGGAGAGTGGAGGGATCCCATGGGATGTTTCCTACGGCACAGGGTGCTCAGATGTGGGAATTGGGAATCCACACATTGGAAATGGCCTCTGAGGTGGTGGGAAAGGGCAGCTCTTGGAATTCTTTGGCACCTTCCAAAGATATGAGACGCCCTCCACTGCAGAGCTGCTCCCAGCCCTGGGTCTGGCCAATGACTCCAATGAATTTCCACTCAGGAAAGTTTTCCAAGGATTTTGCCATCCTTTTGTCCTCCTGCTCCGTTTGTTGTTCAACTCTTCCAGCCAACATTGCAGGAATTGCCTTGGGAAGTTTTCCTGTGCCTGTGGAGGGAAGAATGGAAATTCGGGTGCTGGAGCATGGAGGTGCAGCCTCTGCTGGACACAGCCCATGGGATTTCCTCCTGCACCTGCTCTGAATTCCTGGGAACAGCAGTGAGCCCTGGGCAGGGAGGAGCACATTCCTGCTGGGATCAGAGTCTGTCACATCCAAAGGCAATTCCTGGAAGGAGAGCTGCTCCTGCTGCCCATGTCCCACTCCCAGCTGCTTTTCTGCCTCTGGCACTCCCTGGAAGTTCAGAGAAAGTTGTCACTTGGAGCTGAGACAGCTGGAGCAGGATCCTTTCATCCTCTCCTCTGCTCCTCCCATGTCCATCACTAATGGATGGTGAGTGTGGAACTCGTGTCCCTGTGACCACGGCAAGGTCATGGAATCATGGAATGCTGTGGGTGGGAATGGACTTTAAAGCCCATCCAGTGCCACCCCTGCCATGGCAGGGACACCTCCCACTGTCCCAGGGTGCTCCAACCTGGCCTTGGGCACTGCCAGGAATCCAGGGGCAGCCACAGCTGCTCTGGGAATTCCATCCCAGCCAGGAATTCCCAATTCCCAATCTCCCACCCATCCCTGCCCTCTGGCAGTGGGAGCCATTCCCTGTGTCCTGTCCCTCCATCCCTTGTCCCCAGTCCCTCTCCAGCTCTCCTGGAGCCCCTCCAGGCCCTGCCAGGGGCTCTGAGCTCTCCCTGGAGCTTCTCCTCTCCAGGGGAACATTCCCAGCTCTCCCAGCCTGGCTCCAGCTCCCTGTGCTGGTGGCTCAGGGCTGGGGCAGCTCTGCAGGTGGGGTCTCACCTGAGGGGGCAGAGGAGCAGAATCCCACCCCTGGATACTCTTTTCCAGCAGAAAATTCCAGCTTTACTACAGAACCCCTTTCCTTGGCCCAGCGAGATTGTTCCTGAAGAGTTTTTGCCACTGGTTCAGATTGGTTCTTCCTGTTAAAATCCCTGTAAAAACAAGAAAACTGGGAGCTGCTTCCAGCTCTGTAGGATTTTTTTTCCCCCCCTCGTATTATGATATTTGAAATAAAAACACCCTGGGAGTTCCCATAAAAGTCCTGCTGAATTTATGACGTGATTGTTAGAGAGCAGAAAACGTCCAATAAAAAGGAATTTTCAACAAGAGCCCAACCTCCCACGGCTCTTCCTGGGCTCCATCTGTGGTAGATGGAGCTGGAAGGAACAAAACATCTCGGAGGCGTTTGGAGATTGCAAATATAACTAAAAATAGCAAATCCGTGCTTTTATTAAGGATTTTTTCCTCTGGGGAATCTGAAGGATTGAGGAAAAGTGGAAGTTGGATCAGCTCATCCCACCCAGGTAGCACCAGGAAAGGTTTTTCCTGGGAGTGTTTCCCTTCCAGCTGCCCGGCTGCAGGATTTTGACCTATTGTTCCCAAAAATAATGACATGAAGAGAAAAGAGGGAAGGACTTGGCGTTCCTCTGCGTTTAATGGAGAATTATGGATGTTTGGGAAGCTGAGGGTGGTTCTTGCCCTGGGAATACTTGGCAGAGCCATCCTGGCTTGATGTTTTCCAAAAAATGCTTCCCGGGGGCACTTGGAGCTACTGGGATTGTGTCCTTCAGAAAGCTGAGGAGCAGCTGAAGTGTGGAATTTCTGAAGGGGCTGTCCGTGTCTCTGCACGGAGCAAAAGCTGGGAGAGCCAAAACACCCTGGCAGCTGGAGATGTAAGGAGAAGGCTCTTCCCAGGCCTGTCAACACTCGGAGTCAGGAAAGAGAAAAGCTTCCCAGTAGGTCCCCGTTGGAGCTGGGGTCGGGATGTGCCTGGAAAGTTTATTAATGGAAATGCCTGGAAGTCTGGGGGAGGCCTGAAATAGCAGGAAAAGCTTCTCTTTCCGTGTTCTCCCAGCTGGAAAATCGGGACAGGTATTTGGGCAGAGGGGTTGTGTTAAAAGGATCTGGAAGGTTCTTCTGAAGGTCCTACTGGGAGGTAACTCCACACCTCAATCCCAGGAGGATTCTGCTCTCCTTTATCCCTTTGCTGGCTAGAACTCGTGGAAATCAGGAGGAGCTTGGCTGATGAAGCATCTTTGAGTTTGGGAGAGGAAAGAGGAGTTTGGCTGATGAAGGACCTTTGATTTTGGTTGATGAAGGACCTTTGATTTTGGCTGATGAAAAACCTTTGATTTTGGTTGATGAAAAACCTTTGTTTTTGGCTGATGAAAAACCTTTGATTTTGGTTGATTAAAAAACTTTGATTTTGGCTGATGAAAAACCTTTGAGTTTGGTTGATGAAGAACCTTTGAGTTTGGCTGATGAAGGACCTTTGATTTTGGCTGATGAAAAACCTTTGATTTTGGCTGATGAAAAACCTTTGAGTTTAGTTGATGAAGAACCTTCAAATTTGGCAGGAGGTCATGTTTAAATATTCCCAACTCCCAATGATCCAATGGGGATTATTTTATTGCCTCCAGTGAGGATGGAAATCCTTCCTCATTCTGTGGGAATAATAAGGCAGAGGAATTTTAACCTTTTTGATGATTCTTTAATCCCTGTTGGTGTTTTGGAGATGGAGATTCCAACCAGGTGTCTCTCTGTAAAGGGATAAAGAGGCAGAGCTGGAGCCTTTGGAAATCCAGGGAAAAACTTCCACTGATTTAGTGAGTTTGATCCAGATCCACGTGGATCCCAAGTCCAAGTAGAGCATGAAGTGGAGTGGGAGGTAAATGAACATAATTGCAAATTAAAGCACAGCTTAATCAATAGGGAATGGTTTAATTCCTGGCTTTTCCCTCAAAATCAGCTGGGATGAGCATCAAGGAAAGCTGAGGGTTTTGGGCAGCTGACAGAAATTTCCTGCTGTGATTGTTCACAGGATCATGGAATGATGGAATTCCAGAGTAGTTTGGGTTGGAAGGGACCTGGATGGTTTGGGTTGGATGGGGCTTGGAGCAGCGTGGGAACAGTGGAAGGTGTCCCTGCCCATGGCAGGGGTGGAACTGGATGATCCTGATGGTCCCTTCCATCCCAAACCATCCCCTGATCCTATTCTGTGATCATTTCCCTTCCCAAAACATCTCATCCCTTCTTCCACAGGATCCAACCCATCCTGGGGAGTCACATTTCCCAGACATCTCCCCACGGAATTAAAAATTCCCCCCAGCTCATCCATGACAACACCAAGGTGACTTGTCCTTCCCTTTCCTGCTCTTCCATCCCATGGCATTCCAGAGCCCAGGAATCCTGGCTTTCAAGGGTCTGTTCCCATTAAGACTCCTCAAGGGCAGCTGTGGATAACGACCAAAGCAATTCCCAAATCCCCCTGGCAGCCGTGCAGGGACGCACGCGCGCTCCCGGCATGCAAATTTATGCAAAGTGCCTCGTTCTGCCACGGAAAGCTTTTCATTCTTGACTCCGCTCCAAGCAAAATCCCATTAGGTCCTAAAAATTAATTTCAGGCACGTTTCCCCAGTTGTTTACAATTCCCCTCCCCGCTAATTCCAGCCGCATGCCGGGCCCCTCCTGCTGCTCTCCTTGATTTATTCCAGCCCCATCCCCACAGCCGTGCTGTGCCTGCTGGAAAGGCATGAGATTCCAGGCAGGAATTGTGTGGGGATGGACAGAAGCTTTATCCCTGGATTCCCCACGGAGCTGTAAAGCAGGGTGGGATGAGGGGCCGGGATGTGCTTGGATTTTGTTGAAGTTTATTCTTCGTCCAAGGAGAAGATGGGAGCTGGGAATGTCCTGGAGCGAGTTCTGTTCCACCTCGGTTCTGGCTACACCAGAATTCCAAGACAGAGTGGCCTTTTTCCATAATCATCATCGTGGTTTGGGTTGGTAGGGACCTTCAGAATTATCCTGGTCCTGGCTACTCCAGAATTCCAAAGCAGAGTGTCCTTTTTCCATAATCATCATCGTGGTTTGGGTTGGAAGGGACCTTCAGGATCATCCTGGTCCTGGCTACACGAGAATTCCAAGACAGAGTGTCCTGTTCCATAATCATCATCAAATCATGGAGTGGTTTGTGTTGGAATGAACCTTCAGGATCACCTCACTTCTGACCACACCAGAATTCCAAGACAGAGTGTCCTTTTCCCATAATCATCAAATCATGGAGTGGTTTGTGTTGGAAGGGACTTTCAGGATCATCCTGGTCCTGGCTACACCAGAATTCCAAGGCAGAGTGTCGTTTTTCCATAATAATCATGAAATCATGGAGTGTTTGTGTTGGAAGGAACCTTAAGGATCACCTTGGTCCTGGCTACACCAGAATTCCAAGACAGTGTCCTTTTCCATAATCATCATCAAATCATGGAGTGTTTGTGTTGGAAGGGACCTTCAGGATCATCCTGCTCCTGCCTACACCAGAATTCCAAGACAGTGTGCTTTTCTATAACCATCATCAAATCATGGAGTGGTTTGTGTTGGAAGGAACCTTAAGGATCACCTCGGTCCTGACTACACCAGAATTCCAAGGCAGAGTGTCCTGTTCCATAATCATCATCAAATCATGGAGTGTTTGGGTTGGAAGGGACCTTCAGGATCACCTTGGTCCTGGCTACTCCAGAATTCCAAGGCAGAGTGTCCTGTTCCATAATCATCATGAAATCACGGAGTGTTTGTGTTGGAAGGAACCTTAAGGATCACCTTGGTCCTGGCTACACCAGAATTCCAAGGCAGAGTGGCCTTTTCTCATAATCATCATGAAATCATGGAGTGGTTTGTGTCGGAAGGGACCATCAGGATCATCCCATTCCATGACCCTCTCCTTCTCCAGCCCAATCAATCCCAAATCCTTTGGTGCACCATCAAGCCCAAAACTTCCCAAAATTTTCTCTGGGAGAGCAGGGAATTCCTTTCCACCCCAGAGGCTGATGGGGAGGAGCTGCTCCATGACGAGGTCCTGCTGCTCCTGGAGATGTCACATGCCACCAGGAGAAATCCAGCTGGATCCCCTGGCCCCTGCTCTGCTGTCCCTCTCCACCTCCTGGGAGGTTTTTAGGAATGCTGGCTTTTCCATTATTTACTTTTCCAGCTGGAATAGCACCCAAAGGGGTGGGATGTGCTCAGGGTGTTACCAGACTTTAGGAAAACCCTTTCCAATATTCTGGATATTTTTCCACAAGGAAACCTCTGATTTTTTTCCACTCTTGGCTTCCTTGCTCCCTTCCTGCTCCTGGTTGGAGCTTTGTCCCACCATCCCCATTGTTCCTGTCCTTTCCAAGATCCTCTCCTTCCCTCCATCAGCTCTCCCTGCTCCACACCTCTGGAATTCCAGCCTTTCCCAGATTTCCTGGCCCACATCCAGTGACAGGGAGGTGTCCCAAGGCTTGAGAAATTTGGGATGACCCAAGACCTGGGATCTCAGGATGCCCCTCATTGGATGGTGCTCCAAGAAGACAAGTGGAGGATAATTTCGGTGGAAAGGGAATTTGGGGTTCCTAATCCATCCCCAGGTATCCTTAGAAATCCCAGATGGTGCCAGGCTCTTCCAGAGGCTTCTCCCCTGATGTCCCCCCTGGTGTCCCCTCGTTGTCCTGCTGTTCTGCTCTGTCCCAGCCACCACTGCTCCAACCCCACGGGCAATTAGTTTAATTAATCCATTAGCAAGGGCAGGAATTCCAGTAGCTTTGGATCAAGGGTTTTATTAGGAATTAACACTTCAGTGGAGGGAAAAGGGCTGTGTTTCCCTGCCCCCAGGATTGCAATCCCAGGAAATTCTGATCCCTGCTCCAAACCAGGAGCTGTTGGGATTGAACCAGCACAGGGGCTCTTCTCCTGGAGCTTAAATGAGGTTTTGGGAAGGAATTTCAGGCTGGGAGGGTGGGGAGACTCCAGAATGGAATTCCCAGAGAGGCTGTGGCTGCTCCTGGATCCCTGGAAGTGCCCAAGGCCACTGGATGGGGCTTGGAGCAGCCTGGGACAGTGGGAGGTGTCCCTGCCCATGGATGGAGTGGGATCATCCTTAAGGTTCCTTCCAAACCATTCCAGGATTTTATGATTCAATATCTAACCAACATTTTAGGGAGAACAGAAGGGAATGATGGAAGGAGAAGTTCACCACATTCTGCTGCATCCTCAGGTAAAATGAGGAAACAGCTCAGGAAATCCTGGATTTGATCCCTTCTTGCTCCTAAGCCTTGTCAGGTCTCTCCTCCTCCATAAGGGCAGGAAAAAGGTCAGGAAAAGGGGGAATTCCATGTCCTGAAAAAAACAAACTCGTTCTTGAAGGCTGACCTGGCTGTTCCCAGATCCTGGTGTCCAGCCATGCTGCTTTCCCAGAGGTTTTCCTGCAGGAGGAAATATTCCTTGGAATATTTCCTGTGAGTGGATGGATTTATCCAGCCATCTGCAGAGGGCTCTCTCCACACGGTGATGGAGGAACTCTGGATTCCATCCCAGGAATTCAGCAGGGTGAAATAACCCAGGCTGGGGCTGCCATCAGCAGCTGGGCTTTTATGATCCTGGGGTAATAAAATTTCAGGCATTAATATGGAGTGAAACACGATTCCCAAATATTGGAGTGAGCTCTGGGAGCAGCCAAGGAGGAGCTGCCAGAACTCCAACATTATTGAGGAGCTGCTTGGGAAATGGGGAGGTGGGATCCTGGTCTTCTTGGAATCCAGGGGTGAGGGAATTGAAGTGCTGAGGGAAAATTCCTGGCTGGAGAAAGGTGGGATTTACTGGGAGAATTGGTTTGAGGAGGTAAATTAATTTATTTGGGGAAAACTGCTTTGCACAATCCTGGGATTCCATCAGATCCACCAGGGAAACTGGTCACCAGTTGTTGGGGTGGGCTGGGATGGAGGGAAACTCCTCTGGCTGGATTTCCTTCCCTGTGGAATGAGGGTTTGTTCCCTCTCCAATGGTTCCCTCTGAGAGTGAGAAATCCCCACAAAATATGGAAAGGAAATAAGGAAATAAACGATGTAAGTGAGGAAATGCACACTGGATTTTGGGAATATTTCAGCTGTTCTCCATAAAATTCCAGAATCCCAGAAAAGTTTGGTTGGAAGGGAAACATTTCCCACTCCAGCCAGCCCAGGGTTTGTGCCTTTCCCAGCAGTTCTGTCACCCATCCCACAGGAAAACCTGGGAAGGACAGGATTCCTCTTCATTTCCATACACACGGGCCATTGATCCCAGGCTCTGTTTTATGGGATGAGGAGGGGGGAAAATGGGATGGGAACAGGATGGGGGAGACCATGAGGGAATTTCATTTATGAAGTCCAGCCCTGTTCTGGTGGAAATCAAAATCCCTGTTATTTTTTTTTTCCTTCTGTATTAAACTCCCTATCCTTTTACAGGAAATCTTAATAAATTCCCTTGGGATCTTTCAAATGGAATTTTCCAAAATCATAATTCCCCCATGGAAGCGTTGGCCTCGGGATCCACCACAGGGGGAGAGCCTGGAGCCAGGGAATGTTTGGAAACCTGTAAAATCTCCTCGTTAACTTGGAATTCTCAATGCTTTGCCTATGGAGAAAGTTCTCCAGGAGCTCCTTCCCAATCCCTGGAGCAGAGGGAAAAAATGGATTTCCAACCTGGGATGGAGGGAGAGCAGCACTTGGAGTGAGGGAGGGCAAAACCCTCAGAGACCTTCTGCTCCAAGGATTTTCTCTCTCCAAGGATCCCTCCTTTTTTTCCTGGAGCTCCCCACAAAGAGACTTTTCCATGGGTGAGGGGGTGGGAAGAGGCCTTGGAGTGCTGGAATTGGGTCAGGAAGAGATCCCAGTGGGATTCTGGTCTGGGATACAGTGAGGAGGGAGCAAACATGGAAAGGCTGGGAAGGGATGATCCCAGAAAGGTGAAGAGCCCAGGGAATGGGAAAGGCAAAATGCAGAGGAATGGGAATAGGAATAGGGAAAGGCTGTCCAAAACCCTCCAAAATCCCTTCAGGATTATCCCTTTCCTTGTCCCTTCAGGCTGGAGCATAAAGGGAGAGCTCAGAGCCCCTGGCAGGGCCTGGAGGGGCTCCAGGAGAGCTGGAGAGGGACTGGGGACAAGGGATGGAGGGACAGGACACAGGGAATGGCTCCCAGTGCCAGAGGGCAGGGATGGATGGGAGATTGGGAATTGGGAATTCCTGGCTGGGATGGAATTCCCAGAGCAGCTGGGGCTGCCCCTGCATCCCTGGAATGCCCAAGGCCAGGTTGGATCACCCTGGGACAGTGGGAGGTGGGAATGGGATGAACTTTCAGCCCCTTCCCAACCCAAACCCTTCCAGGATTCTGGGATTCAACCACTGAGCAGAAGCTTTTCCTTATCCTCCATCCAAGCCCAAACTGAATTTTTTCCCTCCAAGTTTTTCCTCCAGGTTGTTCCATTTCTTCCCTATCATTACTTATTAATCCATTATTAAAAATTATTCCATTCTTAATCCCCAGCTTCTCCAGGAAATCCATCCCAGTCCCTCCCCACCTTCCTTCCAAAGGAATTCCTATTGGAATTCCTTTCCAATATCCCATCTCTCCCTGCTCTCCTTCATCTTAGATCCAATCCTTTCCAGGCAGTCTGGAGCCATGAAGGTCTTAAATCTGGAATTCTCCTATTCCTGTGTCCATGTTCCTCCTATTTTTCCCAGCCTGGAAGAATTTTTGGGAAACCAAAACCTCCAGGACCAGAAATCTGCTTTGTGTAGTTTGATATCCCAAATATTTCAGGCATAAAATTCCTGCTCTGTGGAGTGGATCCCAATCCCAAGCAGCAGAAGGGAGCTCACACTTCCCACTGTTCCCATCCCCATGGAAAACCCTCCCTCGTTTCACTGAGATCAGTTATTCCACGTTTGGGATCAGTTATTCCACGTTTGGGATCAGTTATTCCACATTTGGGATCAGTTATTCCACGTTTGGGATCAGTTATTCCACGTTTGGGATCAGTTATTCCACGTTTGGGATCAGTTATTCCACATTTGGGATCAGTTATTCCACGTTTGGGATCAGTTATTCCACATTTGGGATCAGCCTTGCCTGGGGTGGGTGGCACCTCCAGGACTCATTCCATGATTTATTAAATCCCTCCCAAAACCTTTATGATTCCATGGGCTCAACCTTTCCCTTCTTTTTCCTTCCAAAGAGACTTTCCCAGCAAAAGGATTGGGAGGAAAACCTGGATTTGCAGCTTTTGACTGGGCAATGATGCTCCAGGGTGGCTTTTCCTTCCCAAAACCCTGAAAGGAGAGTTGGGAAATCTGGATTCCCACTTCCATGGACACAGCAGCCTTTAAAATCCGGGAAAAGGGGATTTCAGAGGGAAAATTCCATGATCCCCCATGAGAGGGCATCTCTGCCCTTCCTGTGGAGCATCCCGGGGCTGGAGCTCAGATCCCTTCAACCTTCAGCCCCTTCCCAAAAAACCTGGGGAAACCTGCTGGAAAAGATGGAATTCTTTTCCCTGCCTCGCTTCCCCTCGGAGCAGGGAATGTCCTGGACAGGGTTTTTTTGCTTTTTTTGGGAAAACCAGACATTTGTAGGTTTTGTTGTGTTTTTAATCCATCCTGAGTGTTTTTATGACCCACTATCCAAAGCACAGCAGGGATTCAGTTTAGCAGGAGCTCCTCAAAGCTCGGGAAGGCCATTCCAAGGAAAAGAGGGATTTCATCCATCCTTGTCCCAAAAAATGAGACTCAAGGGGAGAAGGAAAATTGTTGCTGTTACTTTGGTTTGGCTCCAGTTTGGGAATTTTGGGGACGTTTTTTAATTGTTTCTTTTTTATTCGTTGGGTGTTTTGACATCCAGGAATTCTGATAATTCCCAATGGAATTTTTTCATTTCCCAGCTTCATCTCTCCCCCCCTGTTTTTGGGAATTCTTACTCACTCTGGGTTTGGGCTGAGGGTGCAGCCCCCACTTGGGAAGGGACTTCGTTGGCCAAGAGACTGAGAATTCCCAATAAAACCAATTTTCCTCCAGGACTGATCCCATTCCCATCCTCACAACCCCACTGCTCGATCAAACCTTGGTTTCCTCCAGAAATTCCTGCTGGCAGAAGTTCAGGAAAACCAGAGCCAGGATTTTGCTGGTGGAGTCATTAAATAGAAGAGTTGGGAATGCTGGGAATGTTCAACCTGGAGAGGAGAAGGATCCAGGGAAAACTCAGAGCTGGAGAGGGACTGGGGACAAGGGATGGAGGGACAGGACACAGGGGATGGCTCCCAGTGCCAGAGGGCAGGGATGGGTGGGACATTGGGAATTGGGAATTCCTGGCTGGGATGGAATTCCCAGAGCAGCTGTGGCTGCCCCTGGATCCCTGGCAGTGCCCAAGGCCAGGCTGGAGCACCCTGGGACAGTGGGAGGTGTCCCTGCCATGGCAGGGGTGGAATGGGATCATCCCTCAGATCCCTCCCAACCCAAATTCTGGAATTCCAAGATTGTGTAACATTTATTTCACACAGGTAACACAAAATAAATTCCAGTGGAGTCACAGACTGCCAGGACATGGAGTATTCCCAAGAAACTCTGAGGAAAACCACTTGGATTTTCCTCACAATGGATCTTCAGCTCCTGCTGGATTAATCCCATTGTCAGGTTTATTTAAACGCCTTTTCCAGAGGTGCAGACATGGAATGTTGGGGCAAGGAAAAGCAGAGGGATGCCAAGGAAACGGCTCTGGCTCCTGGTGAGGAGAGTGGGAAGAATCCAAGGATCATCCCTGACTAGAAAGTTTAAGTTCCCAACTTTTTGGGAGCTGGGAAATGCAAAGAAAGGTTCATCCTCCTGCTCCTTGGAGGCTTTAAAGCTCCTGGAGGACATTTTGCTCTTCCCAATCCAATGAAAGTAGAAAAATGTGGCTGCTCCTGGTGGCTGGGAAGCTGCAGGAACACCCAGAGGTTTTCCTCAAAATCCCTGGGTTTGCTCCAAGCTTGGTAAAACTGCTCATTGGGATTTTTATTGTGGCTTTTCCTGCCTTCAGGCTCAGCTCCTCAATCCTATCCCGAACTGAACGTTGGGAACCACCTCCACCAAATCTGATCCTGCCAGGAGCACGGGAGCCTGGAGGTTGAATTTCATTTGGAAAAGCAGGAAAGGGAAGGCAGAAGCCCACAAAACTCTGCCAGGAACGATTCCTTCAGGACAAAAGGATGTGGAGCTCCAGGTGTTGTCCCAGCTCTGCTGGGTGAGGAGAAAATCTGGGATTTGCTCAGCTGAAGGCCCAGGGTGGCTCAGGTATCCTTGAAATCCTGGGGGAAACACCAAATCCAACAATTTGGCCCCGTCCCACTGGCAAGGATTGGTTATTTTTGGAATAATGGGGTGGTGTATAACCACGTCTCACCTTCCAGGATATTCTTGGAAGGATTTCTCTGCCTCCCTGGAATTCCAGCTGGCAGGAGGGGGCTCCAAGAGGATGGGGGCTGTGTTCCTACAATCCACTACAAGCTGAGTGGGGAAAAGGGAATGAAGGCAGGAAAAATGAAAGCTGAGCTTGGTGAGGGGGCACCAAGCAAGGCTTGGAAGCCCCAGGTCTGTCTGACCATTCCTTCAGCAGATTCCCACTGGATTTGTTTCATTCCATCCTCAAGTGGCCAAGTTATCCATCATAAAAAATGAGGAAAACTCCTCAAAAGTCATGGATCTTTGTGCTCTGGGATCATTTCCCCCTCAATTCCTTCCTAAATCCAGTTCCAAGGACCTGTAGGAGCCCTCTGGTGTCCCCATCCCAGTCCAGGCTCCTCTCTGCCCGTTCTCCTCCTCAGCAGCATCCATAAAACTTGTGGAAACTGGGATGGACTCCAGCCCATCCCCTTTATCCATCTCTGGCAGGAACTGCCCCAAATCCCTGTGTTTCAGGGAAAAGCTGGATCAGCAGCTCTGCTAAGCCACCTCCAGCTCTGACTGGATTTAGGAGCTGTGGGGAGTTGTCTCACAATTATTCCTCACACCATTCCCAAAGTTTTTCCAGGTGGGAATGTTGTTTCATCCCAATATATTCTCTTTTTCCAGCCTCTCCTAACGGGATTTCTGCCAAACTTGGAGATTCCAGGAGAATCAGTGTGGGGAATTTCAAAGAGCCTGAATCCTCCACAACACCCCCCAGTTTATTATTTATTATTAGTATTATTATTATTATTATTATTATTATTATCATTATCATTATCGTTATCATTATTATTATTACTATTATTATTATTACTATTATTACTATTATTATTACTATCATTATTATAATTTTTATAATTTTATTATTATTATTTTTACTTTTATTTTATTTTTATTTTTATTTTTATTTTTATTTTTATTTTTATTGTTATTCTTATTTTTATTTTTATTTTTATTTTTATTTTTATTTTTATTTTTATTTTTATTTTTATTTTTATTTTTATTGTTATTTTAATTTTATTTTTATATTAATTTATTTCTATTATGGACTTTTACAGGCTGAAAAAAATCCCATTTCCTTCCTTGCTTTCCAAGGAATCTTCCCAGCTCTCAGGACTGGGCAAGGCAGGACAAGCTGGATTTCCCAGGATGGATTTGAGGCAAAGCTGGCCCAGACTCCCTGTCCTATTTTAAGCCCAGCTCATCATTTTAATCAAGAACAGCTCCAGGGTTTCCCTGTAATCCATGGAAAGCTCTGTCCTGTGAGAATTCCATGCTGGATCATCCTTGGAGTCTGTGGAAGGTGCCACATCTGCCCACAGCTGGTTCCTCACTCTTGTTTGAAGCCAGTGAAGAATAAGCAGGAGCCCAGCCCTTTGCAGGCGTGCAGAATCCATGGATTTATGGCCACATCCCATAAAACCAAGCCATGAAATCCTATCTGTCACCAAGGGAATGAGCAGCTCCTTGTTCAGCACCTCCTGGCCACATTCCAGCGGCAGGACAAGGATCCATTGTAACTGCCCCGAGCTTACTCAGCCCCAATTCCCACCTTCCTTGTTCCCAGCTTCTCCTTTCATGCCATTTCCACTCCCTTGGAATGTCCTTGTTGCTGGAGAATCCAACAGAAAATGAAGTTTGGTCATTTTTTTAAAAAAATTTTTTTCTGGAGGGATTTTGCCCTTCTTTTGTGGATTTGTGCTGGAAAATCAGAGTCACTGGGCTTGGAAGGCACCTCGGATATCCTTGGATCCCAATTCTTTGCTTTCAGTGATGTCTCCATCAGAATTTAGGATCTGACTGAATTCCCACCTCTTTTTGGGGTTAAAAACCACAAGAACTGCCCAATCCAGCTGGTCATGGAGGGAGAACAAACTGTATCCACAAAAAGGACCTGGAATATATCCAGGATGAAAGGAATTGTGTCTTCACAGCACCACCATGAGAGGAAAAAAGGGAAATGGGGATCCCAAGTGGCTGAGTTTGGTCCCTGTTTTCTCTCCTCTCCATCCCCTCAGGAAATCCAAGGTGCCAGGGAAGTTTAGCTGGAATTTCTGGAGTGCCAGCTGCACTTGTGGTTCTCCAGAATCAGGAAAATTGCTGCTTTGTCCTGCTGGTGATTTTTCACCTGGATTCCCCACAGCCTGGAATTTGGTGGGGTGGGATCTGCTCTTGGGATCCTCTGGAGCAGCAGGATCCAGGTTTTGCTCCAAGTCCCCTCCCTGTGACAAGCTCTGGTGTCACTTTGGAACCTGGGATGGGGGAAGAACCTGGAGCTGCTGAAGGACTCAGAGGAAAAGTGCAGCTTCCATCCTTTATCTGGGAAAAAGGGGAAGGTTCTGGATATTCAGCACCAATCAGAGGCTCTTAGAGGTGTCATCCCAGAAATTTCGTCCTCTCACAGAATCCCAGGATGGTTTCATTGGGATCTTAAGGATGGTCCATTCCACCCCTGCCATGGCAAGGACATTTTCACTGTCCCAGGCTGCTCCAGCCTGGCCTTGGGCACTGCCAGGGATCCAGGGGCAGCCCCAGCTGCTCTGGGAATTCCATCCCAGCCAGGAATTCCCAATTCCCAATCTCCCACCCATCCCTGCCCTCTGGCACTGGCAGCCATTCCCTGTGTCCTGTCCCTCCATCCCTTGTCCCCAGTCCCTCTCCAGCTCTCCTGGAGCCCCTCCAGGCCCTGCCAGGGGCTCTGAGCTCTCCCTGGAGCTTCTCCTCTCCAGGAGAACATTCCCAGCTCTCCCAGCCTGGCTCCAGCTCCCTGTGCTGGTGGCTCTGGGGCAGCTCTGCAGTGGGGTCTCACTGAGGGGGCAAAGGGGCAGAATTCCCTCCCTAATCCTGATCCCACCCTTGGGATCACCCCTGGGGCAGGGGGGGATCTCTGGCCTGGGCACATCCAGCCCCTCATCCATGAACATCCCAAATCCTTCCCTGCAGGGTTCTCCATCCATTCTCCACCCAACCCCTGTTTGTGCTCCCACCTGGATCCAGGGCCTTGCCCTTGCTGAGCCTCATGAGATCCCTCACTATGAGATTCCTGAATTCCCCTTTAACTGCTGCATTTTTGTGCATAAATCCACATACAATTCCTGCAAATCAGCAATAATTCCTGCAAATCAGGAATAATTCCGGCAATCAGGAATATTTCCCATGAAATCAGTGACACTCTCAGACAAACCAGGCTCAGGACTCCTTGCTGCCGTTTGTGCTGAGGGTTTTCCCCTCCAAACTCCTTCAATGCTCTCTTGTCCACTTCCCATTTCAATTTAGCCCCCAAATCCTCATTTCCTTTCCCGTTTTTCCCTCTGGGCATTCCCAGGGGCAGGAGCTGCAGGATTAACCCACTCTGCCTTGGACTCTGCACAAAGAGGCTGCACAAGCTCCGGGAGAGCCTGGGCAGAGATTTTGGATTGAAATCATTCCCTGGCTCCCTCGGACAGCAGGAAGGTCTCCTCTGTCAGAGAGTTTTTCCCTGTGGCTTCCAGCACACACATAATTTTTGGGAACGAGGCCCCAGGGCCCTGCTGCAGCGGGGAACTGTTTTGATTGTAACAGGCTTTGATTCAGAGCAGCCAGAAATTATTTATTTTCCTTCAGCTTCCCTCCCCCTCCCCTGCATTCCCAGCCGGGATTGAGGAGCTCTGTTTGCTCGGGCCCTGGGATGAGCAGAGGGATCCTGCTGGAGCAGGACACCAAATCTTGGAGTTCAGGTGCTCCAAAATTTGTCCCCTCTCCTATTCCCTGCAATTGGTGCTGGCAGGAAGGAATGGGAAGCACAGGGATGTTGGTGCCTTTGTAGGGAACCAGGAGTGGTTCCCCGCAGGAATCACAAAGAATTCCACGTGGTCCTGATGGTCCTGCCATAAATCGATGGAAGATGAGCAAAGTTCTTCCCTTGCTCCTCACTTTCCTGAGTATTTTGGGCCAGAAAAGTGCCCAAAGAGGTGCTGCCCATGGCTGGAGGGAATGTCATCAGCCTCCCAAGGCCTTGGATTGGGATTGTGGAGTTCCATTGCTGTGAGCTCTCCCTTCCTGCAGGACCCCAGGCCCTACTCCAGCCTGGCTGGATGATGGGATTTGTGCCCATGGCAGAGGGGTTGGGAGCAGATGATCCTAAAGGTCCTTCCAACCCCACCTGTCCACGACTTCATGACTCTGTGATTGTGTTTAATTAGGTCCAGCTTTAATTTGGTCTTTCTTGGAATCACCCACTGATAATTCCACAGGAATCCTGAGGGAGTTTCTGGAGCTTTGCAAAGTGACTGCTCCTCGTTTCATGCTCCCAAAAGTTTGGAGGTGGATCCCAAAGCTAAATAAAGGACTCTGAGATCCACGTTTGGGAACCGTGACCACCAACTCCAGCTGAGGTGGAGCTTTGGAAAATTCCTGGACTGCAGATAAGACGTGTAGATAAGGAGGAAGGTGATGGAACACCAGCACAGGTGCCCAGAGCAGCTGTGGCTGCCCCTGGATCCCTGGAATTGCCCAAGGCCAGGCTGGACAGGGCTTGGAGCAGCCTGGAACAGTGGGAGGTGTCCCTGACATGGAATGGGATGATCCTTGGGATCCCCTTCCCACCCAAACCATTCCATGACTCAGAGTTTTCCTGCTCCCTGCTAAATTTCCATCTGATTTTTTCACAGAACAGGGAAGTGACCAGGGGTGGATTTAGTTGTTGGCCCAGATTTTTGGGAATATCAGAACCAAAGCTCTGGTTGGTTCTGATATTCCCAAATCCAGAGATTCAGAATCCAAGCTCTCTGCTTGGATTGGCCTCCAACAGTGGCAGTGAGTGACAGACATCTCATCCCAACACTGGGACAGTCCTGGGACTGGGACAGTCCTGGGATTTCCTAGATATTTCCCATTATACACAACCACCAGACATTTCCTGTCCAAACAAACATGGATAAAACACTGTTTTCCCAAAATTCC
The DNA here is from genome assembly GCA_009764595.1 of Geothlypis trichas. Lineage (NCBI taxonomy): Eukaryota > Metazoa > Chordata > Aves > Passeriformes > Parulidae > Geothlypis > Geothlypis trichas. The sequence continues at coordinate 152,039,189 of CM019901.1, read as the reverse complement.
CTTTTCCCTCCCCAGATCCTTTCTGGGATGCATTTTTTGGGTCCATTTGCACTGATCCCTTCTGGAGCTGTCACTTCCATGGCTCATCCTGTGTTCTCTTGGATGGCTCCATGACCCCATCAGGGATGGACTGTGTCCTCTTCCCTGGATGGGAGCTCAGGATTCATGGCTGGAGTGACAATGACAAAAAACCAAACCAGCTCACCCTGATCTCTCTTGTCCTTGTGGGAATCAACAACTCCCAGGATTTTGGGAAGTGTGAGACCCACCAGGAGGTCAGGCTGATCCAGGTAATTCTGCTTTCCCCCTTCAATCTCTGCTGTCTTGGCAGAAATTTTGGGGTGGAAAAATCCAATATTTCGACTTCTCCTCCTGCTGAGACAGGAACAAACACGGCCAGGAGTGAATTTGGCCATTGGGATTTCTGTGGCTGTGACTCACCTGCTCAGGGAGACCAGTCTGGGAGGCACCAAACCCTCCCTCAGCCCAGTCTGCCAACTGGGAGAGGCCTTGGAAAGGATCCTGAGACAACCAAAACTGGAACCTCTCATCCCATCCCCACATCACCTCCATCCTGGAGTGACTGAGGAGCAGGAGAAGATCCACAGCATTCCATCCTCCCATGCTCCTAAAAGCAGCAAAGTCCCATTCACAAATCCTTTTCTTTTCACTTTGCTCCGTGGGATTCCTTCCAGAACATTGTAAATGATTCTAAATTTGGGTTTCTTTCAAATCCAGGCAGGATTTGGGCTCTGCACAGCATTTCCCTGGTTGGCATTCATTTTTGGGGTGAATGAAGGAGGTTATGAAGGGAAACAAAACCTCAGCTGAGTTTTGGTGACTGGAAAAGGAACAATTTGTTTCCGGAGCTGTCAAGGCAGTGTTTTTTTTTGTCGACACCTCCTCTCACCAAACTGCAGAACTCATCCCTGAAAAAACACTGTGGATCCATTTCTCTTCCCATTGAGAGCGTGGCTGGCATTCCTGGGTGATTTATCTGCCCACTTTTACGGATCACGCATTGGGAGCTAATTTGGGCTTGCGACAGCTGCTTAAAACTCATCCATTTGGAAAAAATTCCTGCTGTCAGAGGAATGAAACCAAGCTGATCTCTGTTTCTTGTAATGTTCAGGATGACAGGGACTCATGAGCTTCAAACAGTTTTTTTTCTGATTCTGGCCCAACTTTTGAGTCATTTTTCTTGGGTTTCATTGGTGGGTGCTCAGCTGCAGGAAATCAGAGGAATTGAGTGGGATGGGTGAGTTTAAAGATGGAATGGTTTGGGTTGGAAGGGAATTTAGGGATCATCCCAATCCCACCCTGCCATATGCAGGGACATCTTCCACTGTGCTCCAAGCCCTGTCCAGCCTGGCCTTGGGCACTGCCAGGGATGCAGGGGCAGCCACAGCTGCTCTGGGAATTCCATCCCAGCCAGGAATTCCCAATTCCCAATGTCCCACCCATCCCTGCCCTCTGGCACTGGGAGCCATTCCCTGTGTCCTGTCCCTCCATGCCTTGTACTCAGACTCTTCACGAGATTGCTCATCCCTTATTATTCTTTTGACATTGCTTGGGTAACAGGGACACTCATGGAGAGTCCTTTGGCCAGAGTGAATTCCCAGGATTTACCATTGAAATATTTTGCTCCTGTATTTCTGTGCCTTTGAGTTTTCTTTTCAAAAGAAAACTGGCTCTGCAAATCTTCGATGGTTGGTTTGGTTGTGCTTCAAAACATCCACACAGGGACTAAAAAAATGCTTTATTATCATTACCATTATCATTATCATTATCATTATCATTATCATTATCATTATCATTATTATTCTTTTTTATTGCTGTCTCCCTTCCAACTTTCTTTTTTCCTTTGGGATTCTCTGAGGGTCAGAATCATCCCAGGATTGTTGTGCTTCCCTTTGCTCCTTTCAGTTGGTGGTTTTGGGTGCTGGGGAGGAGCAGAGGGAAGGTGATGAGCTCCAAGTGCCAGCTCAACCCCTTGGGAAGAGCTGGGAGAGCTGGAGGGAGTCCCATCCCACATTTGGGAAGGGAATCCCAAATGTGTGATCCTCTCTGGCTGTGAGGCAGGGATCAGCCTTGGGATGAGATGTTAAAGGTTCCTCCTTTCCCAATTTGAGCATCCAGCTGTTCTCCATGGCATCACCTCGGATTGGGGCTCTCGGGATGCTCAGGGGCCACGTCCAAGATCCAGGCTGGGAGCACCAAGCTGGATCCACCTCCTCCCTCTTTTGGTGTGGAGCTCTTTGGATCCTTGATAGAATCATGGAATCCTCAAGGTTTGGAAAAGATCATCCAACATCAAATCAAACTGTCCCCAGCACTGCCAAGGCCACCACTTGACCATGTCCCCTAGTGCCACCTCCACATGGATTTAAATCCCTCCAGGAATGGAGCCTCCATTGCTGCCCTGGCTGGAGAGCTCTTTCCAGGAAGAAATTTTCCCAAAATCCAGCCAAAACTCCTCTGGCCCAGCTCGAGTCCAACAACTGCACGCTCTCAGCCTCCTGGTGCTGTGAGGACATCCCAGGTGCACATTCCTGCTGGAATCTCAATCTCCAGCAGGACAGGAGATCCCTTGGATAATTCGGGAACAACCTCAGTGGGGGCTCAGGCTCTGAGTGGTCCTGTCAGCATCTTCCCAGCTCCTGCTGAACTCCTGCTCCTGGGACTGTGAATCACTCCAAAACCCCCCCCCAGGAACACGAGCCGAGGTGATGCTCGATTTATGAAATCCAACACCACGACACCACGTGAGCTGTAAAATCCAGGGAATTCTGGAGTTCATATACACATCAACGCCATGGAGCGAGGAGCCTCAGCAGGGAGGAAAAAAAAAGCATCTGGACATCTTGATACCAACAAAGTGTCAGCAATTTGGAAGGAAAACACGGAAAAACGTTGCCCAAAGGGCTCCCTCAGCCCTTAGGAAAATGAAAATAACAAATCCTCTTCGGTTGATTAAATAAAACTGCGGATGTTTTCCTGGGATTTTCGTAGTCATCTGGAATATATTAAGGGGAAAAGAGATGTCAGAAAGTTGGGGAGTCAGGATCAAATAGCAGATGAGTTTTCAATTTCGGATCTCACTTCCGTGAGCATGGGACTCATAAAAATAACCCGGGTGTTGGACATGGAACACTCCACCACAGACAATCAGTTCTCCTGGGATTTGGGAATGAAACACATGGATCATTTAAATTGCACCTGAGGGAGATCCGAGCAGGACCTGGGCCTTGGGAGAAGCTTCCACTTCAGCATTGGAGGAACTCGTTTATAAATGACCAGACCTCTGCCTGAATGGCATTTTAAATCCTGGAAATGGGAATGTTTTCCATGGTTGGAAATCTCTGACCCTGCTCTGATGTGGATCCTGCAGGCAGAGTCACAAAGGTTTTCTTGGAAATCTGTGTGGAATAGCCCAAGAGATGCAGTTTTTATCTCCTGATCCTGTTGCTGGGTGAAGAGGGATGATGTCTGGGATCTGGGGTGAGTCAGATTCCAGCTGGTGCTGACTGGTGGAATCCTGTAAGAGTCCCCATTCCTGGAGGGATTTGATATCCCTGTGGATGGGGACACTTGGGAATGTGGTCAGTGGTGGGAAAGGGTTGGACCCGATCTTGGAGGGCTTTTCCAGCCTCAGCCATTCTGTCCTGCTGTCATTCCAAGTCTACCACTGAGAACTCCATCCCAAATGAGTTTCCCCTTCCTAAAAATAGGGAAGCACTGGGATAATGGCTAATTCTGGAAGAGACAAAGAGCAGCCGCTCCATCTGCAGCACTGGGATTATTCAGACAATTCTATGCCTCTCATAAATCCTCATTTTCCACAGAATGAAGAGGGACAATCCTTCCCCAACTGGGATCTGCTTTTCCCTGCTCACCATCCTCATGGTGAACATCAGGAAGAACCGAGTGCAGGATGTCCCATGGATTTAGCATCCAAGTTTCCTTGAAATTTTTTCAGTGATGCCCCTTATGGATATCACCCATTATCCCAATTAATGGGGGTGACAGGGGCTTTTGGAGGTGTAAAAGTTCTGTTTGTGTGAGGAGAACCTCTGGAGAAGGAAGAAGGGGAAGGAGAAAGGAAGAAGGGAAGAAAGGAAGAAGGAAAGAATGGAAGAGGGGAAGAGAGGGGAAGAAGAAGGGAAGAAGACGAAAAAAGGGAAGTGCAGAAGGGAAAGGACAGAAAAGAAGAATGGAAGAAGGAAAGAAGGGAAGAAGAAAAATGGAAGAAGTGCAGAAGGGAAAGAGGGAAGAAGGAAAGAATGGAAGAGGGTAAGAAGGGAAGAAGGAGAAGGAAGAAGGATAAAAGGGAAAAAGGGAAGAAGGGAATTGCCTTCAGACTTCATGCAAGCCATGAAAAAGGCCTGTGCATCCTACTGACAGAAAATCATAGAATTATAGAATTGTTAAGGTTGGAAAAGACCTTTAAATCAAGTCCAGCCACCCAATCCAGCACCACCACCATGTTCACCATTACAACGTGTCCCCAAGTGCCACATCCACACCTTCTGGAACAATTTCCCGGGTGGTGATTCCACCACTGCTGCCCTGAGCAATCTGTTCCAATGATTCACCCCCTTTTTCATGAAAAAAATCCTAATATTGAGTCTAAACCTCTTTAATGTCTGCAGTGTGTTTCCCATGGTTTTGATCTTGAGTGAGGGAAGGGAGGGATGAAGTGGTGATGAGGCAGGTCCAAAAGCTGGGAGGATACTTGGAAGGGGACACTGGGAATTCTGGCTGGCTGTTTTCCTAAATTCCTGCAGCTCCTGGACCGAATCCAGCACCATTCTGCAGGAGCTGAATTTGAACCTTTGCTCGTGGTGGAAACCACAGACACGGCAGCACCTGGACCATGATGGGAATTCATGGAAAATTAGGAAATTGGAGCAGCACCCAAAACTGTTGTGGATGTGCTGCAACCATGAGTTGACGGTCCCACTCCATCAACTAAGGAGCCATTTCATTCCATAGGGGTAAAAAAATTCCTAAATTCCTCCCCGTGACCTCTTGCAAAGTGAACTGGGCTGAGCTTAAAATCTGGGTATTTCAAGCTTAACTTTAGGCAGCTTTAGCTGAGGGGGTGATGGATTTTTGCCTCTAAACCTTGGATGCGTTCCTACCCCGCTCTCCAGGTGTAATTGCAGCGCTGATGACATTTCCATGTCTGGAATCGTAACGGAGACATTTCCATGGAATACCTGGGGCATTCCTGCCCCGTGTCCTGGCCACACTTCCAGCCATCCCAGCCCAAACAGAAGCCTCACTCTTGTGGCCATGGAGCGTTTTTCCCTCCCTACGTTTTTTGGCCGTCCAAGCCTCCGCTCCCTTTCTAAATCCGGCCCCGGGACTGGGCTTTGCAGACTTTGGCAAAGGTGAATTCCACAGGATGTGGGCCATTTCCTCTAATTTCTCTTAAATATGGCCACTAGTTAAGTTTTACGGACTGTTTTCCTGACTCTTTTCCTGTTCTCATTTCAGGCGGCGGGAGCGGCGGCGCTGCCGGCCGTCCTGCTGCTGGCAGACGGATTTTCCTCTCCTGGTTTTCCACTCCATGGAGATTCCCAAGCCAGAAACATCCCCAAGCCAACTCCTTTGCTGTTGTAGAGGATCCAACACCTCCAAAACAATGATCCCCCCTTTTCCAAAGGTTTTATTCATTCTCAGTGTCTCTGGGGAGCGCTGGGATTTACTGGGTCAGCTGAGGTTTTGGTGTCCTCCACTCTCCTCTTCCCTCAATCCAACCCCAATTCCCCCTGGAATGTCCAAGATCAGGTTGGAGCACCCTGGGACAGTGGAAGGTGTCCTGCCCGTGTCAGGGGGTGGCACTGGATGCTTTACTGTCCCTTCCCACCAAACCATTCCATGATAATCCAAAAAGCCAGGAACAGCGTCCCATGAACCATTGGAAAGACAACAACGTGATATGTTCAATAGCTGGAACTGTAAATGTTTATTTTTACTCTGACATTTTTTTAATTTCTTTTTCTTCTTCTCCCTGAATCCCAGTTTCCCCAGCAGTGGAAGGAGGGATGGACCTGCAGCAAGAGCTGCGTTAGGAGCGAACAGCCTTCCCAGAATTCCAAGGCTGGAACTGAAGGAAAAAACTCTGCAAAGGTTCCCAGGCCAAAGCCCTGGGGCAACTGAAAGCTAAATTAAAAGGGGAAAAAAAATGAATATTCCCTATTAAACCCAAACCCCAAAGCCTAAGGAAAACTAAAAGCAATGATTAATATGACAACTGGGCAGCTTTCCCTGAAGACCTGAATTCCCATCAGGATAATCAAATTTGTCTTAAAAATGATAAATAGCTACCACTGACCTAAAAATGTTCCTTGATCCCACCACGCTCCAGCTCTTCAAACAGTGGCTGCTTCATGGGGAAAAAAACCCATTTAAATAAACAATCATATAAAACAAAACCCACAGGCCCGACACGGATTTTTTCAACGTTCCCTCATCTTTTTTGGCTGTTCCGTTCCCTCCCTGGTGTCCAGGTGTACAATTCCCAAAAAGAGACTCTGTATCCCTGAATTCCAGCAAGGTAGCGCTTTGTCTTTCTCTCCCAGAAAGGCTCTCTTTGTGTGCAGTTTCTCCACCAAACCCAGCAATGTTTGGGCCTTTTGATTATTTTTCCCCTCCATATTTTTATTTTTTTTTTCTCAACATTCCCGTCTCCTTCCATTGGTGGCTCTGGATTCCTTAATGAGATTCCTCTTCCTCCAATCGCCTTTTCCACTGCCTGCCCCCCAAATCCCACTTTCCTGGGCAAAGCTTTGCCCTCATTCCCACACTCCTTGGGATGGTCTGGGCCATCAGGACTTCCCAGGTGAGGGTGGACAAGGGATCTTCTGCATGGATCCCCCCATGAGGAGAAGGCCATGCTCTGCTCCTTGGGCAGCAGCATTCCTGCAGGAGAAATCATGGAATGCTTTGAGGTGGAAGGAACTTAAACCCATCCCAATCCACCCTGCCATGGCAGGGCACCTCCCACTGTCCCAGGTTGCTCCAAACCCTTTCCAACCTGGCCTTGGCACTTCCAGGGATCCAGGGGCAGCCACAGCATTCCCTGATGGAACCTTCCCACTGCTTTTCCAGAAATATTTTGCCCCAGGACAGGGTGAGTGGCACTTGGATGTCTCCCATCTAAGGAAAAACAGGGAAAAGCACCAAATCACCCTATAGGAGATGGTTGGACACCAGCCCAGGTGTTTTACCACCTGAGAATCCAGAGGGAATCCAGAGGGAATCCACAGGCACATCCCAACACCGAGCCTGGCCCCGTGTGGGTGCTCTCCCACTGCTCCATGGAATGTCCCCATTGTCCCCACAAACCTGGGAGTGGCCCCTCCAAGGGGAGAGGATGGAGCAGGAATGGCTGCAAACACCAGGAACAGCTGCCCAGGGAAATCCAATAAATCATGCCGATTCCAATAATCTGCTGCTCCAGGTGTTGCCTTCAATGCCCTTATGCTCCAATCCAACCTTTTTCTCAGAGATGGTCCCTGAGAATGTGGGAATTTTCAAGGTTGATTGAAGTTGAGATTTCATCCTCATGTTGTTGCCTAAACCACGGATTTTGATTTCAAAGGAATGTTCTGGACACTGTCAGTCACTGTGGGAGCCTGACAGGATTTTCCACTGCCCATCTCACCCTCAGGGTGTTTGGATCCCTGGGATGAAGCACCTGAGTCCATTTTTCCCAGCTGCCTCAGTTTCCCTGGTGGCCACATTTTCCTGGCATTGGTGGAAATGCCTTCTTTTCTACCTTCACCTTCACCTTTACCTCCTCCTCCTCCTTTTCCCTTTCCTCTTTTTTCTTCTCCTTTTTCTTCTCCTTTTTCTTCTCTTTTCTTTTCTTTTTCTTTTCCTTCTCCTTCCTTCTCCTTTTTCTTCTCCTTTTTCTTCTCCTTTTTCTCTCCTTTTTCTTCTCCTTTTTGTTCTCCTTTTTGTTCTCCTTTTTGTTCTCCTTTTTGTTCTCCTTCTCTTCTCCGTCTCCTTCTCCTTCTCCTTCTCCTTCTCCTTCTCCTTCTCCTTCTCCTTCTCCTTCTCCTTCTCCTTCTCCTTCTCCTTCTCCTTCTATCTCCTTCTCCTCTCTCCTCCTCCTCCTCCTCCCCTTTTTCCTCTCCTGGTTGGGTGGTTTTGTGTAATTGGATAAAAAAGTCCCCATTGCAGCTGGGGGTGGGGTTAGGGTAAAAGTAAAAATAATTTCGGTGTAATTTCTTAATTGGACAGTTGATCCTTCAAAGGCCTTACAGGAAAGATATTTGGCCATTTTGGCCTCATTAGTGCAGAATTCACTGCTGTGAGAGTATAAAGTGAACACCTGAATGTGAACATTGTCATGAGTGCCTTCAATCCCCACCTCGACAGAGGAGAAAAAGAAGCCCAAACCTGGCACCTGCCCATGAATGGGATGATCCTAATTTCCCTTCCCATCCAAACCATTCCAGGGTTCCATCTCAGCTGGGGTTTCCCAAGTTCCAGCTGTTTTTTATCACTTTCCAATGGTGGCAGAATGGGATATCCTAATTTCCCTTCCCCCAAACCATTCCAGGGTTCCATCACTCAGCTGGGGTTCCCAAGTTCCAGCTGTTTTTTTGTCACTTTCCAATGGTGGCAGCTTCCCCCAGCAGAGCTGGGCTGATTCCTCCTGAATCCTTCCACGTTTTCCAGTTTATCCCAGTGTCTATTTCCAGTTATTCCAGTTTATTCCAGTGTTCTCATGGCCCTCTCCCTAAGCCTAACCCAAACCCTACCTCTAGTGAGTGTCCCAGAATACCAACTATTCCCACCAGGTCCTGGCATTTAGGGATCTATGATTTCTTGGGAAAGAGAATTTCTTTATCAGTCATAAAAACATAAGCCCCTCAGAGCACTGAACCCTTATCGTTCTGATAAAGATCCAGAATAAAACCGGTGATAACAGAGCCCTTCTTTGACCCTAATTAAAAAATGCCTAAATAAAAATCCCTAAATAAAGGATTATTTTAATCCCTTGGGAAATGAGAGAAAGGATGGAAGGCAGCAGGGAGTGGGAACCAGAGTTAACAGCAGGGAAGTTACTGTTCATTCACCTTGGGGCTGCTTTTCCATCACATCCAGGGTTTATTATAAAAATCCATCCCAGACTGATTCCGAAATCTTATTTTCTCCCCTTCTGCAGCGAAGGAGACTCATTATTCGTCAGAGCTTCCTCTGCAATAATTTATGGCTCTGCATGAAATGATGCGACCTCCAGACTCCATGTTGGCTCTTCTTCCCTGAATATGGGACAGAGTTCAGGGATAACCTTAATCCTCTCATTCTTATAAAATATTCCTTATTTTTTGCAAGAAAAGGTAAAATCTGCCTCATAAATTTTGAAGCAACAGGGAAGATTATGAGGACAGTGAGGGACAAAGGGTTGAGTTTCCTGCTGGGATCAGGGATGAAAGGAGGGTGGAAAACCCCAGAGCCACTTTTATTTGGATTGGAGATTTCAGACTGATCCATCAGGGATCTGGATGGGCATGACACCATGGCCTGCCTGGGAAGGTAAATTATTGTAATATCTCTAAATATTGTAATTAATAATTTAAATTATTATTTAAATTATTATTTTATTATTGGATTCAATTATTCAATATTCAATTTTATTTCATATTATTTAATTTTTAGATTATTATTTGAATTTCTTTATTGCATTTTATTCATTATTATTATTTAAATTATTAAATTATTATTTCATATTATTTTAAATTAAATTATTGCAATCTCTGCTGAAAGGTGTTTCTCAGGCAAAGGGAAGGTTATTCCAGATAATAAAAAGGGAATTATATCTGGAAAGTCTCTATAATATCCAAGTGTCTCCTTTTCCAGCATAATGAAGTCCAGAATTTGGGACTACTCATGGCAGGGAGAAAAGCACAGGAAAAGGGAAAAACAGGGAGAAAGATTGGGAAAACAAGGGGAAAGGAGAAATTCAGGGAGCAAAGGCCTGAGAACCAAGGGAAAAAGGGAGAAAAACAGAGAGAAAAGGCTGGGAAACCAAAGGGGAAAAGGGAGAACATCAGAAGAGAGAAAGAGAAGGAAATTTCAAGGAAAGGAAATTTCAAGGAAATTTCAAGGAAATTTCAAGGAAATTTCAGGAAATTCAAGGAATTTCAGGCAAAGGAAATGAAGGAAGGAAGGAAAGGAAGAGGAAAGAGGAAGAGGAGGAGGAAGGAAGGAAGGAAGGAAGGAA
>CM019901.1:151999834-152028743 GCA_009764595.1 Geothlypis trichas | reverse complement strand
AGCTGGACTGGGGATGGGATGAGGCTCCAGCAGAGCTGGAGAGGGACTGGGGACAAGGGGTGGAGGGACAGGACACAGGGAATGGCTCCCAGTGCCAGAGGGCAGGGATGGGTGGGATACTGGGAATTGTTCCTGGGAGGGTGGGCAGGCCCTGGCACAAGGTGCCCAGAGCACCTGTGTCATCCTGTTTGGGATGGGTTGAGGAAGGATGCAGCCTCCAGCCCTGCAGGGGGAGAATTTGGGGGTAACTCAAAGCTCTGCTCCCTCCCAGCCCGTGAGGAGCCCCGAGAGGAGGGACAGGAAAGCAGCAGCCAGCACAAGGAAGAGGAAACACTCCCCTTCTCCACCCCCCACTCCTGTGGAGTCCAGGAAAAAGACAGGGAAGAAAGGGTGAGTGTCTGCAAGTGTCCAGAGGCCTGGAAATTGAGGTGAAAAGAAATGAGGCAGAGAAGAAATTCAGGAATTGCTTATGGAGAGAGCTCTGTGACCTGGGTTCTGGAATTATTTCTAATTATTTCTGGATAGGCTTGAGGGATTATTCCTGAGCAGTTTGTGCAATTCCTTTTTCTACCAATATTTTATCCAAATATAAACTTAATTGCTATTAATTAAATAATAATAAGGAAGTTTTGATAGCAATTAAAAACTTAATTTTTATGTGTGGGTATGGAGGGGAGCACTTCAAAGCTGAGAATTCAGGTGTTGTTTATGGACCTGTGGGGCTCTAATGAGACAAATCTGGGACTTTATCAAGAATGAGTTGATTCCTCATTCCTGATAATGTAATAATATATTATATTATATTATCTGATAAAATCTGATTTCCTCCTCCCAGGTGTAAAGCCTGGGTTGGGGTCTGTGAGGAAGCATGGGGCTGGTTCTGCCCCTGTTCCCAGAGTGGTTTCAGGAGGGTTTGACCCCCCTGTCCTGGCACTGAGCAGTGCCCAGGAGCACTGGCACAGCCCCTGTGTGTGCTCTGTTCCAGACAAGCTGCTCTCTATGGCAAGAGGAGGGGGCAGAAGGAGGAGGATGAGCAGGAGGATCTCACCAAGGACATGGAGGATCCCACCCCAGTGCCCAACATAGAAGAAGTGGTACTTCCCAAAAATGGTAAAATGTGGGAACTCTTTGGGCTCTTTGAGTGTTAGAAATGAAGCTGCATTAAAATTGTGTCTGTATTTTGTAAAATCTTTAAAAGACTCCTTGGCCATGGATCTCTGCCCATAAATTTATCTAGTCAGGCATGTAACAGCTGAAAAGGGCAGCAGTGTCACCTCCTTTTGGCCTTTTAAAATACAAAACTGCATTTATAAAAGACACTTTTAAAAATAGATTTGCAACGATCTACTGAAATGTTTCATTTCACTGGCTCATGTTGGGGGAAATGGAGTTTTCTGGAGCAAAGTATTTCCCTGCCAAGCCCCCAGAAGAAGGATGTTAAATGAGTGGAAAATGTGCTGATGTCAAGTGCTATTAGTCCTTTTCAGGGAAGTGTTGGTGTGGGCAATAATAATTCTGGGAAGAATTCCTGCAGCATCCCTGCAGCAGTAATTTTGGGATTCCCTGTGTTTGGGTGCTGTTGGTGAGGGTGGCCCTGGAGCCTGCTGTGTGTTGGGCAGGGCTGTGAGGAGCTGGCAGTGCAGGGCAGTGGGCCAGAAGGGCCCTGGTGCTGCTGTGAGCTCCTGACTGCAGCACAGCCCAGGGCAGGGGCCTGCACTGCTGCTCTCTAACCCTCTGTTCCTGCAGTGAACCCAAAGAAGGACAGTGAGAACACACCTGTCAAAGGAGGAACTGTGGCAGACCTGGGTAAGGCCCTCACCCTCACCCTGAGTCCTGTGCAATTCCTTATATACCAATATTGTTGTTGTTGTTGTCACCCTCACCCTGAGTCCTGTGCAATTATATACCAATATTATTGTTGTTGTTGTTGTTATTATTATTATTATTATTCCAATACCTCACCCTCAGTCCTGTGCAATTCCTTATCATACCAATATTATTATTATTCTACCAATACCTCACCCTCACCTTGAGTCCTATGCAATTCCTTATATACCAATGTTATTATTATTATTATTATTATTGTTATTGTTATTATTGTTATTATTATTATTATATCAATACCTCACCCTCACTCTCAGTCCTGCGCAATTCCTTATTATACCAATATTATTATTATTATTCTACCAATACCTCACCCTCACCCTGAGTCCTGTGCAATTCCTTATTATATATACATAATATATATATTATTATGTATATTATATATATTATATATAATATATATAATATAATATATTATAATATATATAATATAATATATGACATGTATATATACCAATATTATTATTATTATTCTACCAATACCTCACCCTCACCCTGAGTCCTGTGCAATTCCTTATTTTATTATTATTATTATTATTATTGTTATTATTATTATTATTATGCCAATACCTCACCCTCACCCTGAGTCCTGTGCAATTCCATATTATACCAATATTATTATTATTAATATTATACCTCACCCTGAGTCCTGTGCAATTCCTTATTATACCAATATTATTATTATTGTAACTCACCCCTGTGCAATTCCTTATTTTACCAATATTATTATTATTATTATACCTCACCCTCACCCCTGTGCCATTCCTTATTATACCAATATTATTAATATTATACCAATACCTCACCCTCACCCCTGTGCAATTCCTTATTATACCAATATTATTATTATTAGACCTCACCCTCAGTCCTGCTTCCAGCCAATATTTTAAAATATATCTCAAATATTTCCAAATCTCTCCATTTAAAAAGCAGTCCCCACTTCTGCTGTTTTGTTGAATTAATTCATATTTCATACAAATTCAAGTTGCAGTGTACCAGCTCTTCACTGCAAGGCTGTTCCCTCATAGGCTGCTGTTAGTTTTATTTTTTAACATGACATACAAGCTCTTTTCTAGCAGAATTATTTCTTTTTTAACTGGGAACCTGGTAAATCACAGTTCCCTGAGCTTTGCTGAACCTTGACATGAGATACAAACTTGTATCCCATATCTTATTAAACAAGAGTCATCTAGGACACTGGGAAAGGAAGTAATTAATTATGGATTCTGAAGTGTTGGGAAATTCTAATTATCCTTCCTGTACTCTTACCTGTTCCCTGGTCTGGGATAGGTAGAGGTGTAATTGCTTTAGTGATGTGGGATCCCCTTCCCTTCCCCAAATTAAATGTCCTTTCCAGTTAAACAGCTGTGTTGCTCCTGAGCATTTAAATGAGTTTATTGGTGTAATTCTCAATGGTTTTCCCTTTCAGATGAGCAGGATGAGGAGACAGTGGCAACAGGAGGAAAGGTAACAGCCCCTGCTGCTTCCTGAATGTGGTGACAGCTGAGATTGTGCAGTCCCAGCTGGTTTGGGATGGGATGGAAGGGACTTTAAAAACCCCCAGTGCCAGCCCTGCCATGGCAGGGACACCTCCCACTGCCCAGCCTGGCCTGGGCACTGCCAGGGATGCAGGGGCAGCCACAGCTGCTCTGGGAATTCCATCCCAGCCTCTCTCCAGGATCCAGCCCTGCCCTCCTTCTCTTTGGAGTCCTTCCCTGTGTCCTGTCAGGATCTTGGCCTCACCTTCAGGAGCTTCACCTGAACTCATTTTCCAGTGGTCTGTAAGATTCAGATGAAATCAGTGGCTGACAGGATGGAGGGTTTGTTATTACAGAACTCCCCAGGTTCTGTGGATGACTTGGTATTTTTAAATCTGGTGTATCAGAAAGGAGAAAGAGGAGACTGATGCTGAGTGTTTTCCAAGAAGCATTTTTCAGAGAGAGGTTTTGCTTTGTTTTTTTTTGTTTTAGGACTAAATCTAAACCCTGCTTTGGCTCCCTGATCATTTCAGCAGAGCTGCAGGGGTAGTTTCTGTATTGAATTGCATTTGTGACGTGCCAGGCACTATTTTTAACAGATGTCAGATCCCTGAATGTGCTCAGAGTGATACCTTGTTGTCTTTGGGGGGGCTCAGATAAAGATCTGACCACAGATACCAATCCATTATTGGTACCAGTGACTCCTCAGGGCCTGCCTGTGCCCCTTGGCTATTTTTAATGTCACTCCATCAACACCTGAGGTGTTTTGTACAGTTCTTGTCACATCCTGACCCTGTTTTGCTGCCTCCTCTGTGCCCTCCTCATCATCACTGGGGCTCAGCAGTTGGAACTTGAGTTGCAGAACAGCAGCTGCTCAGGGGAGAGGGCCCAAAGCTGTCCCTGCTCCTCATGAGGATGTCACAGAATGTCTGGGACCCTGTGCTGCTGTCCCTGCTCATGGGGGTGTCACAGAGTGTCTGTGGGTCCCTGTGCTGCTGTCCCTGCTCATGGGGTGTCACAGAGTGTCTGTGGGACCCTGTGCTCCTCATGGGGGTGTCACAGAGTGTCTGTGGGCTCAGGGACCCCTGTGCTGCTGTCCCTGCTCCTCCTGGGGGTGTCACAGGGTGTCTGTGGGACCCTGTGCTCCTCATGGAGGTGTCACACAGTGTCTGTGGGCTCAGGGACCCCTGTGCTGCTGTCCCTGCTCATGGGGTGTCACAGAGTGTCTGTGGGACCCTGTGCTCCTCATGGGGGTGTCACAGAGTGTCTGGGACCCCTGTTCTGCTGTCCCTGCTCCTGGGGGTGTCACAGAGTGTCTGTGGGACCCTGTTCTGCTGTCCCTGCTCATGGAGTGTCACACACTGTCTGTGGGCTCAGGGACCCCCGTGCCCTCACCTGCTGTGTCCCCCTGTGCCCCAGGAGGACGAGGATCCCAACAAGGGTGACCAGAGCCGCTCCCTGGACACGGGGGAGGACAATGTCACCGAGCAGACCAACCACATCATCATCCCCAGCTACGCCTCCTGGTTCGACTACAACTGGTGAGGGGCCCTGGGCAGGGGCAGGGGGCCATGGGGTGGGTGCTCCCTGGGGCAGGGGGTCCATGGGGTGGTGGGTGCTGCTGTTTGGGGCAGGGGGTCCATGGGGTGGTGGCTGCTCCTCCCTGGGGCAGGGGGTCCATGGGGTGGTGGCTGCTCCCTGGGGCAGGGGGTCCATGGGGTGGTGGCTGCTCCATGGGTCAGGGGGGTCCATGGGGTGGTGGGTGCTCCTCTCTGGGTCAGGGGGTCCATGGAGTGTTAGTTGCTGCTCTCTGGGGCAGGGGGGTCCATGGGGTGGTGGCTGCTCCTCTGTGGCTCAGGGGGGTCCATGGGGTGGTGGCTGCTCCATGGGTCAGGGGGTCCATGGGGTGGTGGGTGCTGCTCTCTGGGGCAGGGGGGTCCATGGGATGGTTGCTGCTCCTCCCTGGATCCTGTTCCCAGTGAGATCTCCTGTGGAAAGGCTGCTGGGGGAGGCACTGAGGGGCACACACCACTCTCACCATGGGCAGCTCAGCCTGGAGGGGCAGCAGGGCCTTCTGTAGGGTCAGTTCCTGCAGGGTTCATTTCAGCACAGCCAAGGGAAAGCAGGGACAGAAGAGCTGGTTAGGTGTGGGGGGGCACAGGGGTGGCACAAAGGGTTAAATATGGGCACACAGGGGGTGGCATTGGGCTACAGGGCAGGCAGGGCTGGCAGCCAAGGTACCACAGCCAGTGAGGGAACAGGGAAAGGAGAAACCACCAGAATTTGGGACATGTGGAAGGAACTGGAGTGGTTCATGGTGTTGTGTAAGACTCCATGGGGAAATCTTCTCCATCAGCCTAGGTGGGGAAAATTATGGGGAATTCTTCCATGACAAGGCCCTGGGGTTTTCCTGAGGGGAAGGATTCAGAGGATCCCACAACAGCCCTGGGGTTTCCCTGAGAGGGAAGGATTCAGTGGATTCCACAACAGCCCTGGGGTTTCCCTGAGAGGGAAGGATTCAGAGGATTCCACAACAGCCCTGGGGTTTCCCTGAGAGGAAAGGATTCAGTGGATTCCACAGGCAGGCTTCACTTTTTTGGTTTTGTTTTTGTTTTCTCACCAATCAGCCTGGGAGCTGAAGGAAGTGACTCTTGTTTAGGTCTGGTTCCCATGTTTTGTGCTGAAATCTTTCTGGCCCTTCTCAAGGGTTGGGAATGAGGAAGAGGATTTCAAACAGGTTTTGCATACATTGATTTCCCTCCAATTCCCACCTTAACTCCTTTCCCTCTTCTCCAGTCATTGTCTGACCATTCTGTATTTATCTCTACTGCTGAAAGTTTTTTATTTTGCTTCAGAAGGTGATTTTGAGGAGAAGTCAGTGGTTGTAGAGGGAGTATCTTGTTGCAGCCTGGAATCCTTGGAGCCAGGGCTGGCTCAGGCTCTGACCCTGACCTGTTCTGTTGCAGCATCCACGTCATTGAACGTCGAGCACTTCCAGAGTTCTTCAATGGCAAAAACAAGTCCAAGACTCCAGAAATGTGAGTGAAACCTGGGAATGTGGGCAGTGACAGTGTGGCAGGGTAAAGGAGCTTCCCATCCCATAAATCCTGGTGCCACAGCTGGGTGTGTGTGAGCCTGACACTCCTGTAGGGACAGAGCCACTGTGTTTGTTCATTGTTGTGGTGGAGATAAAAGTTTAAACACCAACGTGGTGTTTACCAGTGGTTATCCAGGTGAAATAAAACTATTTTCCCCTGGTAATACTGGAAGAAATTCTTCATCTCTGTGTGGTCCAAGTTGTGATCATTTCCAAAGTCATGTTAAAATGCCATGGAAGGGTAGCAGTGGAACAATCCTGCTGGTTCCTCCCTCTCTCCTCATGCCATCTCTGTTTCTGTGTTTCTGTGTGTTGTAGATCCTGTCTCAGGCTGTGGAGTGAATTTTTTGGTTTGAGTTTGGTTATTCAGAGTGATCTTGAAAGGCCATGGATAGAGCAAAGATGGTCAAAGGCTTTGAACAATATGTTTCTATTAAAATGATCCTAATCCCTGAGATTTCACACCAAAAACTGCTGGGTTTGGACAGCAGTGTGTGCTGGGCAGTGTGGGCAGTGGGACTGGCCTGACTGGGGTCACTTTGTCCTGGTGTCAGGTCTTGGCTTGGTTCCAAAGCAGCTTTTGGGGATTTCAGAAGGTGATTTTTCAATCCAGTACTACAGGGAGTGTTTGAGGTGTCTCCTCATTGTCCTGATCTCACCTGGGCCCTTCATTGCTCACACACAGCATTCCATGGGATCCCAGGATGGTTTGGGCTGGAAGGGACTTAAACAACACCCAGTGCCACCCCTGCCATGGCAGGGACACTTCCACTGTCCCAGGTGCTCCCAGCCCTGTCCACCCTGGCCTGAGGCACTGCCAGGGATCCTGGGAATTCCATCCCAGCCAGGAATTCCCAATTCCCAATCTCCCACCCATCCCTGCCCTCTGGCACTGGGAGCCATTCCCTGTGTCCTGTCCCTCCATCCCTTGTCCCCAGTCCCTCTCCAGCTCTCCTGGAGCCCCTTCAGGCCCTGCCAGGGGCTCTGAGCTCTCCCTGGAGCTTCTCCTCTCCAGGGGAACATTCCCAGCTCTCCCAGCCTGGAGAGGAGAATCCCTGCAGAGGTTGTCCTTGTGCTGGGATCTCCCAGCTCAGGTGTGGCTGTTGGTCTCTGGTGCTTTGGGTCTGATAAAGAAACAGGAATTGGGGACTGTCCCTGCCCCAGGAGGTCCCTGGGGTGCAGCCAGGCTGTCCCTGGGCCTGTGCCAGGGCAGGAGCAGCCCAGGCTGGCATAGAGCAGCAGCTTCTGGCTGGGGGAAAGGGCAGTTCTGAGCTCTGAACAAGGCAAGGCACTGGGAAATTGGGATTGCTGCTCCTTGGAGTCTTTCAGACCTGCCTGGACAAGGCCCTGAGGAACCTGGTGACAATTCCTGGTTTGAGCAGGAGCTTGGCTTAGACACCCTGAGGCTCCTGGCACCCCAAGGGTTCCCAGTCCTTGTCTGCCCTCCCAGCTCCTCAGCCTGTGGGAGTGCAGGGGAGGCACAGCTGGAACCCAGAGCCCCAGCAGGGCCTGGGACAAGGGGCTGTGGAGCTCCTCCTGTTCCACTCCTGCCATTCCAACATGGGTTTGTCCAAGGCTCATCCAGCACTGCCTCTGCTCCAGCAGCTTTGCTGCCCAGGAAATTGCAGTTTGGGGGTTTCTCAGAGTGAGAGGCAGCTGCCATGTGGAAGGAATGTTCCTGTGCTGGATCTGTGGCCCCTGTGCTTGTCACTGCAGGCCCAGGTGCCCTTCTGCAGCTGGCATCAGCAATCAGTGCCCCCTCTGCTCCTCCCTGGGCTGCCCCTGCTCCCTGCCTGCCATGGCAGCAGCCTGGGGACCCCTGCCCATCCTCCTGTCACCCTGGAGGTCTGGCTGTGGGGCCATTGTGGGGTTCTAGGAGCAGCACGTGGTCCTGGCTGTGTTTTCTGTGGAGATCAAAGAGGAACATCCCCTGAATGGAGCTGGGTGGCCTCAGCTGAGTGTTCAGCCAGAACTCTGTGCTGGGGGAGCTCACTCAGCTTCATCCTTGTGACAGCAGGGCCTGGGGTGGCCCTGGCTGGAAAGGGATTCAGATAAATCCTGCTGGAGTTCTCACTGCTCACAGGGTTTAGCTGGTGGCTCATGGCTCCAAACCATCTCCCTCCAGAGCCAGCCTGGGGTGTTTCTGTCTTGTGCTCCTCTCTGCACCTCCTGGTGTGACCTTTGCTAATCAATGCCAATCCTGCAGCCAGGACCTGTTCTGGGCAGGTTCTTCCCCTCCTTCCCTGGAGGATTCAGGAATGTTCTCAGTGTTCCTCTGTGCAAGAAGCTCCTTTTTGTTTCCTGCCTCCCAAGCATCCCACATGGAGCCAAACACCTACTCCAGCAATTTCCTTCCAGCCAGTTGCACATATGATCTGGTCAGGAGGAAGATGTGGGATTTTGGCAGGGACATGTGCTTGCAGCATCTGCCTGCTCAGGCCTTGCCTGGATGATTTATATTTTTGGTTCCCAGCTGCTTCACACACTGCAAATGAAACATTCCCCCCTGGAATTTTCCAAAGGCAGAAATCTGCTTTAAAACCACTGTTTTACACACAGCTTTGCACTGGATACTCACTCAACAGAATCCTGCAGTAATTTGGGTACAAAAGGACCTTAAAGCCCATCTCCCTGCACCTGCCTGCCATGGGCAGGGACATCCTCCACAGTCCAGGTTGCTCCAAGCCCCATCCAGCCTGGATGGTGCCAGCCTGTGGCAGACGGGGTTTGTTCCCTCTGAAGAGCAGGGCTATCAATAATTTGATGGCAGGTTATTTTCTTCAGGATAATTTGTATTAGGAAACATCAGTATATTCCAGAATCTTACTGAAATGGGGGAACCTCTGAGGGATTGTTTCTGCTCCAGCTGTTCCCAGCTGTGCTGACTCTGGGCTCTTGTCCTTTGCTTTTCAAAGGTTTTTTCTTCTCCTTGTTGCTGTTCTCCAGCCTTTCCTGCCTCGTCCCTTCATCCATTAAAAACTCCACATGCAGCCCCAGCAGTGTTCCATCCACTTCTGCTTTTCTGTGCAGCTTTTTTCCTTCACACAGGGATGCAGCAGGATTATTTATCCTGTTCCTGTGTAAAGACCAGACACCTTTATTTTCACCCTGCAGCTTCTGTTCTATTGTGGAATATTTGCTCAGTGACCAAGCTGCAACACATAATTGTGTGATTTACAAATTCAACATGTTTCCATGTGCTGCTAATCCAAACACAGGGGAAAATCCAGAGTCTGGAAGAGTGTGAGAGTGTGAATTCCACTTTACCCATTGGTTTTGGTGCTGGTTCTGAAACGGCACCAGTGAAAGAGATGTGCTGGTGTTTCCTGGTCAGAGATGGGGGTGTGGGGAGGTGGATGTTGAAGTGCCTGCCCTGAGCTGTGCAGCAGCTGGGGCACAGCTGTGCTGTTGTGTTGCAGATACCTGGCCTACAGGAACTTCATGATCGACACGTACCGGCTGAACCCGCAGGAGTACCTGACCAGCACTGCCTGCAGGAGGAACCTCACTGGGGATGTCTGTGCTGTCATGAGGTGACAGCCTGGCCTCGGGGACCTTTGGGGACCTTTGAGGACCTTTGGGGCCTGAGCCTTTGGGGTCTGCAGCTTCTGGGCATTTCCAGGCAGCAGCAGCAGCATCATGGAATAACCAAGGGTGGAAAAGTTCTCCAAAGATTGAGCCCAGCCTATGCCCTGTCCCCAGCAGAGC
Source organism: Geothlypis trichas (assembly GCA_009764595.1). Classification (NCBI taxonomy): domain Eukaryota; kingdom Metazoa; phylum Chordata; class Aves; order Passeriformes; family Parulidae; genus Geothlypis; species Geothlypis trichas. Next base: position 152,018,576 of record CM019901.1, on the reverse strand, counting down.
ACTGAGTGCCACATCCAGGCCTTCCTTGGGCACCTCTAGGTCACCTCTCTGGGCAACTCTAACCCTGAGCCCCCTTTCCTTGGGGAAGTTCCTGCTGTGTCCACCCTGAGCTGCCCTGGCCCAGCCTGAGGCCGTTCCCTCTGCTCCTGTCCCTGTTCCCTGGGATAAGATCCCAAATCCCCCCAGCTGTGCCCTCCTGGCAGGAGCTGTGCAGAGCCACAAGGGCCCCCTGAGCCCCCTTTGCTCCAGGCTGAACCCCTGCCCAGCTCCTCAGGGATTCTCCAGCCCCTTCCCAGCTCCTCAGGGATTCTGCAGCCCCTTCCCAGCTCCTCAGGGATTCTCCAGCCCCTTCCCAGCTCCTGAGGGATTCTCCAGCCCCTTCCCAGCTCCTCAGGGATTCTCCAGCCCCTTCCCAGCTCCATTCCCTGGACACACTCCAGCCCCTCAGGGTCTTTCTTTGGGGCCCAGAACTCCTGCTCTGGGATTTGTTTTGCTCTTTGGGGTTAATGAAGGACTAGAGGAGCTCCTGGGTCTGGATTTGATCCATCAGCTCCGTCCTTTGTCCCCTCCCACACGAAGCACGAGCAAACCTTTGGTGGCCAGGGCTGGATTTGTGCTGTTTTTCACAGGGTCCACGCCTTCCTGGAGCAGTGGGGGCTCATCAACTACCAGGTGGACCCCGAGAGCCGCCCCATGGCCATGGGGCCCCCCCCGACCCCCCACTTCAACGTGCTGGCCGACACCCCCTCGGGGCTGATGCCGCTGCACATCCGCGCCCCGCAGGTGGGGCTGGGCTGGGGCTGGAGCTGGGGATGGGGCTGGGGATGGGGCTGGGGATGGGGATGGGGATGGGGCTGGGGATGGGGCTGGGGCTGGGGCTGGGGCTGGGGCTGGGGCTGGGGCTGGGGATGGGGCTGGGGATGGGGATGGGGCTGGGGCTGGGGATGGGGATGGGGATGGGGCTGGGACTGGGGCTGGGGCTGGGACTGGGACTGGGACTGGGGCTGGGGCTGGGACTGGGACTGGGGCTGCCCTGCAAGGGCTGTGCCCGGCTAGGGAATGTGCCCTGGCAGCTGGGAAATGTCCCCTGGCAGATGGGGAAATGTCCCCTTGCTGGGCAGCTGGGAAATGTCCCCTGGCAGCTGGGGAAAATGTCCCCCTTCCTGCCCAGCTGGGAAATGTCCCCTGGCAGCTGGGGAAATGTCCCCTGGCAGATGGGGAAATGTCCCCTGGCAGATGGGGAAATGTCCCCTGGCAGATGGGGCAGTGTCCCCTGGCAGCTGGGGCAGTGTCCCCTTCCTGCCCAGCTGGGAAATGTCCCTTGGCAGCTGGGGAAAATGTCCCCTTCCTGTCTGAGCAGCTGGGGAAGTGTCCCCTTGCTACCTGAGCAGCTGGGGGAATGTCCCCCTCGCTGGGCAGCTGAAGAAATGTCCTTCTTCATGAGCAGCTGGGGCAATGTCCCCTTGCTGGGCAGCTGGGAAATGTCCCCTTGCTGGGCAGCTGGGAAATGTCCCCTTGCTGGACATCTGGGGAAATGTCCCCTTGCTGGACATTTGGGGAAATGTCCCCTTGCTGACAGCTGGGAGATGTCCCCTTGCTGACAGCTGGGCCCAGCGTCTGGGGCAGTTCTGTGCAGAGCCTCTCCCACATTGCTCACTCACTGTTTCAGTGTCTTGGGCTTGTGTTCAGCTTCTCTGCCCAGTCCATGTTCTGTGTTGTGTTGGTCTGGAAACCTTGGGTCACTTTCAATTGCTGCCCCTCTCCCCTGTACCCTTTGTTGCCAGGTTCCAGCTGCCCAGCAGATGCTGAGCTTCCCTGAGAAGAACAAGGAGAAGCCAACTGACCTGCAGAACTTTGGCCTGCGCACAGACATCTACTCCAAAAGACCCTGGCCAAGGCAAGTGTCCCCTCCAGCTCCCAGTGAGCTTTGTGACCCTCAGGTGTCCCCCACTCTGTCCCTGAGGTGACCTGTGCTGCTCCTCCACTCCTGGTTTGGATGTCTCCCATGCCTGTGCAGGACACTGCGGTGGGAGGTTGTGCTGGAATTCTGATTTCATGGGAATTCAGCCATGGACAGCTTCCCAGAGCAGGCCACACTGGCAGCCTCAGATGCCAAGCTCCCTGTGTCCCTGCCTGTCCTGCTGGAATGGCTCAGCACCAGCAAACCAGCCAAGGATTTGGGACACAGAGAGCTTCCAGCAGGATCCCTGCCTCTCCTGGTCCCAGGCTGGCACTCAGGGACCCCAGTGCCCACTGGTTGGGTGTCCTGGGGGGTTGCAGGGGATGTTTGGGCACTGTCATTGCAGAGTGACACACAGGATAATGAAACCTGGGGGCATCATTGCAGTGATGTGTTGGTTCCACAGCCTCCTGCTTTTCCCTGTGCCTGGGTGTCCCTGGAGCTGCTGTGGGAATGCCAGGGTGGGAATGCCAGGGTGGGAATGTCCCTGGAGGTGCTGTGGGAATGCCAAGGTGGGAATGTCCCTGGAGCTGCTGTGGCAATGCCAGGGTGGGAATGTCCCTGGAGCTGCTGTGGGAATGCCAGGGTGGGAATGCCAGGGTACCTCAGCACAGCCTCCAGTGGGAATTGGGACTCTCCAGAGCTGGGCAATGCCCCTCCTGGGTGGCATCAGGCTAATTCCATGCCATTGGTTCATTGTCCTCAGAGGTCACTGTTTAAACCTAAAAAATAACTATTTAAGCACTATTTACCACTTCAGACCATCCTTTTAAAACTCCACAAACCCAAACCAGTTCTTGAGGTATTTTTTGTAAGGTTGGCCGGTCTCACATTTCATGGATTGACTTTTTCACTTGTTAGGGGAGGTATAAATGCTCTCCAAATGGATAAATCTGTTGCTGGTTGTGGGCTCTGGCTCTGTTTGCAGGGGCTGTGAACTGGAGCAGGTTTGTTGGCAGATTGCCCTGTTTGCTTTCTGTGTGCTGGGGCTTTTGGCTGTGGAGAGCAGCAGTTGGGTGACTCACATCGATTAATGTTCTGTGTGGGTTAATGAGCTGTTTGAAATGCATCTGGAGATAACATTTATTATCCTAAACAGCCTCTTCCTCTCAGTCTAGCACGGAGCCATGCAGTGGTGCTGATGTTCCTTGGGAGCAGGTCCTGAGCTGCCTTTGTGCTGGGTCAGGGTGTCACAGGAGGGGAGCTGCACCATGAATTTGGAACTTTTATCCAGTCTGAGCAGTTTTCCACGAGGTTTGGGAGCAGCAGTCCTTGGAGCAGATGATCCTGTTGGAATTACCCTGCTCACATAGCTCATCCCCCTGTACAGAGTTGTTATTTCTTTGCTGAGTGACTGATGAACTTGGAGATAAATTAACTTATTTTGGACCAGCCCACACCGTGCCCAGCCCACTCTGCCTGCAGCTCTCAGAGGGGGTTTATTATTCAGGAAAAGCCTCTGCTGTGTGTGCAGGCACAGCTCACTGGGAGAGGAAGGTGCAGATCCCTTTGCTTTAGCTCAGAAGGTGTGCTGGGACATTGGGGAGTGTAAACCCAGCTGTGCCTTCACTGAGGAGTAAATCATGGACCCCTGCATGGAGGGGGAAGGTTTGGGTGGATCAAATCACAGCTTCTTCCCCTTTTCTCCTCAGGTTCTGTACAAGAAGTCCTGTGTTTCACCTTTTCATTTTTTCCCCTCCTGTCTTTTGTAGAGCAAAGGTGCAAGTGCTGGCAGAGAATGGACAGAGCAGGAGACACTGCTGCTGTTGGAGGTGAGTTCATAAGACCAAGTCAAAGGGTAGGAAACCAAACCAGGAGAGGTAGGTCAGGCTTTAAAAATCCACATCTGCATTTTCCAGAGTTAAAGGATGACAATTGCCACCATGGCTACAAGAGCCTTGCTACCAAAAAGAGATGGAGCAGCATCTCTGTGAGAGAGGGGCTGCCTGTGTCTGAGGTTTGCTTCTAACTTGGACCTGCAAGGCAGAATGAAGCCTTTAACAATTTTGCATTAGCCAAGAACAGGTTTTGCAGTGCAGAGAGGTGCTTTCATTCAGCAGGACTCACTGACAGTGTGAAGTGATGTCACTAACTCAAATAGTGGTAAATAATTCAGGTGAAGGTTTGCCTGGCCCTCAGATAAATACTTGGAAGTTTTGATTTCCAAGCTATGCCACAGCTCAGGGAAACAGCTCGTTTTGGAAGCTGAAGTGGTTGGCAAACAGTTGAGGCCACAGAGAAGGGAAGTTCTTTGGTAGCTCCTTCATCCCATCTGTCTCCTCCTTGTTTCCCTGTAGCTCAACTTGGGGTGTTTGAGCTTTTTCTGGAAGTCTCCCAAAAAAACCTCCTGAGATGACTCCATGAGGAGCCTTCTGGTGCAGGCTGGTGTCCCCAGGTGGCTCCCAGGGAGCTCTGGAGCACTTGGGGATGGGTGGAACTGTGGAGCTGCAGTGGGGCTGGAGCCCTCTGAGGAGCTGCAGAGGGTTCTGGGCTCTCACAGGGCACTTTCTCTGCTTCAGCACAAGAACAGTCTCAGTGGTCTGAAATAATTTAAAGTGCTGCCACTTCCTGCAAAGAAAATATCTTGTCTCCAGCTTTGCTTTCACAGGAACGTTTTCCTGTGGCTGCATGGCTGATTTCTTTCTTTTAAAGTAATTCAGACTTCTGAGAATTTCAGTTTGGGGCTCTGTTTTTGTTGGGTTTTATTTGCAGAGCTCAGAGCAAACTGCAATTGCCGGGTTGTTTCAGCTTTTTTGTCTTCCCATGTGTCAATAAACCCATTGAAAAGTTAATTTCCTGGGGAAAAGCCTGGAGGATGGACCTGTGTCAGTGCCAAATGAGCAGCTGTGATTCAGTCTTCACACATATGGAGTGTGGTCATCAAACAGCCAAAATCTCCCTTTTTTTCTATTTATTTTAGGTTGATATTCACTGTTTAGCCAATACTTTTCTATTTCCACATGGAAAAAATTTGCTTATAGGGTGTAAACAGCTGTTTTCCATGGCATTCTTGTAAGGAGAAACAAAGCTAATGCCTTGATATACTGACTTCTTTCCTTTTTATTTCTTTAAATATATTATTTAAATATTTAATATTAATAGTACTGATATTTAAAATTCATTGGTTTGTATGTTTTTAGCTTATGGTCATACACTGCATGCTATAGCCCAGTGAAATATCCAGTGACATATTTTGTGTTTAAAACAAACCAAAACCCCCCTAAATCTTGAGATTGCAATTCTGTTTAATGAGTTTAAATTAATAATGGTTTTGTTCCTCCTTTTTCATGGACTTGTTCCATGAATAAATCAGTAAAGAGTATATCAGTTCAAGCATAAGTAATTCTGCTGTAACAAGCCAGCTCAGTCCAATTAAATCCTCAGGGTAGCTTTGGGCAAATAGACAGGCAGCGAAGTTCCAAATAATAAATCGTATCTGAAATATAATTATTGGCCTTCTGCCTGTTGACTGAATAATTTGGGGGAGGAAATAAGAGTTTTCCTCCCCAAAGCAGCCTCCCTGCACACCCTGTCCGTGTCCCCACGGCTCAGGCAGAGTTAAATGCATTTTCAGCTATTTTTAGGAAGGACATTTATTGCGAGCGAGGGTTTGTCTGGCAGGAAAACAACAGACGGGGAAGGAGGAGGAGCAGAAAGCAGAAATTTGGGGGTTGAGAAGCAGAGCTGATCTCTGTGTGCCAGTGGGGTTAAAAATGGAGATGGCGACTGAGAGCCCAGAGGTGAAATTAGGGAAAGGGAAATAAGGGCTGAGCAGAGAATAAATATCTCCCTTGAGAGTGACCTGCTGAGCTGAGCTGTCCTCTGCTCAAACCCTTGGAGGTGCCAGGGGCAGGAGAGGGGCTCAGCAGGGCTGGGGCATGGTGATGCCCTGCTGGGGAGCAGGCTGGCACTGCAGCCTGGCACAGCTCACTGCAAGGCCAGGGCTCTCCTGGACTCTCCTGGAGCTCTCCTGGTGCTCTCCTGGAACTCGTCTGGAGCTGTCCTGGAGCTCTCTCCCCGGAGCTCTCTCCCTGGAGCTCTCCCCAGAGCTGTCCTGGGGCTCTCCCTGGAGCTCTCTTGGAGCCCTCCCTGGAGCCCTCCTTGGAGCTCTCCAGGAGCTTTCCCTGGAGCTCTCCCGGAGCTCTCCCGGAGCTTTCCCTGGAGCTCTCCTGAAGCTCTCCAGGAGCTTTCCCTGGAGCTCTCTTGGAGCTCTCCTGGAGCTCTCCCGGAGCTTTCCCTGGAGCTCTCCTGGAGCTCTCCCAGAGCTCTCCCGGAGCTCTCCCTGGAGCTCTCCCCAGAGCTGTCCTGGGGCTCTCCCTTGAGCTCTCCCTGGAGCTCTCTTGGAGCTCTCCAGGAGCTTTCCCAACCCCTCCTGGTGCTGCTCGGGGTCCTCAGCAGCTCCTGGGTGTTCTCCCCACCCAGCTGACCCCACCTGCTGCTGGGAGGGAGGAGCAGGGAGGCAGAGGTTTCTGGAGCCATGCTGGGGGTTTCCTGCTCCCACCCAAGTGAAGCAGTGAGACCTGGCTGGGAGAGAGGAGCTTCAGCCAGGTTTGAGCTTCAGTCACTCTGGAAGTGCTGCCCACTGAGGCAGCTTGGGCAGGTCCCTCCTGTTTGATCCACGTTGGATCTCTGTTGCTGACATCTTTTGTGAAAAATCCTTTCTTAGGATTTTTCCTGCTGGAGCTGAGAAGAAGCTCAGTAACAAATGTAAATAATTATTATCTGCTGCTGTGGAATGCAACAGGTCCACCTGGGATTGGTCCCCTGTAGGTGTTTGGATTTACTGACCACTCATGGTGGAGCTGCTGTCACTCTCTGCAGACACAGACCTTTGTTATTTCATTCTTTCTATTCTATTCTTAGCTTAGCCAGCTTCTGAAGAAGCTCCTTTCCTTTCTATTCCTATGTAGCATAGTTATAATGTTATATATATATCATAAGATAATAAATCAAGCCTTCTGATCATGGAATCAAGATCCCTCCTCTCTTCCTTCCTCTAAAAACCCCTGTGACCACCGTCACAGATCTGTGCTATTGGATTGAACTGTCTGTCCTTGTAGCAGTTTGTTTCCACATCTTTGCAAACAGGAGCATTTTTGCAAACATTTTCCTGACCTCAGCTGACCCTCTGTGCCTGAGGGCCCCGTGCAGGTCAATATTTTGTCCTTGAGGAATTCTCAGAGCTTCTGTTTTAACTGAACAAATACTAATCCATTTCAGAGCTGCCCTGAAGACAGCAGTGTGTTTGGAAGGTGTGACAGTGGTCACAGGGGTGGAAGAGTCAGGGATCTTGATTCCATGATCAGAAGGCTTGATTTATTATCTTATTATATATATATAACATTATAACTATGCTACATAGGAATAGAAAGGAAAGAAGCTTCTTCAGAAGCTGGCTAAGCTAAGAATAGAATAGCAAGAATAATAACATAGCAAGAATAATAACAAAGATCTGTCTCTGGCAGAGAGCAAGAGCAGCCCTGCCATGAGTGGTCAGTAAATCCAAACATCCACAGGGGAGCAATCACAGATCCACCTGTTGCATTCCACAGCAGCAGATAATAATTGTTTGCATTTGTTGTTGAGCTTCTTCTCAGCTCCAGCAGGAAAAATACTAAGAAAGGATTTTCCACAAAAGGTGTCTGTGACAGGAAGGGACCTTGGAGCCCATCCCACCCCACAAAGGGACACCTTCACTATCCCAGGTAGCTCCAAGCCCCCTCCAGCCTGGTCCTGGTGCTCCATGGATGCTGGTGTGAACTGTGGGCCCTTCTCAGGGGAGGAACTCTGAGCACCAGGCTGGAGGCTCAGTTTGGATGTTCCTCCTGTCTCTGGGAGCTGCTGAAACCCCCAGCACAGGAACGTTGTGTCCCTGTGATAGTGGAGCCCTGAAAATGTTAAAGATAGAACTCTGAAATGTTGGGCTTTGTGCTTTCTCAGATCACTGCACCTGTGTAAGCAGTATGATAAATGATATAATTGTCAGATGTGATGATTGTTTAGTAATTAAGTATAATTATTATATAACCATAAGAGGAATCATGAGAAACCATGTTGGAAATTTAACGGGGGCTATGTTTAGCTGAAATCTATGTATACAATAGAACAATATAAATTTAATAATTAACATGAAAGTTATGTAAGGATAGAGTATAAAACACCTTCACCTCCAATGTATGGTCAGAATTAGATTTGGGTTGTAATACCCCAATTCCCAGAGCTCTTAATAAAAAGCACCACATGTAATCACTGTGTGATTATTTTGAATTATTGATTATTTTGAATGCTAACACCTGTGTGCTCTGCTGTCCCACCTTGGGCATGTTCTCCTTGGAACCTCTGGCAGATCCAGCTCTGAGCTCTCCCTCCCTGCCCTGAGAGTTCACTCAGTCTGGAAGGCTGAGATTGCTGAGATTTCTCAGCCTTGTGGGAGAGATTCACTTGGGAAAACTCATTTTCACACTGAACATCTTCTGCCAGAAACTCAAATGGGTTTTTGCCTTTTCTGGGTGACTGCACCATGAATCCTTTCAGAAATGTAAAAGTTAATGATTCAGGATATGTCAGTATTTATTTTATACTGTCCAGATACTGCACTAAAACAATTTTCAAGGAAAAAAATGTCTTGTTAAGGAGTAATAATTTATTAGGCTGTGACTTGGAGGGTTTTACAGGATTAATATGTTGGTTTTTCAGGAACTAGTGCAGAGCCTTCAGTAGCTCTTGCTGTTGAATTGTTTTAAGACTTTTCTTGAGGAAGTTTAAAAATAACTGAAATTCAGAATTATTTCATTGATATGATCTGCAAGTTCTTGCTTTATGAGATGCCTTATCTAGCCAGTAATGATTTGTTAGCCCTGATTTTAACAGAAATCACACTGTGCACAGCTCCTGCAGAGCTGGTCTCTCCTGGCTTCAGGGTGTGGGATAGATTTCCCTCTTTTCCCCTGCTCTATTGGTTTGATGCTTTTCCACTTCCATGGCATCTGTTGCCTCTAAAGGCTGGCTTTCACCATCACAGCCAGGCCACATTTAGAAACAGAAATAGAGAAATAAATCCTGTTCCTGCCCCAAAGAGCTTCCTGTGTTCAGAGAGGGAACAAGAGTCCTTGCAGGAGGTGCTGGGAATTAAAGGAATGAGACTTGGTAGGAAAGGCAGGTTTAGTTCTCTCTGGAAGCAAAATGGAAAAACACCTGCTGTGCAAGTATTAGTAAATCCCAAGTCCTCTGACAATTCTTCCTGATACAGTAACAGCATCCACTCCTGTGATGATCCCTGGGGCTTCAACATCACTGATACCCCAGGGAAATTCTTGTATTTCTTACGCAGATAATTTTGATGCCAGAAGAATCCTCATTTTCAGCAGTTACCTGCTCCCCATTTGCTGCTCCATCACACAATAACCAGCATGGACACCCCTTCTGCCCACAGCAGCCTTGCTTTTGCCTTTTGCAGGCCCTGGAGATGTACAAGGACGACTGGAACAAGGTGTCGGAGCACGTGGGCAGCCGCACGCAGGACGAGTGCATCCTGCACTTCCTGCGCCTGCCCATCGAGGATCCCTACCTGGAGAACTCGGACGCCTCCCTGGGCCCCCTGGCCTACCAGCCCGTGCCCTTCAGCCAGTCGGGCAACCCCGTCATGAGCACCGTGGCCTTCCTGGCCTCCGTGGTGGATCCGCGCGTGGCCTCGGCTGCAGCCAAGGCTGCCCTCGGTATGGCACAGCCCCTTTCGCCCCTCGTCCCAGGTCCCTCGCCCCTTTGTGTCACATCCCTTGCCTCATGGCCGTCGCCCCTTTGCCCCATGTCCCTCACATCCCATGCCCCAGGTCTCTCGCCCCTTTGTGTCACATCCCTTGCCTCATGGCCCTCACCACGTTCCCCACGTCCCTTGCCCCACGTCCCGTGCCCCACGTCCCTCACATCCCTTGCCCCACGTCCCTCACATCCCTTGCCCCACGTCCCTCACATCCCTTGCCCCACGTCCCTCACATCCCTTGCCCCACGTTCCTCACATCCCTTGCCCCACGTCCCTCACATCCCTTGCCCCACGTCCCTTGCCCCACGTCCCTCACATCCCTTGCCCCACGTCCCTCACATCCCTTGCCCCACGTCCCTTGCCCCACGTCCCTCACATCCCTTGTCCCATGTTCCTCACATCCCTTGCCCCAGGTCCCTTGCCCCTTTGCCCCACGTCCCTCACATCCTGTGCCCCAGGTCCCTTGCCCCTTTGCCCCACATCCCTTGCCCCCCATGCCCCATGTCCCTCACCCCCTGTGCCCCACGTCCCTCACCCCTTTGTGTCACGTCCCTCGCATCCTGTGCCCCATGTCCCTCACTCCCCATGCCCCACGTCCCTCATCCCCCGTGCCCCACATCCCTTGCCCCTTTACCCCACATCCCTTGCCCCCCGTGCCCCACATCCCTCACATCCCATGCCCATGTCCCTCACATCCCATGCCCCACGTCCCTCACATCCCTTGCCCCACGTCCCTCACATCCCATGCCCCACGTCCCTCACCCCTTTGCCCCAGGTCCCTCACATCCTGTGTCCCATGTCCCTCACACCCCTTTGCCCCACGTCCCTCACATCCCTGTGCCCCACATCCCTCACCCCCCTTGCCCCACATCCCTCACATCCCGTGCCCCACGTCCCCTGCATCCCTTGCCCCACGTCCCTCACCCCTGCGTTGTTCCCCCTGTTTTACATGTGTGAAATTATTTGCCAGAGATCCTAGAATTCCCAGACTGGACTGAGTTGAAAGGGGCCTTAAAGGGACCTCCTGTTCCACCTCCTGCAATGGGCTGGGACATCTTTTATTAGAAGGTTTAAGTCTTGAGTGGACATTGGATGTGTCCAATTGATAAAATAGTTCATCTCAAATTTGCCTTGTTTTTCCACATTAACACAATTTTTTGTAATTGGGAGGAGACTCTTCTACCACACCTGAAAGACAGAATTGACCACCTCGTGTGACAGGAAAGGACTCAGCTATTTGAGAATTCCCTTTGTCCCAGGGCTTACCTGCACACCGATCAGAAAAATTGTGACTTAATTTTCTGCAGAAACCCCAGAACGTCTCATTTTGTGTGTTGTGTCCCCCAGAGGAGTTCTCCAGGGTCAGAGAGGAGGTGCCCCTGGAGCTGGTGGAGGCCCACGTGAAGAAGGTGCAGGAAGCAGCTCGAGCCTCGGGGAAGGTGGATCCCACCTTCGGGCTGGAGAGCAGCTGCATCGCGGGCACGGGCCCCGAGGAGCCCGACAAGATGGGTGAGTGCTGCCTCCCCTGGGGCATCTCTGAGTCCTGGGAAACCCCAAATTCTCCTCCAAATTCTCCTCCTGCAGCAGGAGATGGAAGTTGTGGGGAGGGAGAAGGAGATGGATTGTTCTGCTCACTGCAGGATTGACTCAGACACTGAACTAAGGATTTTAGGGCTGCCTTGAGTTCTAGGAGTTTGTTCTGCTCTCACTGTGTGGAAATGCTGTGGCTTGGGGTGCACAGAGTGGGCTGACCAAAAATACCAGAGCAGGATGTTCCATTGGTTGGGTTTTGGAGAATTCAAGACAAAATGATAGTCATAAAGTTTCAATCTAAAGTGACTAAATTTAGTATTAATTCTGCTAAAGCAATGCAATAATTCATATTATTAATACAAATCTGTTGCCTTCTTATGATACTCTGCATTTAGCTACAGTTTTTTTCCTGCCTCTGTGATGTTAAAGCAAACTGAGGGGTTTGGGCAGTGGGTTTTAGGGTGGATCTGGTGCTCTGAGTGTGTTGCTCACCGTGGAGGCAGCAGCAGAGGCATTTCTGATGGAGTGCTGGACTGGCACATGATAATCCAGCCCTGGCTCTGGTTGGGCTGGAATTCTGCTGGGCATTACCTGTGTGTGTTAACAAGCTCTGGTTTAACTTCTGTGGTGTTCAGCAAATATTCTGCTGTGGAGTCTCTCCTCTGAAGCCCTGCCTGGTGCAGGTTGGTTCCTGATGGCTCTGGAGTGTCAGAGCAGCTCCCTGGAAGTGAATCCCTGTGTGCCCCTCTCTGCTGGCCCTGGTGGCTCTCCCCAGCAGGAGGAGCAGACACTGTTTACTCCATCCCCAGGGCTTTTGCTCTCCTATTTGGATACAGATCCACAATCTTGTCACTGCTGCTTTCTCTCAGCCCTGTTGGCTCCTGCTTTGTTCAGCTCATCACAAGTGATTTCAGTGATTTCAGTGGCTGGACGTGAGCAGGCATGTCTGGCTGTGGGTGCAGCTGAGCAGGATGTGATGGAGGCTGGCTTTGGGATGTGCTCCTGCCCTGCAGAGCTGCTCTGCTGTCACCCTGTCCAGGGACACGAGCAAGGTGCCAGAGTGTGGGATGGCATCACGAGGGGCTGAGCTCTCTGCTCTTCCCTTATCAGCTGCTGCCCACAGAGGGCTGCTATTTATAGCTCCTAATGGCCACTGCAAAACTACCCAGTCAATTAGATTGCAAAATGCCACTTAAATCACCAAGATAGTTTTTAATTAGGAAAGAAGCAAACAAACCACTCAGCCCTTCTGTCACACATCTCCGTTGTGCACTCAGTGGGACAGACTTGCCATGAGGCAGCTCGGTGCTTTGGGATGGTGGGCACTGTGTGCTGGAAGGGAAAGAGAAACATCTGGAACATCTGCTGCTCCCTGCTCCTCAGAGCTGACAGCAGGCATTGAAGCTCTGCTGGAAGGATGAGCTTTGGGTTTATTTACAAGTCAGCTATAAACCCAAATCTCTGTGTTACTCCGTCTGGGCTGAGTTTAATTTCACAGTTGTTTTAAAATAAGGTCAGCTTAAGTTAAATTTTTCTTCCAGTCTTTGTTCCCCTTTCCCATATTGTCCCAGTACAGGTGTCACTGGGGTTGTTGAGGATCATTTCAGTTGGAAAAGCCCTCCAAGGTCACAGAGTCCAGGCTGTGCCTGGTGCCCACCTTGTCCCCAGCCCTGAGTACTCAGTGCCACCCCCAGCCCTTCCTCCAGGGATTGGGACTCCAAACCTCCCTGGACAGCCTCTTCCAATATTTAACAACCCTTTCCACAAAGGAATTCCTGCTGTGTCCACCCTGAGCCTCCCCTGGCCCATCCTGAGGCCGTTCCCTCCTGTCCTGAGCATGTCCCCCTGTGGCACAATTGCTCCTTGGGCTTTTCCCCATTGCCAGGCTGCAGGTTGGCCCTTTGTGGCCTGGCAGGGGGTGTGAGGTGCCTGTTGGTGGGGCTGGGGCTGTCAGGGCAGTGCCACCCCAGCAGCTCTGGTGAGCAGTGAGGGGAGCTGGGCCTGGCGGCGTTAATGCGATTTGAGCTGGGCTGTGACTAATGGAATGAATTAGGGCAGGAGCAGATGGTTCTCCCTGGGGGAGCTGCTCAGCCCGACTGAACTGGGTCACTCTGCAATCTGTGGTGCCTGCCACCCCCCAGAGCTGGGCACAGGGACCCCCGGGTTCCGTGGCAGGGGGTGTGCCATGGGCTGGGGCTGTGCTCAGACACTGACTGGGGTTTGTACCCCAGAGCTGGGCAGGGCTGGGAACACCTGCTGGGGCTTCCAGAGGGGAATGAAAGCCCTCTGGCTGTTAGACTGGCATGGAATCAAAGGATGTTGGGCTGGAAGGGACCTCAGGGATCACCCAGTGCCACCCCTGCCATGGCAGTGACACCTGCCACTGTCCCAGGTGAGCCCTGTCCAGCCTGGCCTGGGGATGCAGGGGCAGCCACAGCTGCTCTGGGAAATCTGTTCCAGTCCCTCCCCACCCTCCCAGGGAACAACTCCTTCCCAATATCCAGTCTAACCCTGCCCTCTTTCTCTTCAAAGCCATTCCCTGTGTCCTGTCCCTCCATCCCTTCTGTAATGGAACCACAGAATGCTGGTTTTATATTTAAATGCAACCATGGCTGCAGTGCAACTATCTGCCCAAGGTTCCATAGTAGAATTAAAGTTCATTAGTTGATATATTTCAAAGGTAAAATTATATCAGAGCTCCATAATAATTTTAAAACTATTTAATATCGGTGAATTATAGTCAATATGGAATGTGAAAAGGGAAAATGACTGGAACAGATTGGAGGAGCTTAAGTTAATACCCAAGAATCTCCTCTTCTAAGTCTTCATTGTTAGGTTTTCTAAGAGCTGGTGCTAATTCCTTTTAAGTTGATAAAGTGAGGCTTCAGTGGAGTTAGGAGGAGACTGGAGTGGTTCAGATGCTGTGGTGAGTGTGGTGGGCTCTGTCTCCTGCTTTCATAGGGTCACAGAAAGGTTTGGGTTGGAAGGACCCTAAAGCCCACCCAGTGCCACCCCTGCCATGGCAGGGACACCTTCCCCTGTCCCAGGTGCTCCCAGCCCTGTCCAACCTGGCCCTGGGCACTGCCAGGGATCCAGGGGCAGCCACAGCTGCTCTGCACAATCTGCTGTAAGGTTTTAAAACAGTTCCCCACAGTAAATACCAATAAATACCAAGAGCTTTGAGTCCTGCCCCAGTGCAGGCTGTGCAAGGAATGACTGGAGCAGCTCTGCAGCTGTGACAGTGCCAAGGGGAGAAAAGGGGGATCCCCTCTTTGGGCAGAGGAGTGAAGGGGGATCCCCTCTTTGGGCAGAGGAGCAGAGGGGGATCCCCTCTTTGGGCAGAGGAGTGAAGGGGGATCCCCTCTTTGGGCAGAGGAGCAAAGGGGGATCCCCTCTTTGGGCAGAGGAGCAGAGGGGGATCCCCTCTTTGGGCAGAGGAGCAGAGGGGGATCCCCTCTTTGGGCAGAGGAGCAAAGGGGGATCCCCTCTTTGGGCAGAGGAGTGAAGCAGGATCCCCTCTTTGGGCAGAGGAGTGAAGCAGGATCCCCTCTTTGGGCAGAGGAGTGAAGGGGGATCCCCTCTTTGGGCAGAGGAGCAGAGGGGGATCCCCTCTTTGGGCAGAGGAGTGAAGGGGGATCCCCTCTTTGGGCAGAGGAGTGAAGCAGGATCCCCTCTTTGGGCAGAGGAGCAGAGGGGGATCCCCTCTTTGGGCAGAGGAGTGAAGCAGGATCCCCTCTTTGGGCAGAGGAGTGAAGGGGGATCCCCTCTTTGGGCAGAGGAGCAGAGGGGGATCCCCTCTTTGGGCAGAGGAGTGAAAGGGGATCCCCTCTTTGGGCTGGGGTTCAGCTCCAGAGAAGGGGAGTACCCAGCACACCTGTGGTGTTCAGTGATTTCTAGGAGGTCTTTGCTGATTTCACCATTTCCATGGTTGATGACCCTGATTGCTCAGGGGCTGTGCTGGAGCTGCCTGAGCATTTCAGGTCTCAGTCCCACAGGAATTTCCCCTGACACCATCCTGGGGTCTCAGCTGGAGCTGCTCTGTGCACTGAGTGAGGGGCTGGGGTTGGATTTCCTGCACCCCATCTCCTGTAAATGGTGCCAGGGAGGGTAAATTCCCCATTTGGGGCATGGCTTTGATTCATTCCCACACACACGGAGAGCACACCCCCTGTCATTTTAGTCGTGTCTGGCAGGGAGATTCCTCTGCTGCTCTCCAGGGTGAAAACTCTGAGGTGATGGAAGCATTCCTAAACCAGTGGATTCCAGAGTGCCAGTAATGTAATAATAATTAGAATAATATAATATAGTACTAATACAATCATTTGTATCCCAGGGATATATAATATAATGTAATGTAATGTAATATAATATATTTGTGTATATATATATATATATTTGTATATATGTATTTTGTATATATATATATATATATACACACATATATAATTTGTATATATATTTGTATGCATATATGTACATATATATATTTGTGTATATATATTGTGTATATATATAATTATATACACATATATGTATATAATATATAATATAATATTGTATATTTGTGTATATATATTTGTATATATATATTTTGTGTATATATATATACACATATATATTGTATGTATATTTGTATGTATATATATTTGTGTATATATATAGTGTATATATATAATTATACACATATATGTATATAATATAATATAATATAATATAATATAATATAATATATATAATATAATATAATATAATATAATATAATATAATATATTTGTGTATATATATATTTTGTATATATATACACATATATATATTAGTATGTATATATATACATATATATATTTGTGTGTGTATATATATATATATATATAGTGTGTATATATATATATAATTATATACATATATATATATGTATATATTTTGTATCCCAGGGGTATATAATATAATAATACAGCTTTGAGTGTGTCCCAGGGCTGGGGGCTGAGCCCATCACTGCTCTCCTGCTGAATTCTGTGGAATTCTGCTCTCTCCCCAGAGCATTCCCAGCTCCCCAGGCTTCCCCTGGAGCCCTGGGCTGTGTGAGGCAGGCTGTGTGCAGCCCTGATTTATGGTGGGAAATGTAAATGATGGTTTAGATAACACCATCATTATCATAGCCAGGGCTGGGATATTTCCTCAGCTATCGTGGATTTCCTCTCCATTAAATATTCATGTCCCAGCCTGGCTGTGACAGGCTGTGTGCTGCCTCAGTGAGAGCAGAGGAGTCTGGAGGGCATCTGGAAGTGTTTGCTGAGCTGGAGCTCAGGCAGGTGACTGCACTGCTGTTTGCAGAGCTTTGTTTGCTCCTCTCACTGCAGCAGAGGCTCTGGCTCTGCTGCTCCTGCATCTCTGTGGTAACACAGGCAGTTCTTGCCAGGGAGATGTTTCACAGGTTTCCTTGTTGACCTGAAGTCCATTTGAGTTCTCTGTGGAGTCACTGGCTTGGGCAGAACTCAGCTCTGAGTTAGTAAAAAGGGTTCAGTGTTCTTGGAGATAATGTGGAAAACAGAATAACATTCCATAGAAACAGAACAGCTGGTTCAGGTGGAAAGAGGGGCTTGGAGAGGTGATGATTCCTCATCTCCCAGTGGGTTTTCCCTCTCGAGAGCTGTCCTGGGGTGGCACACAACCACCTGCCTCTTCCTGACCTGAGAAATGTCCTTTCATTGAGGGAGCAGGGACAGGAGCAGAGGGAGCAGCCTCAGGATGGGCCAGGGGAGGCTCAGGGTGGACACAGCAGGAATTCCTTCATGGAAAGGTTATTAAATATTGGCAGGGGCTGTCCAGGGAGGTTTGCAGTGCCCATCCCTGGAGGTGTCCCCTGGGGGTGGCACTGAGTGCTCAGGGCTGGGGACAAGGTGGGGTTCATGGTCTCAGAGGTGAGTTCCAGCTTTAATAAATCTGGGATTCTGTGATCCCTGATTCCCACATCCTGCAAGGTGCATTTCAACCCTGCTGAACAGAGTTCAGGAGCATCTTTGGGGCAGAGGAAGGGATTTCAGGAGCTCTCTCCTTAAAGTCAAGGCTTCCCCTTTGTCCCAGGCTGATCAATTCCTCTGGGGTGTATTTTCATTAAGCTCATTAGATCACTCAGGAAAATCAGTGCAGTTGTGTTTGTGTCAGTGCCAGGGCCAGAGGCAGTTTAGTCATGGCTGTGCAGAAGGTCAGGCACGTTTGGGGCTTTGTGTCATCCTTTCCTTTTGGAATTAGGGATTGTTTTACCAGACTCTGCTGTTCTGAGGAATTCTTCATGGAGAGGGTGTTAAATATCAGAAGGGGCTGCCCAGGGAGGTGATGGAGTCCCAGAGGTGGCACTGAGTGCTCTGGGCTGGGGACAGGGTGGGGATCAGGCCCAGCTTGGTCTCCATGGTCCCGAAGGTCTTTTCCAGCCTTAATGACCCTGGGCTCCTTTGAGCAGCCTCTGATTTAGAACCAAAACTGCTTCCACCCAGGCAAACTCATTTCCCCAGACTGACAGTGGGTAATTGAAGCTGGTGTCCCTTGTCCCATGGTGTCCCTCCATGGGACCTGGTGGCCCTGGGAGCTGCAGCCACTGTGCTGTCACTGCCTGTCAGGGCTCTGCAGCTGATGCAGGAAAACACTTTCAAAACCCATTGACCACAACCTGTGTGAAGCTGTCAGCCTCATTTCAACCTCCCACGTGCTGCTGCAGCCAGGACCAGAGCAGGGAGTTAAATCAGGATGTTGGAATAATCTTGTGTCACACGTCCCTTCCTTCCAGGTGTCCCTGGGCCTGGGTGGTGTCCATCAGTGTGCCCTGACACCCAGGAGGGTCTGAGGGCACTTGGGGATGCTCTGTGTGCTTTTCCTCGAGAAAATCCTCTCTGAAGAGTGCCTGGGAAGCAGTTTGTCTTTTTGGGATGTCCTGTTTATTTGGAGCTCCTACCTGACAGGGAGGACAGACTCTGCTCCCAGGGAACAGGGACAGGAGGAAACTGCCTCAGGCTGGGCCAGGGGAGGACACCAGCAGGAATTTCCCCATGGGAAGGGTGCTCAGGAGGAATTTCCCCATGGAAAGGGTGCTCAGGAGGAATTTCCCCATGGAAAGGGTGCTCAGGAGGAATTTCCCCATGGAAAGGGTGCTCAGGAGGAATTTCCCCATGGGAAGGGTGCTCAGGCTTGGCAGGGGCTGCCAGGGGGGTTTGGGGTGCTCATCCCTGGGGGTGACCCAGGAATGACTGCAGGTGGCACTGAGTGCTCTGGGCTGGGGACAAGGTGGGGATCAGGCACAGGGTGCACCTCATGGGCTGGGAGGGCTGTTCCAGCCCCAGGGATCCTGGGAGCACCTCATGGGCTGGGAGGGCTGTTCCAGCCCCAGGGATCCTGGCATCCTGGGAATTTCTCCACAGCAGCAGCAGCATCAGTCCCTCAGCAGCTGCCATGGTCATGGAGGGCTCTCCCCTGCATCCCTGAAGTGTCCCTGGACAGGG
>CM019901.1:151935171-151999634 GCA_009764595.1 Geothlypis trichas | reverse complement strand
AATTTTCCACGGGATGTAGTGGGAATATTCTCAGTTTGGGCTGGAATTCTCTGGTGGAAGCACAGTCAGATAGGAGGAACATTTGGAGCCAGCAGCTGATTATGGAGGAACCCATTGGATGAACTTTGCCCACCTTTTATATCCTTTGGGATTGTCCAGCCCAAATTCCCAACTTTCCTGAACCTCCCCAGCTGTGGAACTTCATCCATGGAGAAAATCCAGCATTCCAGAGGGTCACAGAACCAATTCTGTTGGAAAAGACCTCTGAGATCTTGGAATCCCAGCTGGGAATCCATTTGTTGCACGTGGGAGTTGTGGAAATGCAGGGAATTTTCTGGGATCTCCGTGGAAATGCAGGGAATTTTCTGGGATCTCTGTGGAAATGCTGGGAATTTTCTGGGATCTCCGGAAATGCAGGGAATTTTCTGGGATCTCCTTGGAAATGCAGGGAATTTTCTGGGATCCATGGAAATGCAGGGAATTTTCTGGGATTTGTGGAAATGCAGGGAATTTTCTGGGAGTTGTGGAAATGCAGGGAATTTTCTGGGATCTCCGTGGAAATGCAGGGAATTTTCTGGGATCTGTGGAAATGCAGGGAATTTTCTGGGATCCAGGGAAATGCAGGGAATTTTCCGGGATTTTTGGAAATGCAGGGAATTTTCTGGGATCTCCATGGAAATGCAGGGAATTTTCTGGGATCTCTGTGGAAATGCAGGGAATTTTCTGGGATCTGTGGAAATGCAGGGAATTTTCTGGGATCCATGGAAATGCAGGGAATTTTCTGGGATCTCCGTGGAACTGCAGGGAATTTTCTGGGATCTCTGTGGAAATGCAGGGAATTTTCTGGGATCTGTGGAAATGCAGGGAATTTTCTGGGATCCATGGAAATGCAGGGAATTTTCTGGGATCTCCGTGGAACTGCAGGGAATTTTCTGGGATCTCTGTGGAAATGCAGGGAATTTTCTGGGATCCGTGGAAATGCAGGGAATTTTCCGGGATTTTTGGAAATGCAGGGAATTTTCTGGGATCTCCATGGAAATGCAGGAAATTTTCTGGGATCCCCGTGGAAATGCAGGGAATTTTCTGGGATCTCTGTGGAACTGCAGGGAATTTTCTGGGATCCGTGGAAATGCAGGGATATTCTGGGATCTCTATGGAAATGCAGGGAATTTTCTGGGATCTCTGTGGAAATGCAGGGAATTTTCTGGGATTTCTGGAAACGCAGGGAATTTTCTGGGATCTCTGTGGAAATGAAGGGAATTTTCTGGGATCTGTGGAAATGCAGGGAATTTTCTGGGATCTCCGTGGAAATGCAGGGAATTTTCTGGGATCTCTGTGGAAATGCAGGGAATTTTCTGGGATTTCTGTGGAAATGCAGGGAATTTTCTGGGATCTCCGTGGAAATGCAGGGAATTTTCTGGGATCCGTGGAAATGCAGGGAATTTTCTGGGATCTCTGTGGAAATGCAGGGAATTTTCTGGGATCCGTGGAAATGCAGGGAATTTTCTGGGATGTCTGTGGGAATGCAGGGAATTTTCCGGGATCTGTGGAAATGCAGGGAATTTTCTGGGATTTGTGGAAATGCAGGGAATTTTCTGGGATCTCCGTGGAAATGCAGGGAATTTTCTGGGATCCGTGGAAATGCAGGGAATTTTCTGGGATCTGTGGAAATGCAGGGAATTTTCTGGGATCCGTGGAACTGCAGGGAATTTTCTGGGATCTCTGTGGAAATGATGGGAATTTTCTGGGATCCATGGAAATGCAGGGAATTTTCTGGGATCTCTATGGAAATGCAGGGAATTTTCTGGGATCTCTGTGGAAATGCAGGGAATTTTCTGGGATTTGTGGAACTGCAGGGAATTTTCTGGGATCAATGGAAATGCAGGGAATTTTCTGGGATCCGTGGAAATGCAGGGAATTTTCTGGGATTTGTGGAACTGCAGGGAATTTTCTGGGATCTGTGGAAATGCAGGGAATTTTCTGGGATCTCCGTGGAAATGCAGGGAATTTTCTGGGATCCGTGGAAATGCAGGGAATTTTCTGGGATCTGTGGAAATGCAGGGAATTTTCTGGGATCCGTGGAACTGCAGGGAATTTTCTGGGATCTCTGTGGAAATGATGGGAATTTTCTGGGATCCATGGAAATGCAGGGAATTTTCTGGGATCTCTATGGAAATGCAGGGAATTTTCTGGGATCTCTGTGGAAATGCAGGGAATTTTCTGGGATTTGTGGAACTGCAGGGAATTTTCTGGGATCAATGGAAATGCAGGGAATTTTCTGGGATCCGTGGAAATGCAGGGAATTTTCTGGGATTTGTGGAACTGCAGGGAATTTTCTGGGATCTGTGGAAATGCAGGGAATTTTCTGGGATCTCCGTGGAAATGCAGGGAATTTTCTGGGATCCGTGGAAATGCAGGGAATTTTCTGGGATCTCCATGGAAATGCAGGGAATTTTCTGGGATCTCCGTGGAAATGCAGGGAATTTTCTGGGATCTCCGTGGAAATGCAGGGAATTTTCTGGGATCCGTGGAAATGATGGGAATTTTCTGGGATCTCCGTGGAAATGCAGGGAATTTTCTGGGATCTCCGTGGAAATGCAGGGAATTTTCTGGGATCCGTGGAAATGCAGGGAATTTTCTGGGATTTCCTTGGAATTTCATGGAATTTTCTGGGATTTGTGCAACTGCAGGGAATTTTCTGGGATATCCTTGGAATTTCAGGGAATTTTCTGGGATTTGTGGAACTGCAGGGAATTTTCTGGGATCTCTGTGGAAATGCAGGGAATTTTCTGGGATCCGTGGAAATGCAGGGAATTTTCTGGGATTTTTGGAAATGCAGGGAATTTTCTGGGATCTCCGTGGAAATGCAGGGAATTTTCTGAGATCTCCATGGAAATGCAGGGAATTTTCTGGGATCCATGGAAATGCAGGGAATTTTCTGGGATCTCCGTGGAAATGCAGGGAATTTTCTGGGATCTCCATGGAAATGCAGGGAATTTTCTGGGATCTCCTTGGAAATGCAGGGAATTTTCTGGGATCCGTGGAAATGCAGGGAATTTTCTGGGATTTGTTGAAATGCAGGGAATTTTCTGGGATTTGTGGAAATGCAGGGAATTTTCTGGGATCTCTGTGGAAATCCAGGGAATTTTCTGGGATCTCCATGGAAATGCAGGGAATTTTCTGGGATCCATGGAAATGCAGGGAATTTTCTGGGATCTGTGGAAATGCAGGGAATTTTCTGGGATCTCCGTGGAAATGCAGGGAATTTTCTGGGATTTGTGGAAATGCAGGGAATTTTCTGGGATCTCTGTGGAAATGCTGGGAATTTTCTGGGATCCATGGAAATGCAGGGAATTTTCTGGGATCTCTATGGAAATGCAGGGAATTTTCTGGGATTTGTGGAAATGCAGGGAATTTTCTGGGATCTGTGGAAATGCAGGGAATTTTCTGGGATCTCTGTGGAACTGCAGGGAATTTTCTGGGATCCATGGAAATGCAGGGAATTTTCTGCGATCTCTGTGGAAATGCAGGGAATTTTCTGGGATCTCTGTGGAAATGCAGGGAATTTTCTGGGATCTCTGTGCTTGGTTGTGATTAACAGAGGAAATGAAGATTTGCCTGAACTCTTCTTCCAGACCAAACTTCTCAGGAATTATTCAATTTTCCAAAGGGGATTCAGGATGGGAGTGTGCTTGAGAAAGGAGGAGGTTTTGTTGTCCCAGCAGCGACAGGAATTCCAGGGAAAGCTGGCACTGCATTCCAACATTTAAATATTTATGGAGAGGTGACAGGAGGTCTCTGGAAACACCTTTGGCTTTTCCTTTGCCTCATTAAGCCCTTGGCATTCCCTGGATTCAGCCCAAGGAGCTGCCAAAAGCCTGGAATGGGGGGACATTTGGGTGGCAGCGACCTCATTGCCCGGAGGCTTCATCCTCATCCTCATCCTCATCCTCATCCTCATCTCATCCTCGTCCTCATCCTCATCCTCATCCTCATCCTCATCCTCATCCTCATCCTCATCTTCATCCTCATCCTCGTCCTCATCCTCATCCTCATCCTCATCCTCATCCTCATCCTCATCCTCATCCTCATGCTCATCCTCATCCTCATGCTCATGCTCATCCTCATCCTCATCCTCATCCTCATCCTCATGCTCATCCTCATCCTCATCTCATCCTCATCCTCATCCTCATCCTCGTCCTCATCCTCATCCTCATCCTCATCCTCATCTTCATCCTCATCCTCATCCTCATGCTCATCCTCATGCTCATCCTCATCTTCATCTCATCCTCATCCTCATCCTCATGCTCATGCTCATGCTCATCCTCATCCTCAATCCTCATCCCTCATCCTCATCCTCATCTCATCCTCATCCTCATCCTCACCTCATCCTCATCCTCATCCTCATCATCCTCATCCTCATCCTCATCCTCATCCTCATCCTCATCCTCATCCTCAATCCTCATCCTCATCCTCATCCTCATCCTCATCCTCATCCTCATGCTCATCCTCATGCTCATCCTCATCTTCATCTCATCCTCATCCTCATCCTCATGCTCATGCTCATGCTCATCCTCATCCTCATCCTCATCTCATCCTCATCCTCATCCTCATCCTCATCCTCATCCTCATCCTCGTCCTCATCCTCATCTCATCCTCATCCTCATGCTCATCCTCATCCTCATCCTCATGCTCATCCTCATCTCATCCTCATCCTCATCCTCATCCTCATCCTCATCTTCATCTCATCCTCATCCTCATCCTCATCCTCATGCTCATCCTCATCCTCATCTCATCCTCATCCTCATCTCATCCTCATCCTCATCCTCATCCTCATCCTCATCTCATCCTCATGCTCATCCTCATCCTCATCTCATCCTCATCCTCATCCTCATCCTCATCATGCTCATCCTCATGCTCATCCTCATCCTCATCCTCATGCTCATCCTCATCTTCATCCTCAGGAATGATTGGGAAATCTCCATGGATTCCTGTTGGCCAAAGTCAGGGAAAGGGGAGCAGAAGAGGCAGGGAAGGTCTGGCCAGTGTCACTGCCTTGGTTTTGTGTCTCCTCTTAGAACAAGGAATGCCAGGATCTCCTTTCCATCCCGTTAATCCCAGAGAATCTGGGATTAAAGAAACCCTTAAAGGGCACTGAAAGGAGAAATCCAGGAGGATTTTCCTCCAGTCTGACCTGGAATTATCCAAGGCCAGCTTGGACAGGGTTTGGAGCACCCTGGGATGGTGGAAGGTGTCCATGCCCATCCAGGAGATGAATGGGATGATCCTTAAAAGGCTCTTCCAACCCAAACCATCCCAAAATTCTGGGATCCTCACTGCCCTGCATCCATGGGTTTGGTGGAGCATCACAGTCCTGGCTTCCTCCCAGCACAGCAGCCCCAAAATGCAAAACTTAAAATGGAATTAGGGGGTGTTAAACTCTCTTCCATCCCAAGCCGGTCTGGGATTTCATGGATATGGTGGGAACAACCCAGGACACAGATTTGGTGTGGCAGGAATTTCCTTATCCGTGAAACTTCATTAATGATTCCTTAGGGGCAGGAAAATGCTCCTTAAAAATTCCACTGTGAGCTCCAGCCCCGTCCTGGAGTTTAACATTGCCAGAGGTCGATGTTCTCCAGCTCCACGGGATCAGAGCTCGGAATAAATGGAAAACCAGGGGGATATTGCAGAGAAAGTCCAGTCCTGAATAAATGATGAGGTTTTTTGTTGTTCCATCCGTGCAATTCCCCTTGGGATGGTTAAACAATCCCTTTGTCCCACACTTTTCTGCTTGGGGCAGGAATTTTTAATCAGGCAGAGCTGGCAGGGAGTTAATGAGTAAAGCAGGGAAAATGAACTTCCCGAGGTTGGGACACAGCAGGGACAGGGTTCCCAGCCTGGCTTAGCTGATCTCAGTGCCAGGCTCAGGATTTGATAAAACATGAAGGAAAATTGAAGGAGAAAAATCAGGAATAAACTGTGCCTGAAACACCCCTTGGTTGCTCTGCACCTGGAATTGGAACTCGGAGTTTGGAGAAGAAATTTTTCCACCTCTTGGTGTCCTCTGCAGGGAAAATGTGCAGATTTCTCAGGAGTCTGAGGCGAAGGCAAAAATCAGGATGTGAAAGGAGCTGGTGATCCAAGTGGATCCCAGAATCGTGGAATGGTTTGGGCTGGATGGGACCCTAAGGATGATCCAGGGCCACTCCTGGATGGGCAGGGACACCTCCCACTGTCCCAGATTCCTCCAAGCCCATCCCAGCCTTGGGAACTTCCATGGATCCAGGGACAGCCTCAGCTCCTCTGGACACCCTTTTAAAAATTGCATTTAAACCCTTTATAAAACAGATTTAACTTTTTCATTTTTAATTTCATTTCCTCCCTCTTTTATTACAAGAGGTTAAAAAAAAAAAGGACAATAAATTTGAAAATACCCCCAACTTCACACCAAAACAACTTGTTTGTGGTTTTTTTACTTCCATGTATTTAGCAATCTGAAAGAAATAAATGTCTTATTAATATAAATGTTTTCATTTGTCTCAGCAAGAGACTTTAAAGGATAGAATTGCAAAAGAATCGTGGAATGGTTTGTGTTGGAAAAGATCTTAAAGCCCATCCAGTGCCACCCATGCCATGGGCAGGGACACCTCCCAGTGTCCCAGAGTGATCCAGCCTGGCCTTGGGCACTTCCAAGGATCCAGGAGCAGCCTCAGCTGCTCTGGGAATTCCATCCCAGCCCCTCCCAGGGAGGAATTCCTCCCCAAAATCCATCTAAACCTCGTCTCTGTCAGCCTGAGCCCATCCCTGTGTCCTGTCCCTCCAGTTCCTGAGGAAAATTCCCTCTCCAGTTTCCCTGGAGCCCCTTCAAACCCTGCAAGTTGCTCTGAGCTCTCCCCACATCCTTCTCCTCCCCGGGATGAGCATTCCCAGCTCTCCCAGTTCCATGGGGAAGATGCTCCAGTTCCTGAGGAAAATTCCCTCTCCAGTTTCCCTGGAGTCCCTTCAAACCCTGGAAGTTGCTCTGAGCTCTCCCCACATCCTTCTCCTCCCTGGGATGATCATTCCCAGCTCCATGGGGAAGATGCTCCAGTTCCTGAGGAAAATTCCCTCTCCAGTTTCCCTGGAGTCCCTTCAAACCCTGGAAGTTGCTCTGAGCTCTCCCCACATCCTTCTCCTCCCCGGGATTATCATTCCCAGCTCCATGGGGAAGATGCTCCAGTTCCTTTATGAGCTCCAAGACCTCGTCTGGACTCATTCCAACATTCCCATGTCCTTCCTAAACTGGGATCCTTCCCTGGATCCCAGCAGAGAGGGAACGGGGAACAGCTGGGAATGGCACCAGATCCACGTGTTCCCGTTGGATCCAAACACAGCTCTGCCTAAAATCCCACTGGGAAGCACTGCTGGGATCACCTGAGCTCACTCCTTATGGTGGGACTTCACTGTGTCCAACTCGAGCGCTGTTGATCGTGGAACCCTGGAAAATGTTAAAGATAGAACTCTAAAATGTTGGGCTTTGTGTTTTCTCAGATCACTGCACCTGCATAATCAGTATTATAAATGATATAATTGTCAGATGTGATGATTGTTTAGTAATTAAGTACAATTATTATATATCCATAAGAAGAATCATGAGAAAGTGTGTTGGAAATTTAACGGGGGCTATGTTTAGCTGAAATCTATGTGTACAACAGAACAATATAAATTTAATAATTAACATGAAAGTTATGTAAGGATAGAGTATAAAACACGTTCACCTCCAATGTATGGTGGGAATTAGATTTGGGTTGTAATACCCCAATTCCCAGAGTTCTTAATAAAAAGCACCACATGTAATCACTGTGTGATTGTGTGTTTTTGAACGCTAACACTGTGAGCCAGGTTTAGTTAGTCCGAGCTTAATTACGCCCTGCCTCAGGACCTGTTCAATGCACTGTTCCATGAACATCCCAGAATTCCCATCTGGGCCTTGAGCAGCTCCGTGGAGCAGGATGGAGAAATTTAAAATCAAAGCTCACAGGGTTCCCAAGGGCAGATGTGCAAATCTGGGACACTGAGATGATTTTTGGGCTCACCAGGGATGGATTTGGGCTGCAACAAGGAATTGAAAGTTGGATTTAGTGTGGGAAAAGCAGGAGAAAATGTGGAAAGCAGGGGGACAAGAAGAAAAAGAAAGTCCAAGTGTCTCCTTTTCCTGTCAGGAATCCTCACCTGGATCCAGCTGCTGGATGTGGCAGGAGGTTTGGAAAGGGTCAGAACAATCTGGGAACAATTGGGATAACTTGGAATAAATTACCAACCTCACCATTTGCTCCTCAGGACACACAAAATTCCCTGGATTTTCTCCTTCCCCACTTCATCTTCGATGACAAAACCAGTCCCAAATGTCACTGAAGGAAAATTCTAACAAAACCATGGATTTTTAATTTGGAGGAGGGAGGAGAAACCAGGATTGGGTTTGGGTTTTCCACCCCCTCTCATCACCCTAAAGTAGCAGTGATTTGAGGGAAAATCCTACAGGATGGGATTTTCCTGGATGTTTCTGCATCCTGTAGGATCTGATCCTGTTCTTTACACACCATTCATGGATGAACTCCCTGACCTGGATTTGGGAATGCAACAGGCACAGCCACAGGCAAGTGGGAAATGGAAGCTCAGGGATGAATCCTAAATTCCCAAACTTTTTCCTCCCAGATCTGATCCTCCCCAGGTTCCTGAGCCAGGGGGAAGAGTGGGAAGAGAATGAGGAGCTGGAATATCAGTCCTGGAAAATTCCATGTTTGGGAATCTGAACCATCCTAAGCCAAGGGGAAGTGTGGGAAGAGAATGAGGAGCTGGAATATCAGTCCTGGAAAATTCATGTTTGGGAATCTGAACCATCCTGAGCCAAGGGGAAGAGTGGGAAGAGAATGAGGAGCTGGAATATCAGTCCTGGAAAAATCCATGTTTGGGAATCTGAACCATCCTGAGCCAAGGGGAAATCTGGGAAGAGAATGAGGAGCTGGAATATCAGTCCTGGAAAATTCCATGTTTGGGAATCTGAACCATCCTAAGCCAAGGGGAAGAGTGGGAAGAGAATGAGGAGCAGGAATATCAGTCCTGGAAAAATCCATGTTTGGGAATCTGAACCATCCTGAGCCAAGGGGAAGAGTGGGAAAAAAATGAGGAGCAGGAATATCAGTCCTGGAAAATTCCATATTTGGGAATCTGAACCATCCTGAGCCAAGGGGAAGAGTGGGAAGAGAATGAGGAGCTGGAATATCAGTCCTGGAAAATCCATGTTTGGGAATCTGAACCATCCTGAGCCAAGGGGAAGAGTGGGAAGAGAATGAGGAGCTGGAATATCAGTCCTGGAAAATTCCATATTTGGGAATCTGAACCATCCTGAGCCAAGGGGAAGAGTGGGAAGAGAATGAGGAGCTGGAATATCAGTCCTGGAAAAATCCATGTTTGGGAATCTGAACCATCCTGAGCCAAGGGGAAATGTGGGAAGAGAATGAGGAGCTGGAATATCAGTCCTGGAAAATTCCATGTTTGGGAATCTGAACCATCCTAAGCCAAGGGGAAGAGTGGGAAGAGAATGAGGAGCTGGAATATCAGTCCTGGAAAATTCCATGTTTGGGAATCTGAACCATCCTGAGCCAAGGGGAAGAGTGGGAAGAGAATGAGGAGCTGGAATATCAGTCCTGGAAAATTCATATTTGGGAATCTGAACCATCCTGAGCCAAGGGGAAATGTGGGAAGAGAATGAGGAGCGGGAATATCAGTCCTGGAAAATTCCATGTTTGGGAATCTGAACCATCCTGAGCCAAGGGGAAGAGTGGGAAGAGAATGAGGAGCTGGAATATCAGTCCTGGAAAATTCCATGTTTGGGAATCTGAACCATCCTGAGCCAAGGGGAAATGTGGGAAGAGAATGAGGAGCAGGAATATCAGTCCTGGAAAATTCCATATTTGGGAATCTGAACCATCCTGAGCCAAGGGGAAGAGTGGGAAAAAAATGAGGAGCAGGAATATCAGTCCTGGAAAAATCCATGTTTGGGAATCTGAACCATCCTAAGCCAAGGGGAAGAGTGGGAAGAGAATGAGGAGCTGGAATATCAGTCCTGGAAAATTCCATGTTTGGGAATCTGAACCATCCTAAGCCAAGGGGAAATGTGGGAAGAGAATGAGGAGCTGGAATATCAGTCCTGGAAAATTCCATGTTTGGGAATCTGAACTATCCTGAGCCAAGGGGAAGAGTGGGAAGAGAATGAGGAGCTGGAATATCAGTCCTGGAAAATCCATATTTGGGAATCTGAACCATCCTGAGCCAAGGGGAAGAGTGGGAAGAGAATGAGGAGCTGGAATATCAGTCCTGGAAAATCCATGTTTGGGAATCTGAACTATCCTGAGCCAAGGGGAAATGTGGGAAGAGAATGAGGAGCTGGAATATCAGTCCTGGAAAATCCATGTTTGGGAATCTGAACCATCCTGAACCAAGGGGAAATGTGGGAAGAGAATGAGGAGCTGCAATATCAGTTGTGGAAAATTCCATGTTTGGGAATCTGAACCATCCTAAGCCAAGGGGAAATGTGGGAAGAGAATTAGGAGCTGGAATATCAGTCCTGGGAAATTCCATGTTTGGGAATCTGAACCATCCTGAGCCAAGGGGAAGAGTAGGAAGAGAATGAGGAGCTGGAATATCAGTCCTGGAAAATCCATATTTGGGAATCTGAACCATCCTAAGCCAAGGGGAAATGTGGGAAGAGAATGAGGAGCTGGAATATCAGTCCTGGAAAATCCATGTTTGGGAATCTGAACCATCCTGAGCCAAGGGGAAGTGTGGGAAGAGAATGAGGAGCTGGAATATCAGTCCTGGAAAAATCCATATTTGAGAATCTGAACCATCCTAAGCCAAGGGGAAGAGTGGGAAGAGAATGAGGAGCTCGAATATCAGTCCTGGATAATCCATATTTGGGAATCTGAACCATCCTAAGCCAAGGGGAAGAGTGGGAAAAAAATGAGGAGCAGGAATATCAGTCCTGGAAAAATCCATGTTTGGGAATCTGAACCATCCATGCAATTCCAAGGGATTTTCCACCAGCAGGAGCAGGGATGAGATCAGAGCCTGGCAGGAGGCTGAGACAAGCGGGAAGAGCAGGAGGTTTTTAGGGAATAATGAAAACGTTTTGGGATCAGGTGAATATTCTGGGACTGGGAGGGAAGGATGGAGGGGTATCCAGCAGAAATGGAGAGGGAAGATCCCGAAGGAAGCCGGAGAGAAATCCAGAATCACACAAGGTGGCAGTGCAGATTGTCAGCGGGGGCTTGGGGACATTGGGAAAAGGCTAAAAATATTCCATGGGAGCAGATGCAACAGGAGACTCCAGGCATTGGCTGCTGGTGGAATTCCAGACAGGAATTCTGCTTGGGCGACTCCGCTGCGTTCAGAGTCCACAGGACAACACCCAGGTTAATTCCTGATTGTTCCCATGGATTAATGAACTCCATTTCCTGATCCAGCTGGGTTCTACCTGGAATTTATCCAACTTTTCCATCATCACTCTTTGGACACCATCACTCAGATGAGGTTGAGGGCAATTGGGACCTCAAGGAACACAGAGAAATTCCAAAGTCTCGGATGCACTGCTTGGATCTGATAGCCAGGGGCTCATGGAATGTAGAGAGGAACATCCAGGTGGTTCCTGGTAAATCTGGACACCATGGAATTCCAGAATCCCACCATGGCTTGGGTTGGAAGGGATCATCTCATTCCAGCTCCTGGATATTCCGAGTGTGTTAGGTTGTGAGGAGTTTGGAGCTCAGCTGGGAATGTTCATCCTGGAGAAAAGGAGCTCCAGAGGGACCTTCTGGGACAGGAGGGGGCAGCCAGAGGGAATTGGGATCTCCCAGGGAACAGAGACAGGAGGAGAGGGAATGGCCTGAGGTTGTTCCAGGGAAGGGTTAAATTGGATATTTGGGATCATTTCTCCATGGAAAGCTGGTGAGGCATTGAAACTGCCCAGGGAGGTTTGGAATGTCACCCCTGGAGGTGTCCCAGGAATTCCTGGATGTGGCACTGGGGGCTCTGGTGGGATCAGGCACAGCTTGGACTCGATGATCCCAGAGATCTTTCCCAGTTTCAGTGATTTTAGGACTCTCTGGATTCAAGAGCTGCTTTTCCCATCTCCATTCCTCCTCCACACCCTCCAGCCCTGCCAAAACTCTGCAGGTGAATTTGGGAACTCCAGGAGAGGATTTTCCAGGGGTTTAATCTCAAACTCCTCAGGATTTTTGGGAAGAAATTCACTCCCAGTTCCAGCACATCTGAAGGGAGGCTCAGGTTCAACACCAGCAGGAATTTCCCCATGGAAAGGGTGCTCAGGCCTTGGCCCAGGGAGGTTTGGAGTCCCCACCCCTGGAGGTGTCCCAGGAATTCCTGGATGTGGCACTTGGTGCTGTGGTGGGATCAGGCACAGCTTGGACTCGATGATCCCAGAGATCTTTCCCAGCCTCAGTGATTTTAGGATTCTCTGGATGCCAAAGCTGCTTTTCCCAGCTCCATTCCTCCTCCACACCCTCCAGCCCTGCCAAAACTCTGCAGGTGAATTTGGGAACGCCAGGAGAGGATTTTCCAGGGGTTTAATCCCAAACTCCCCAGGATTTTTGGGAAGCAATTCCCTCCCAGTTCCAGCACATCTGAGGAGGCTCAGGTTGGACACAGCAGGAATTTCTCCATGGAAAGGATGCTCAGACCTTGGCAGGGGCTGCCCAGGGAGGTTTGGAGTCCCCACCCCTGGAGGTGTCCCAGGAATTCCTGGATGTGCCCTCAGGGCTCTGATGGGATCAGGCACAGCTTGGACTCGATGATCCCAAAGATCTTTCCCAGTTTCAGTGATTTTAGGATTCTCTGGATGCCAAAGCTGCTTTTCCCACCTCCATTCCTCCTCCACACCCTCCAGCCCTGACAAAACTCTGCAGGTGAATTTGGGAACTCCAGGAGAGGATTTTCCAGGGGTTTAATCCCAAACTCCTCAGGATTTTTGGGAAAAAATTCACTCCCAGTTCCAGCACATCTGAGGGTGCTCAGGTTGGACACCAGCAGGAATTTCCCCATGGAAAGGGTGCTCAGGCCTTGGCCCAGGGAGTTTTGGAGTCCCCACCCCTGGAAGTGTCCCAGGAATTCCTGGATGTGGCACTCGGGGCTCTGGTGGGATCAGGCACAGCTTGGACTCAATGATCCCGGAGATCTTTCCCAGTTTCAGTGATTTTAGGATTCTCTGGATGCCAAAGCTGCTTTTCCCAGCTCCATTCCTCCTCCACACCCCCCAGCCCTGACAAAGCTCTGCAGGTGAATTTGGGAACTCCAGGAGAGGATTTTCCAGGGGTCTAATCCCAAACTCCTCAGGATTTTTGGGAAGCAATTCCCTCCCAGTTCCAGCACATCTGAAGGTGGAGAAACTTCTGTGGGAAGAAGGAGGAAGGAATTGTGGACAGCTGGGAAAGGATTGGTGGGAATGTCCTTGGAGGGACACGAGGAGCTGCCCAAGAAGGAGATGTGTGAAAATCCACGGGAAACACCTGGAAAGGCAGACCCAGGACAAGTTTCCATGATCTTGGTAATTGTAATAATTATATTTTTAAGGCTCAGCTCCTACAGAGGACCTAAAAGAAGATTTCCCCCTGAATGAAGGATCTTCACAGCTAATTCTCCAAAATTTTGGAATGCTGAATGAGGGATAGGATGATGGCAAAAAAATGGGAATTATCCCAGAGATGTGTCACTGGTGCCATCACGGTGTCACCCCATGGGAATGGGATGCAGGAGAGCAGGGAGAAGTTTCTCCTCTTGGAATTAACAGCAGAACCTTCGGTGCTTCATTCACAGCTCCAGAAATCCAGGAAAGACATCAAAGAGGGAATAAAAAACAGGAAAGAAAATCCAGAAAAAAACACCTTTATTTCTTCCCAGCTTTTTAATTTCTTCTCAGCTTTGTCCCAGCTTTGGAATTCAACCCTCCAGGAATTATTTCAGGGCTGTTTTCCTCACATCCCCATTCCTGGCTCAGGATAAATCCCTAATTTGTTGAAATCTGGATGGACAAATTGAAGCAGCAGCAGCAGCAGCAGCACAAATCAAGATTTTTTTTTTTGGGAGGAGCTTGGGAAAGCTCCAGCAGCCCTGAGAGATTCCAACGTTTCTGCTCCGCTTCTGGAAGCGGAGCTTCACTTTTGGTCGCTCGCTCTGGATTTGGCTGCCAAAAAACCACAAGGAAAATAATAAAGAAGCAAAACAACTCGGCGGGCTCGGATTTCTGGGCGGTGACGAGGCCAATTTGCGTAAAACGTTTTGATCCCGCGTCGTTCCTTGGGCTTGGGCCACGGTTTGTGCTCGGAGAGAGCTCCAAGTGCTGCTCCAGAGGCGTCCCCTCAAGGGCCGAGGTGGAGACAGCCCGGCACACAAAGGAAAGGGAATTTGGAGGGAGAGCCGGCTGCTGGAAAGGAGGGAAGGAGTTTCAGGGAGTTCTGAGGGGTTGCCAGCAAAAAGGGAGGTGAACAGCAGGAAAAGCAGGATTAGGAGCTCTTTTTCTGGATGATGCTGGGCCAGGATAGGAAAAAAAAATGGGATTGATTGGAGTGAAATCAGAATTAATGGGTGTTTAGCAGGGAATCAGCGCCAAGGGGTAAAATAGGATCGGGGTTTGTGGAGGGAGATGGTCCTGCCAGGGGGATGCAGCCCTGGGAGGGATGGATGGATGGATGGATGGATGGATGGATGGATGATGGATGGATGGATGGATGGATGGATGGATGGATGGATGGATGGATGATGGATGGATGGATGGATGGATGGATGGATGGATGGGTGGATGGATGGATGGATGGATGGATGATGGATGGATGGATGGATGGATGGATGGATGGATGATGGATGATGGATGGATGGATGGATGGATGGATGGATGATGGATGGATGGATGATGGATGGATGATGGATGGATGGATGATGGATGGATGATGGATGGATGGATGGATGGATGGATGGATGGATGGATGATGGATGGATGGATGGATGGATGGATGGATGGATGGATGGATGGATGGATGGATGGATGATGGATGGATGATGGATGGATGATGGATGGATGGATGGATGGATGGATGATGGATGGATGATGGATGGATGGATGTATGGATGGATGGATGGATGGATGGATGATGGATGGATGGATGGATGGATGGATGATGGATGAATGATGGATGGATGGATGGATGGATGGATGGATGGATGGATGATGGATGGATGGATGGATGGATGATGGATGGATGGATGGATGAATGATGGATGGATGGATGGATGGATGGATGATGGATGATGATGGATGGATGGATGGATGGATGGATGGATGGATGATGGATGGATGGATGGATGGATGGATGGATGGATGGATGGATGGATGGATGGATGGATGATGGATGAATGGATGATGGATGGATGATGGATGGATGATGGATGGATGAATGATGGATGGATGGATGGATGATGGATGATGGATGGATGGGTGGATGGATGGATGGATGGATGATGGACAGATGGATGGATAGATGGATGGATGATGGATGGATGGATGGATGGATGGATGGATGGATGGATGGATGGATGATGGACGGATGGATGGATAGATGGATGGATGATGGATGGATGGATGGATGGATGGATGGATGGATGGATGGATGATGGATGGATGGATGGATGGATGGATGGATGGATGGATGGATGGATGGAGGGATTGATGGATGGATGATGGATGCATGGATGATGGAGAGATAGATGGATGGATGGATGGATCCACCATAGATCCATGGATGGATGGATGGATGGATGATGGATGGATGGATGATGGAGGGATGGATTCATGGATGGATGGATGGATGGATGATGGATGATGGAGGGATGGATTCATGGATGGATGGATGGATGATGGATGGATGGATGGATGGATGGATGGATGGATGGATGGATGGATGATGGATGGATGGATGGATGGATGGATGATGGATGATGGATGGATGGACGGATTCATGGATGGATCCATGGATGGATCCATGGATGGATGGATGGAGCAGGAGGGGTTTCTTTAAACCAGGAGTGGGAGTTTTTCCCAGTGGTATCTGAGCTGTCACATCCCAGGGCTGTGGATTTGCCAGGATCTGCAGGACACCACTGGATGAAACCTCCTTGTGCTGAGGACACCTCCCGCTACCCCAGGGTGATCCAGCCTGACCTTGGACACTTCCAGGGATCCAGGGGCAGCCACAGCTTCTCTGGGAATTCCATCCCAGCTCCTCCCCACCCTCCCATGGAAGGATCTTTCCTGATATAAAATTTCCCGGGTTAAGTTTTATTTTGCTGAATTTTCCCTCTTTATCCCTTTTTTTCCCCTGTCACTTTTTTTTATTCCATGGCCATCCCTTCACCTTGGGGCTGGAGACCCCCACAAATGGATTTATATCCAAAAAGCCCAAACATCCGAGTTTTTCCATTTCCTTAAACGAAACAAAGAGTTGCAAACAGCTCAAAGGATGTTCTGGGAGTTTTATGGGATCACCCCGTTCTCTCCAGGCAGGAGGAACATTCCCTTCTGCTGGCTCCTTGTCCATTTTCCAATTCCACATTTAATTGCCGGGGAGCCCAGATAAGATCAGGTGAAACTGGGAGGGGTTGTTTTTATGGGATTTTCCAAACCAGGACTGTTCTGTTTCCAGGTTTGGGAGATAATGGATATTTCTGGACATTTCATCCCAATCCCTGGCATTCCTGGACAGGAGCTCATGGGCTGGGAGAGGCTCTGCACACGCTCAGAGGATTTATCTGAGCATGGGAAAATTGAGAATATTTTCCTCTGGCATCACTTTGGAGGGGACAATCCCAGAGCTGGGTCCCCATCCCATCTCTTTTTCCCTGATTTAGTCATTTTCCCATGGATCCCATCGGTGAGTGGGATTCTGGAATGTTAATTATGATTTGGGAATAAAATATTTGGAGAACAAAGCTTCCAAAAAGGAAAATTCCCTGTGCTCTTCATCATTCCCTGCTGCCATCCCAGGCTGAATTCCCGCATTCCTGAGTTTTGACAGGGACAAAGAACTTCCCAGGGATTTGGAGTTCGGGAAATTCTGACCCCTATCCTCAAAGTTATTTATAGAAAGTTTATTTAATATTTATTAATATAGATCCATATATCTGTATATCTACATATAAATAAATAAAATAAAATTTATTATTAATCTTATATATATTATTATTAGATATTAGAATATATATAATATAATTATATAATTATGTAAATATATATTATATTATTTGATTTTTACTCTTATATTTATATTTGTAACTGTATATTATATGATTTAATTTTTACATTTATATTTACATTTATATTTATATTTATATTTATATTTATATTTATATTTATATTTATATTTATATTTATATTTATATTTATATTTATATTTATATTATTTTTATATGTATGTAAAGATATTTATATGAAGATTTATTTATTCATATATTTATTTATATATTTATTTATTTATTTTTAAAAATATCTAATATTTCCAAGGAATAACCCCTTTGGTTCATATCTGTTTCCTACTTATGACAAAAGAAAAATACTGGAATTAACTGGAATCACTGAAGGGAATGGGGATGAGGACAAAGCATTGAGGATCCAGTCCCTCAATTCCTAAAACTGGCTAAAAAATTCCTTTGAATTCCCTAAATGTAGCCCCACAGGAAAATGAGGTTTTTCTCTGATTATTAACAGCTCAAAGACTTGAGGAGGATGTGAAAAACGAGGATAGAAATCCATGGAAAACTCCTCATTTCCAGATATCTATGGAAAACCACTCCAACTCCAGCTTTTTTTGTCCCAAAAGGGAATATTGCACTTTTCCACCTCATTCTGAGCAGGATTTTGGGAATGCTCAGTGGAACCGTGCAGGGACCTTCAAATGTGAGCAACCATCAGCTCCTTCCAATGGGATCTGCTGGAAGATGGGAAGGAAAAACCAGGAAAGGGTCAAACTCAGGGATTTTTCAGTGTTTTCCCCTCTTTTTATTTTTCTCCCTGTTTTTCTTCCTCCTCAGCACTGACAGCTGGTGCTGCTGAAGGGAAAACACTGAATTTAGGGGAATTTGATCCTGTTCTTCTCCAAGACCCAAAGCTCCATCCCTAATCCAAGGTTTCCCAAGGATTGTTGGGAACAGGGCTCCCTTTGTGCACCAATCCCTGGAAATGTCCAAGGCCTGGCTGTTCAGGGTTTGGAGCAACCTGGGATGGAGGGAAATGATGGATTCCTTCATTCCCTGCCCACGGCACTGGGATGAGGGAATCTTTCAAATCCCTTCCAACCCCAAATATTCTGGAATTCTCTGCTTTTCCATGTGTTTTCTTTAAAGACATTTTTGGAGCATTTTCCTGTATTCTTTTTGCTGATGGATCTGTTGCTTCCAAACCCAAGGCAGAGTTCTGGGACTCCCAAATCCAAAGAAATTTCCTTTTTCCAGGAGCTGCAATGGGATGAAGCCAGTCAGGCTCTGACCCTCCCACTCCAATCCCCTCTGGATAACCTTGGAAAAATCCTTGGAAGCGTGAGATGGAGTTTGGAAGGTCACCTCTAGATTTCTGCCCTTACAGAGTCACAAGAAGAGACAAAACCTCTTTGTTAGACACCACAAATCCATGGAAAAAGGAATTATCACCCTCAGGACCCTGCACATGCCATGGATGATTTCCCAGGTGAATTTCCAGTGCTTTCCATTCGCTGTTCCTTATTGGAATTTGGGCAGTTTCTTGCCTGCAAGATCTTCAAGTGGTTTTCCTCAATAAATTTAATGGCAAAATGTTCCATTAAAAAAGATAATTTCAAATGGTATTCCCTGTATTTCTACACGTTTTTTCTTTAACCTGCTCCATGGCTCCATGGTGCCACTTGTCACCCTGGAGTCCTGCATTCTCAGCATTTGTGGCTGGAAAAAATCAGGATCCAAACCAGGATTTAGGCAGGGAAGGAGAGAAAACAACTATTTAAAGAAATCTGGGATCTTGCAGAAGGAAAAAGAATTTCAGGATGTGTGGGCAGAGGAGACAGGAGGAAGGAAAAGAGAAGGAAAACTTATTCCAAGCCCAGGTAAAACATTTTTCCTGCTGGAACTTCTTGGAAGGAACAATGCTGGGCCAGCTCCAGCTCCAAACCAGAAATGAAGGGATCAGTGAGGGATAAAAATAGAGGAATGTTGTCTGGAAAAGTCCAAAGTGACATTTCCCTGTGGATGCTCCAGGCTGCCCCGGGTCCTGCAGGGATGGATGCAGGGTGACAGCCCCACGTCCCTGCCAGCCACTGACACAGGGACACTCTGTGAATTCCTGGCAGCCCTGGAATGCCCTTGGGAGCTGCTCTGGCCACTCCACTCCATTTAAATCCAGGCAATGCCCTGGTTTTCCATACCCTCCTTGTTCCCAGTGTTTTCTTTCCCTGCCTGGGTTGTTTACCAGGTTTGAGGGCTCGACCAGCCCAGGGGGTGTTGGGCCAAGCAGGAGTTATTTTGGAGATCCACCCTGCTGGATTCAGGAATCCAGAGGGAAATTCCACTCTCTGGTTTTGGCTCGTCCCCAAGGATGGCTCCATTTGCTCAGGTGGGACTTTGGGATTTTGGGGAGCTCAGGGGGAAAACAGGGTATGGGCCACATTCCCAAACCAGGAAGGAGAAGCTCTGAAATTCCAGAGTTCCATGGAAATGTCTGTAAGACAAAAGGTGAACCAAAGCCTGGGGAGCTGCTGGGGCTTTCCTGGGAAGATTCTCCCAGTTTGTCAAATCCAGACTTCATACCCAGTGATGAACACATCCTGACCCTTGTGCTCCTACCTGGGAGCACTGGAGGCATCAGTAGGGTCTGGGAATGTTCCTCATTCCTGGGGAGCTCAGGGGGAAAACAGGGATCACCCATCCTGGGAGCACTGGAGGCATCAGCAGGGTCTGGGAATGTTCCTCATTCCTGGGGAGCTCAGGAGGAAAACAGGGATCACCCACCCTGGGAGTACTGGAGGCATCAGCAGGGTCTGGGAATGTTCCTCATTCCTGGGGAACTCAGGGGGAAAACAGGGATCACCCACCCTGGGAGCGCTGGAGGCATCAGTAGGATCTGGGAATGTTCCTCATTCCTGGGGAGCTCAGGGGGAAAACAGGGATCACCCACCCTGGGAGCACTGGAGGCATCAGTAGGGTCTGGGAATGTTCCTCATTCCTGGGGAACTCAGGAGGAAAACAGGGATCACCCATCCTGGGAGCACTGGAGGCATCAGCAGGGTCTGGGAATGTTCCTCATTCCTGGGGAGCTCAGGAGGAAAACAGGGATCACCCACCCTGGGAGGCATCAGTAGGGTCTAGGAATGTTCCTCATTCCTGGGGAGCTCAGGGGGAAAACAGGGATCACCCTACCTGGGAGCACTGGAGGCATCAGGAGGGTCTGGGAATGTTCCCCATTCCTGGTTTTTATAAGGATTTGGATATTCTTTGGATCATGGATGGGCCAAAGAATATCCCAATCCCAAACTCATGGAGTTATGGGAATGATCTCCTCAGGATTAGTGGGATTTCCTCAAGGTTTGGGAGAGCAGGAACATCTCCAAGCTTTGGTGTGATCCAGGCAAGATGGATTTGGAAATTTCCATCATTTTCTTCCTGGTTCCTCCACAAGTTCTCACTCTCCTGAAGAGGAACAAGCCCTGCTCTGCTTGGAAAGAGATTCCTCAGGATTCTGTGGGACCCAGGGACAGCTAAACCCATAAAGCCCCTGAACCCTGAGAGCTGGGAGATAAAAGATAAGAAATTGCAGATAGGAGTGATTTGTGTGGCTTTGGATGGGCACAGATTTATGGAGTGCGAGCAAAAATTCCTGAAATCCTGTCTCCAAGCAGCAGGGATCTGGTTGGGGACATCTTATCTGGATTTGGATGGGGACATCTTTATCTGGATTTGGATGGGGACATTTTTGTCTGGATTGGGATGGGGACATCTTTATCTGGATTGGGATGGGGACATTTTTATCTGGATTTGGACTGGGACATTTCCATTTGGATTTGGATGAGGACGTTTTTATCTGAATTTGGATTGGGGACATTTCCATTTGGATTTGGATGAGGACATTTCCATTTGGATTTGGATGGGGATGTTTTCATCTGAATTTAGATTGGGGCATTTCCATTTGGATGAGGACACCTCTGTCTGGATTTGGATGGGGACATTTCTATCTGGGTTTGGATTGGGACATTTCCATTTGGATTTGGATAAGGACATTTTTATCTGGATTTGGATGGGGACATTTCCATTTGAATTTGGATGGGACATTTCCATTTGGGTTTGGATCAGGACACTTCTACCTGGATTTGGATGAGGACATTTTAATCTGCATTTGGATGTGGACATTTCCATTTGGATTTGGATTGGGATATTTCCATTTGGATTTGGGTGAGGACACCTCTATCTGGCTTTGGATGGGGACATTTCTATCTGGATTTGGATTATGACATTTTTATCTGGATTTGAATGTGGACATTTCAATTTGGATTTGGATGGGGACATTTCTATTTGGATTTGGATTATGATATTTTTATCTGGATTGGGATGAGGATGTTTCCATTTGAATTTGGATGGGGACATTTTTATCTGCATTTGGATGGAGACATTTCCATTTGGATTTGGATGAGGGCATCTCTGTCTAGATTTGGATTGGGACATTTCAATCTGGATTTGGATGAGGACAATTTAATCTGCATTTGGATGTGGACATTTCCATTTGGATTTGGATTGGGATATTTCCATTTGGATTTGGGTGAGGACACCTCTATCTGGTTTTGGATGGGGACATTTCTATCTGGATTTGGATTATGACATTTTTATCTGGATTTGGATGTGGATATTTCAACTTGGATTTGGATGTGGACATTTCAATTTGGATTTAGATGGGGACATTTCTATTTTGAGCTTGGGCCAGCCCAGGTAAAACCCTTTGAATTCCCCTTTATGTGATGGAATTTTTGAGACTCCCTGGCTGGGAATAACCCCAAAATAAGGAGTTTATCCAACCTGGAATGTGGAGGGAAGGCCCCAGGCTGGCTCCAAGTCAGGTTCTGTTCATTCCCTTCACTGCTTTTTCTGGAATGCCTTGGAAGAACCCTGGCTTGGGCCAAAATAATGTGTGAGCCTCAACTCCCCTGAGGCTGGGAGAAGGATTTGGGTGAACCTGGAGAAAGGCAGGAAAATCCTAAATAATCATCCTTGAAAAAAATAATCCTGAGCAGATTTGTGCATAATAAAGAAATCTAAATATAACAAATAAAAATAGAAATGTAGCAGGAGAAGTAAATAAAAATAAATAGAAAGTTAAAATAGAAATAATAAAAATGTAAATAATAAATTTTTTCAAATGAAAAAATAAAAATAAAAAGACAAATAAAAAGAAACAAAAATAAAAATAAAAAATAAATATAATTTTAAAAATCATGAATAATGTAAAGGAGTTTTTAGATGTCACTCCAAAGAATGTCCCTGCTTTATTTATGGCTTTCCAGCTGCTGGGACACAGAGCAGAGGATTTATCTGCTCTAAATTTAGCTCCCCAAACGTTGGCCAGCTGGAATCCCAGCTATTCCAGGGATTAGCCTGGATAAATTGTGTTTGATATACGCTTGAGATAAGCAAAATATTCCCAGAGATAATTCCTAATCACAATGGAGGATCTGGAGGCTCAGACTTGACTTCAGGAGAGCAAAGGGAGGAAATAAATCCCAGTGGAATAAAGTTCCTCAGGCCTGGATTCCCACCCGATGGAAAGGAGTTTGTTCCATGCCTGGGTTCATTTCCCACCAACATTCCCAGACTGGCAACCAAAAATTGTCCCGGTTTTTCACTCAAAGGGGAAAAAAAATTCCTGCTCTTTCCACACAGGAGCAGAACAGGGAAGGAATCCTTGGATCAAAATTGAAAGCAGAACAGGGAAGAAATCCTTGGATCAAAATTGAAAGCAGAACAGGGAAGGAATCCTTGGATCAAAACTCAAAGCAGAACAGGGAAGGAATCCTTGGATCAAAATTGAAAGCAGAACAGGGAAGGAATCCTTGGATCAAAATTGAAAGCAGAACAGGGAAGGAATCCTTGGATCAAAATTCAAGGCAGAACAGGGAAGGAATCCTTGGATCAAAATTGAACGCAGAACAGGGAAGGAATCCTTGGATCAAAATTGAAAGCAGAACAGGGAAGGAATCCTTGGATCAAAATTGAAAGCAGAACAGGGAAGGAATCCTTGGATCAAAACTGAAAGCAGAACAGGGAAGGAATCCTTGGATCAAAATTGAAAGCAGAACAGGGAAGGAATCCTTGGATCAAAATTCAAGGCAGAACAGGGAAGGAATCCTTGGATCAAAATTGAACGCAGAACAGGGAAGGAATCCTTGGATCAAAATTGAAAGCAGAACAGGGAAGGAATCCTTGGATCAAAATTGAAAGCAGAACAGGGAAGGAATCCTTGGATCAAAATTGAAAGCAGAACAGGGAAGGAATCCTTGGATCAAAACTCAAAGCAGAGGGAAGGAATCCTTGGGTCAAAACTCGAAGCAGAACAGGGAAGGAATCCTTGGATCAAAACTCAAAGCAGAACAGGGAAGGAATCCTTGGATTAAAACTCAAAGCAGAACAGGGAAGGAATCCTTGGATCAAAATTCAAAGCAGAACAGGGAAGGAATCCTTGGATCAAAACTCGAAGCAGAACAGGGAAGGAATCCTTGGATCAAAACTCAAAGCAGAACAGGGAAGGAATCCTTGGATCAAAATTGAAAGCAGAAGAGGGAAGGAATCCTTGGATCAAAATTCAAGGCAGAACAGGGAAGGAATCCTTGGATCAAAACTCGAAGCAGAACAGGGAAGGAATCCTTGGATCAAAATTGAAAGCAGAGCAGGGAAGGAATCCTTGGATCAAAACTCGAAGCAGAACAGGGAAGGAATCCTTGGATCAAAATTGAAAGCAGAACAGGGAAGGAATCCTTGGATCAAAATTCAAAGCAGAACAGGGAAGGAATCCTTGGATCAAAACTCGAAGCAGAATAGGGAAGGAATCCTTGGATCAAAACTCAAAGCAGAACAGGGAAGGAATCCTTGGATCAAAACTCAAAGCAGAACAGGGAAGGAATCCTTGGATCAAAACTCGAAGCAGAACAGGGAAGGAATCATTGGATCAAAATTCAAAGCTTGAGGAAATGAAGTTGTGCAGAACACTTTGGTTGGGATCTGTTGGGAAGGGTCTGGAAAATCCATCTCCAGCTGGGAATGGTGTCTGATTAAACTGGGATGTGGCCACTGCTGAATTTACCGGGGTCTCTTTTCTTTTCCACCCACACTGGGACAATCTCTGGATTCAGCACAACCAGGGGGATGAAGGGATTGGGAAAAGCTCTGGAGAAGGGCTGGGAGGGCTGGTGAGGAAGGGATGAACATGTCCTGACCTTGTGCTCCATCAACCCCAAAATCTGGAGGGGTCCTGGGCTGATCCCACAGTTTGGGCAGCAGGAAAAGGGGAATTCTGCTCCTGTGCCCCTCAGGTGAGACCTCACCTGCAGAGCTGCTCCAACCCTGGATCTCTGTGGATCACCAGGACCTGGAGCTGCTGGAAGTGAATCCAGAGGAGGCCCCAGAGCTGCTGCAGGGCTGGAGCCAGGCTGGGAGAGCTGGGAATGTTCCCCTGGAGAGGAGAAGCTCCAGGGAGAGCTCAGAGCCCCTGGCAGGGCCTGGAGGGGCTCCAGGAGAGCTGGAGAGGGACTGGGGACAAGGGATGGAGGGACAGGACACAGGGAATGGCTCCCAGTGCCAGAGGGCAGGGATGGGTGGGAGATTGGGAATTGGGAATTCCTGGCTGGGATGGAATTCCCAGAGCAGCTGTGGCTGCCCCTGCATCCCTGGCAGTGCCCAAGGCCAGGCTGGAGCACCCTGGGACAGTGGGAGGTGTCCCTGCCATGCCAGGGGTGGCACTGGATGGGCTTTAGGATCTTTCCCAACCCAAACCATTCCATGATTCCTTGGCAATTCCATCCTTTAAAGTGCCTCACTGGGCCACATTCCCAAACCAGGAAGGAGAAGCTCTGAAATTCCAGAGTTCCATGGAAATGTCTGTAAGACCAAAGGTGAACCAAAGCCTGGGGAGCTGCTGGGGCTTTTCTGGGAAGATTCTCCCAATTTCTCATATCCAGACTTTGTATCCAGCCCAGGAAAATGCTCGAGCACCCCCAATATTGGGGATTTAGGGGTTATATCCATCTCACCATTCCTGGTGCCTCAAGGAGTGGAAGGATCTCAAGAGCACCATGGGGATCTCATTCCTGCTTTATGGACAGCAGGAATTTCATTTTTCCCATCTGGCTCCTGTTGTATCCATACCATGGAGGCCCCCATTTATGTTTTTCGATTATCTTCCCTCTAGGAAAGTCCAATTCCAAGAATTC
The DNA here is from genome assembly GCA_009764595.1 of Geothlypis trichas. Classification (NCBI taxonomy): domain Eukaryota; kingdom Metazoa; phylum Chordata; class Aves; order Passeriformes; family Parulidae; genus Geothlypis; species Geothlypis trichas. Next base: position 151,974,096 of record CM019901.1, on the reverse strand, counting down.
TCTTTTTTCCTGTGGAAGAATGGTCAATAAACCAAACTTTCCCACTTTCCCCTTGTTTTTGTGTAACTTGGATTCTTATTCCAAAATATTCTTATGTGTTCTCTCATCCTGATAATGCAAAACCCCCCAACTTTTAATTAAAATTGCTTAATTAAAGTCTCCTCCATAGATACAAAAATGGGGTTTTTGGCCTTTATTAATGTGTTTTATTCCCAGGAAATGCAGAAGGAGGGAATCCTTCACCTTCCCACAAGGAATCCTGGACATGGGAGAAAATATCTCCCATCCCATCATTCCCTTACAGTCTGTGCAGGCAACCTGGAAATTATTGGGAATTCTCTGAGATTTCCTGGAAATCCAAATGGATTTCCCTTCATCCTGAGGTGTTTCCATCTTCATCCCTCTCCTCCATACCACCACTGATTCCTTTTAGGTTTTTGTCCTAAAAAATGATCCATCCCTGCTTTTCCCAAAGTTTCAGTGGGGCTTGAGGGATCCCAAGGAAAGGAGGATGGAGGAAATTTAGGAATGAGAATGTGGGGGGATTCAGGGAAGGAAGATGGGGGAAATTTAGGAATGGGAAGATGGGGAGAATGCAGAGATGGGAAGATGAGGGGATTCAGGGAAGGGAAGACAGGAGAATTCAGGCATGGGAAGATGGGGAATTCAAGAATGGGAAGATGGGGAGAATTCAGGGATGAGAAGATGGGGGGAATTTAGGGATGGATACAGGGATGGGGAGATGGGAAATTCAGGGATGGGAAAACAGAAGAATTCAGGGATGGGAAGATATAGGAGGGATCCAGGGAAGGGAATGTGGGGGAAATTGAGGGAAGGGAAGATGGGGAAATTCAGGGAAGGGAATGTGGGGGAAATTCAGGGAAGGAAAGGTGGGAGGGATCCAGGGATGGGAAGATGGGAAATTCAAGGATGAAAAGGTGGGGGGGAATTCAGTGAAGGGAAGATGGAGGCATCCAGGGCAGGGATGATGGGGAATTCAGGGATGGGAAGATGAGGGAATTTTAGGGGTGGGAAGATGGAGGGATCCAGGGATGGGAAGACAGGGGAAATTCAGGGATGGAAAGATAGGGAAAATTTAGGGATGGGAAGATGGGGAAATTCAGGGAAAGGAAGATATAGGAGGGATCCAGAGAAAGGAGTGTGAGGGAAATTCAGGGAAGGGGAGATGGGGGAAATTTAGAGATGGGAAGATGGGAGAAATTCAAGGAAAGGAAGATATAGGAGGGATCCAGGGAAGGGAAGATGGGGAATTCAGGGATGGGAAAACAGGGTAATTAAGGGATGGGAAAATAGGGGAATTCAGGGATCAGAAGATGGGGAAAATTTAGGGATGGGAAGATGGAGGGATCCAGGGATGGGAAGACGGGGGAAATTCAGGGAAGGGAAGATGGGGAAAATTCAGGGATGGGAAGATGGGGGAATCCAGGGAAGGGAAGATGGGAGAAATTCAGGGAAAGGAAGATATAGGAGGGATCCAGGGATGGGAAGATGGGGGGAATTCAGAGAAGGGAAGATGGGAGGGATCCAGGGGAGGGAATATGCGGGAAATTTAGGGATGGGAAGATGGGGAATTCAGGGATGGGAAGATGAGGGGATCCAGGGATGGGAATGTGGGGGAAATTCAGGGATGGGAAGATCAGGAATTCAGGGATGCGAAGATGAGGGGATCCAGGGATGGGAATGTGGGGGAAATTCAGGGAAGGGAAGACAGGAGGGATTCAAGGATCGGAAAATGAGGGGAATTCAGGCAAGGGAAGATGGAGGAAATCCAGGGAAGGGAAGATACCCATCCAGGGGCGATGCAGAGAAGGGAAAACGGGAAATTCAGGGCAGGGAATATGGAGGGAATTCAGGGAAGCTCAGGGGCTGATCCCTGTGTTTCACACTTCCATTTCCCATCCCCAGGGCTCCATCCCGAGTTCCTCAATTATCGGGAGCCAATCCCAGGGAACATCCATCGGCTTTCTCCCCTCGAGGCGAGGCACGGCTGAGCTTTGTTCCTTGACAGCTCAGCCTGGATTAAGGAGCCGTTAATCCTGAGGGGGGGATTTGTGAGCAGAGCCCCAGGACGTGATCCCTTGTAAACAGCTCATTAAGGACTTTACATCTCCCTGGGTTGTTTTTTTCCCTCCCACACTCCCAGCCCGGGTAATTCCCTCCATCCCAGGCGTTGTAAGAGGATCCCCAGGGCATGCCCGGGATATTTTTAAGCCTCCACAGCTGCCAGCCCGTTTTAAAGTCCCGTTTTAAGGCTGGTTCATCCTTGGCCTTCATAACTTTGCATAACCCGTGGCTGGAATTTTCTGCTGTTCCCTCTGGGATACGAAAGGGACACGGAGCTGATCCAAGGGATGGAGGCCCTCTGCTCTGGGAGAGCTGGGAATGTTCACCTGGAAAAGGGAAAGATCCATGGAGGGCCTGGAGGGGCTCCAGGAGAGCTGGAGAGGGACTGGGGACAAGGGATGGAGGGACAGGACACAGGGAATGGCTCCCAGTGCCAGAGGGCAGGGATGGGTGGGAGACTGGGAATTGGGAATTCCTGGCTGGGATGGAATTCCCAGAGCAGCTGGGGCTGCCCCTGGATCCCTGGCAGTGCCCAGGTCCAGGTTGGACAGGGCTGGGAGCAGCCTGGGACAGTGGAAAGTGTCCCTGCCATGGCAGGGGTGGCACTGGATGATCCTTGAGGTTCCTTCCAACCCAAACCATCCCAAGATTTCATGTCATTTCATGCCCATCTGTGAGAAATGAATTTGTAGAGAATTTTTAAAGTTTGACAGAGGAGTTTGGAGAGGAGAAGCTCCAGGGAGAGCTCAGAGCCCCTGGCAGGGCCTGGAGGGGCTCCAGGAGAGCTGGAGAGGGACTGGGGACAAGGGATGGAGGGACAGGACACAGGGAATGGCTCCCAGTGCCAGAGGGCAGGGATGGGTGGGACATTGGGAATTGGGAATTCCTGGCTGGGATGGAATTCCCAGAGCAGCTGTGGCTGCCCTTGCATCCCTGGAATGTCCAAGGGTCACCCTGGGATGGTGGGAGCTGTCCCTGTTTTTCTGATCCATGGTTGGAGTCAGTTGACTTTTAACCTTCCAAGCCAAACCATTCTTTGGTTCCACAATAAAATTCCACAATAAATCCAGCAACTTTCACTCATTCCACTCATGTCATAGAGAGCTGGGAATTTTCTCCTTGCCCTGCTGCACTTTTCCATCCCTGGATTTTCCTCTCTTGGAAGGAGCTGCTGAGCTTTTCTAGGCACAACCAGGCAGCCTGCAGCAGGAATAATGTATTTTATGGAAATTAACTGCCCTAAATCAACACTCCCCGGGATCCAGGAGCTCCCAGCTGAGCCTTTTTCCCCAAAATCCACTAAAACAACATCGAGGCAAAAAGAGAGCAGGAAACACTTTGGAAAAATGGGATAAACACTGTGAAAATTGATTTTCCTCCTGTTTAACTGAGGGAATAGTGGGGATATTGCCCAGCTCCAAGTGCTTCCCATCCCTCCCCTCCATTTTTCTCCAGCTGGGATTTCCTTCGCTGGATTCTGGGGAATTCCTGCTATGCTGAGTGCTCTCCTGGCATGGAAAAGAGGAATCCCGGGGGGATTTTTGTTTGCAAACATCCCCTGGCTGTTGGAATCCTGTTTCAGGGATGGATTTCTGCCAGGTGTGAGAAATGCCTGGCACAGCTGGAATTCCATGTGGAGCTCCACGGGTTTCTCTGTGCTTTGGAATATTCCAGCACAAGCTGAAAGGATTTTTATTTTATTTTTTTTTCAGGAATATCCCCTGGAATAACAACCCAGGAGGATTTTTTTTTATTTATTTTTATTTTATTTTATTTTATTTTATTTTATTTTATTTTATTTTATTTTATTTTATTTTATTTACTTTATTTTATTTTATTGTATTTTATTGTATTTTATTGTATTTTATTGTATTTTATTTTTCAGGAATATCCTCTGGAATGACAACACAGGAGGATTTTTATTTTATTTTATTTTATTTTATTTTAGTGTATTTTATTTTATTTTATTTTTCAGGAATATCCTCTGGAATGACAACACAGGAGGATTTTTATTTTATTTTATTTTATTTTATATATATATATATTTTTTTTTTTCAGGAATATCCTCTGGAATGACAACCCAGGAGGATTTTTATTTAATTTTTTTTCAGGAATATCCTCTGGAATGACAACCCAGGAGGATTTTTATTTTAATTTTTTTTTTAAGGAATATCCTCTGGAATGACAACCCAGGAGGATTTTTATTTTATTTTTTCAGGAATATCCTCTGGAATATACCAATTTTTATTTATTTTATTTTCAGGAATATCCTCTGGAATGACAACCCAGGAGGATTTTTATTTTATTTTATTTTATTTTATTTTATTTTATTTTATTTTATTTTATTTTATTTTATTTTTTTTTTTTTCAGGAATATCCTCTGGAATGACAACCCAGGAGGATTTTTATTTTATTTTATTTTATTTTATTTTATTTTATTTTCAGGAATATCCTCTGGAATGACAACCCAGGAGGATTTTTATTTTTTTTTTTTTTTTCAGGAGCTCTGGTTAGTAAGAATTTTAATTTAAATCCTAAAATTTCTGGAATTTTAAACTTCCCGTGCTAAGAGACACTGAGTCCCAAGAAAACACTCTATGTTTAAATTAAAGACATAAAAAAAATCCAAAATTAAATAATAGAACTAAGATTACAAGGGTGTGGTTTAAATAAAAGTATATAATATCATATAGCAGAAAGCTTTAAATTTAAAGTTTTAGAATATTTATATATAGTATATAAATATAATATATTTAATACTAAATATTTAGTATAATATATATTATATAAATATAATATATAATATATACAATATAATATATAATATAATATTTAGTATTATATATTATAAATATATTATTATATAATATTATATATTAAAATATCTATGAAATATAATTATATGTATAATATTATCATACATAATACTAAATATTATATATAATATTTATTATATATTGTTATATATATTATATTATTGTAATATAGAATACATATATAATATTGTAATATAAATTACATATATATATTGTAATATATATGTAATATAATGTAATATAATTAATGTAATATAATAAAATGTAATATAAAATAATGTAATGTAATGTAATATAATATAATATAATATAATATAATATAATTAATATAATACTAATATAATATAATATAATATATATAATATAATATAATACAATATAATATAATGTAATATAATATATATTGTTATATATTATTATATATAATATAACACATTTTATATAATAACATATGATATCTATATATTATATAATATTCTGTATAATATTTAGTATTTTTATATATAAAACAAGACAGAAGTTTTAAAACAGAAGCTAGCACTTCTTCCTCACAAGTTTAAATTGTATTATATAATCAAATTAAAAATAATCACATTACAAACCACAAGTAGTTAGTTTTTAAGTTAAAAATAAAAATAATTGAAGCATCATTTCTTAATTAGATAATTTATCCTTTAAAAGCCTTATAAAGAAAAAGTTACCACTCAATTTTTTAATTAGTTAAAGTACTATAAAACTCACAATTTGTAAAACTATAACCAAAATAAAAACTAACAAAAATCGAAGTCCAAACAAAAAAAATACCAAAACCACAACCAAAAAACTCACATACTCTAAGAAAGCAAACCCAAAGAGAGGCCATGCAAAATAATTCCTAAAATATGTAAAATAATTTACAAAAAAATATGAATGCAATAAAAAATGTCTGAAAATGCAACAAAAAATAATAAAAAAATTATTTCAAGAATATCTGTAAAGACAAGAGCGTGCTCCTGCCTGAATGTCGAGCACTCAGCTCCTTTAACCTTTGATATTTCTGTCTCCTGCTGCCTTTTCATGAAACTTTTGAAATCTTACCAAGGAAATAAACTCGTTTTTCACTCTTGCATAATTGAATGAAGCATCATGCAGGTTGTCAGGAAAATTAATCCACAAATATTTTTTATGTCCAAAAAGGAGACAGAGGAACTTTATTCCAAAAAAGGGAGAGGCCATGGGGAATTCCTTGGGATCTCTCACATTTTTGGAGGATGCAGCCTCCTTTAATCTCAATTTTCTTCCACATTTCCCTTCTTTCTTTCCCCATTTTTGAGCTACTTGCTCTCTCACATTTTTGGAGGTTGCAGCCTCCTTTTATCTCAATTTCCTGCCACATTTCCCTTCTCTCTTTGCCCATTTCTGAGCTACTTGATCTCTCACATTTTTGGAAGATGCAGCCTCCTTTAATTTCAATTTCCTGCCACATTTCTCCTCTCTCTTTCCCCATTTCTGAGCTACTTGATCTCTCACATTTTTGGAGGATGCAGCCTCCTTTAATTTCAATTTCCTGCCACATTTCCCTTCTCTGTGTCCCCATTTCTGAGCTACTTGATCTCTCACATTTTTGGAAGATGCAGCCTCCTTTTATCTCAATTTTCTTCCATATTTCCCTTCTCTCTTTCCCCATTTCTGACCTACTTGATCTCTCACATTTTTGGAGGTTGCAGCCTCCTTTTATCTCAATTTCCTGCCACATTTCCCTTCTTTCTTTCCCCATTTCTGAGCTACTTGATCTCTCACATTTTTGGAGGTTGCAGCCTCCTTTTATCTCCATTTCCAGCCACATTTCCCTTCTCTCTTTCCCCATTTCTGACCTACTTGAGAGGTTCAGACTTCCCACAACACCTGATACCAGAGATTCCCCTCTAATCTATAACCCTCCCTTTTAATTTTTCATTCTTACAGAATTTAGGGGTTTTCCCCCATTTCTGAGGAGCCTGAGAGGTTCAGACTTCCCACAACACCTGATATTAAAAATTCCCCTCCAATCTACAACCCTCCCTTTTAATTTTTAATTCTTATGGAATTTAGGGGTTTTTCTTCTCCATCGTTTTTTTCATCTTTCAATGTCTAATTTCATTTATCAGCAAACCTGAATTTTTTTGTAAAACCAAATTTCTTTTTCCATTCATCAATCAGTGGAATCCTTCCTGTTGTTTCTTCATCTCCCACTGCTGGTTTTATCTACCAGCAGCCCCACAGCTGGTCTGGAAAGACAAATCCACAATTCCTCTCAAATGAAACAATCACCTGGTGGAGAAACAACCTCCAACCACATCCCAAAGCAGCAAAACACAGGAGAAGCAAATCTGATAATTATTGTTTTCCTTTTCCTCTGATCTTCTTCTCAGCTTCCCAGGAGAAAGATCCTGGGCCAAGAGATTTTTCAGGGAATATGAGATTAGAGGGAAATCTCTGGTATCAGGCATTTTGGGAAGTCTGAACCTCTCAAGTAGCTCAGAAATGGGGAAAGAGAGAAGGGAAATGTGGCTGAGAAATTGGGATAAAAATGGAAAATTGGGATTTTGGAGGCCTGCATCCTCCAAAAATGTGAGAGACCCCAGGGGATGCCCCATGGCCTCTGCCTTTATTCTAATAAAGCAAAAGGATTTCTCTGGCTCCTTTTTGGACATAAACTTCTGATGTTTGTGGGTTAATTTTCTTACACATTGGTTTTTGCTTGTTTTGATTCAATGACCAATCAGGGCCAAGCTGTGTTGGACTCTGGAGAGAGAGTCATGAATTTTTATATTATCCTTTTAGCCTTCTAAAAATATCCTTTTAGCCTTCTAAGAATACAGAAAGTATCCTTTCTTTATTCTCTAGTATAGTTTAATATTCTTTAATATAATATAGATCATAAAATAATAAATTAACCTTCTGAGAGCATGGAATCAGATCCATCATTCCCTCCTTTTTCATGGAACCCCACAAACACAACAGGGATGGATTTTGGCAGCTCTGTAGGCCCTGCCAGAAATCCCAGCTCTGATTGCTTTTGGGACAATCCTAATTAATCCCAGCTGGCCCTGGCTGTATTTAGGGATATTTATTTGGGGTTTGGTGCTTTTTGGGGTTTTTTTAATGGTTGTAAGGAATTTCCATCCAAGCAGCAGCGGGTGTGTTTGGATCAGGTAATGGGAACAAGGGCTGGGTGAAGGGACTAATTGGGATAAAAAGCTGGAATTGTGTTTCCTGCTGCAACTTCAAAGGAATCCCAGGATTCAAATCCCAATAAAAACTGATGGCAAGGTGCAAATTCCTTGGAGCATCACTGTAAAGGGATCCATGGTTATGGGCACGGCTGGAATTTTTAATCAATGGAAGGGGCTGAAATCCCAAAAAACAGACCTGGGCAATGTGGGGATTTATTGTTTATAGGGCTGTGACTGGAAAGGAAAGCTCCAAATTTTCACAGCTGTGGGAATGAGAGGTGGGATTAGCTCTGATTCCTGGGGGGAATTTGAACATCCTGAGTGTCCATCCAACCCCAAGGCAGGGATAACGACATCCCTGCTTTTCCTGACAGAAGTTTATGTAAACCCAGCTTAAAGCTTTCCAGCAGGCCCAAGCTTTCCATCAGAGAGATTCCAGCAGCCGGGATTCATCCCAACACGGAGTTTTCCCAAACATTTCAGCAGGAAGATGAAGTGCAGGTTAAGTTCTTCCCCCAGCCACTGGGAAGGGAGTTTTGTGTGCTCTGAGACACAGAGAGGGAATTTTTGTAAGGATAGGCAGTGATGGGATGGGTGGGAATGGCTTTAAACAGAAGGAGATTGGAATTTTGTGTGCTCTGAGACACAGAGAGGGAATTTTTGTAAGGATAGGCAGTGATGGGATGGGTGGGAATGGCTTTAAGCAGAAGGAGAGTGGGCTTGGATGGATGTTGGGAAGGAATTCCTTACTCAGAGGGTGGTGAGGAAGGAATTCTCTCCACACAGTTTTCCAGAGAAGCTCTGATGCTCTTTCCCAGCCATCCACACTCCACCAAAAATGAGATTGCAGCTTCCTCAGCAAAGCCAGAGGGACAGGATTGGCAGATCCATTGGAAAAGAGCCCCAGGGATCACTGATTCCAGGTAAATCAACAAACTCCATCCAGCTGGGAATAACAGTGAGGATTGTGGGGATGAGGGAGGAATCCTGAATTGTCTTCTCCAGGTGAGGAGTATCCATGGTTATTCCTGCTGTCCTTGAGTCCTGTTCTCCAGGTGAGGAGTATCCATGGTTATTCCTGATGTCCTTGAGTCCTGTTCCCCAGGTGAGGGCTATCCATGGTTATTCCTGATGTCCATGAGTCCTGTTTTCCAGGTGAGGGGTATCCATGGTTATTCCTGATGTCCTTGAGTCCTGTTCTCCAGGTGAGGGGTACCCATGGTTATTCCTGCTGTCCATGAGTCCTGTTCTCCAGGTGAGGGCTATCCATGGTTATTCCTGCTGTCCATGAGTCCTGTTCTCCAGGTGAGGGGTATCCATGGTTATTCCTGCTGTCCTTGAGTCCTGTTCTCCAGGTGAGGGGTGTCCATGGTTATTCCTGCAGTCCTTGAGTCCTGTTCTCTGGGTGAGGGGTATCCATGGTTATTCCTGATGTCCTTGAGTCCTGTTCTCCAGGTGAGGGGTATCCATGGTTATTCCTGATGTCCTTGAGTCCTGTTCTCCAGGTGAGGGCTATCCATGGTTATTCCTGATGTCCTTGAGTCCTGTTTTTTAGGTGAGGAGTATCCATGGTTATTCCTGATGTCCTTGAGTCCTGTTCTCCAGGTGAGGGCTATCCATGGTTATTCCTGATGTCCTTGAGTCCTGTTTTTTAGGTGAGGAGTATCCATGGTTATTCCTGATGTCCTTGAGTCCTGCTCTCCAGGTGAGGGGTATCCATGGTTATTCCTGCTGTCCTTGAGTCCTGTTCTCCAAGTGAGGGGTATCCATGGTTATTCCTGCTGTCCTTGAGTCCTGTTCTCTGGGTGAGGGCTATCCATGGTTATTCCTGCTGTCCTTGAGTCCTGTTTTTTAGGTGAGGGGTATCCATGGTTATTCCTGCTGTCCATGAGTCCTGTTCTCCAGGTGAGGGGTATCCATGGTTATTCCTGCTGTCCTTGAGTCCTGTTTTTTAGGTGAGGGGTATCCATGGTTATTCCTGCTGTCCATGAGTCCTGTTTTTTAGGTGAGGGCTATCCATGGTTATTCCTGCTGTTCTCGGGCCCAAGGGAAAGGTTTAAATGATCCCAGGAGAGAGCAGTGATCCTCACTGGCTTCCCTGGGGAAAAATGCACATTAAGAATGGACTCAGAGAATTCCAGGATGGTTTGGGTTGGACAAAAATTTAGGGATCATCTGCCATGGGCAGGGACACCTCCCACTGTCCCAGGGTGCTCCAGCCTGGCCTGGGCACTGCCAGGGATCCAGGGGCAGCCACAGCTGCTCTGGGAATTCCAGCCCAGCCAGGAATTCCCAATCTCCCACCCATCCCTGCCCTCTGGCAGTGGGAGCCATTCCCTGTGTCCTGTCCCTCCATCCCTTGTCCCCAGTCCCTCTCCAGCTCTCCTGGAGCCCCTCCAGGCCCTGCCAGGGGCTCTGAGCTCTCCCTGGAGCTTCTCCTCTCCAGGGGAACATTCCCAATTTTCCCAACCTTTCCTCACAGGAAAGCTGCTCCATCCCTGGGATCACCCAGAACTGGCTCATGAGAAGCAGCTTTCCAACTCCCATGAATTTTTGCCCTTCTTTTCCCAAATGAAATTCCATGGATGTCAAAGGTGGATCAGCTGAGCTGTCACAGGCCTCATGCAGTCCTCAGACCTTGGATCTGTATCCAAACCTTGGAGTCTGGATGTGGGAAATCTCTCCTGGAAGAAAGAGGAAAAAGAGGGGAAAATCTATTTAAAAAGGAGGAAAGGATGGGTTTTGAAGGACAATAAAATTTTAAATGGATGTCAAGACTAAAATGCTGGGTTTGGTGAACGCCTTATTTAAAAAAATCCCAAAATCTTTTAGAAGTGAGGGAAAGAAAAGGAAAAAGAGGATAAGGTGGGAACTGAGGCAGAGAAACAAAAACTAAATTGGAGTCCAGCCTGGAGCAAATTCCCAACCTCGGGATCTGTTGGGATTCAGGACATCCCTCTGGCTGTCCTGAGCAGCCCAGACCCTGCCAGGGGGCTCACAGACCCTGGCCCAGAGCCCAAAATGCCCCTGTGGGTTTGATTATGGCCCGTGGAGCAAATTACCAACCTTAGATGAAGATCAGCAAACCACAACAGTTTAAGTAGAATATCAGTGAAGTTATCACAGGGTGAATTGTGCATTTTGGGATTTTGGTACAGGGGGGTTATGGAGACAAGATGGAGGGAACTGGGTGTGTCCAGCCTTTCTCCTTCTTCTTGGCCTCCATCTCCTGCTGTGATGGTGGCACTTTGGGATTGGTTTAGAGTAGAAGCTCACTGTCTAACACAGGTGATGGGCATTGGACAGTAATTGTAAATATTGTACATGGAGTTTTTAGTATAAAGACATAACACTGCCCTGGGGGCAGGCAGAGTGCCTGGACTGTCCTGCTGGATGGACCTCGGCAGGGCAGGAGAAAATTTTTATAGATGAGATAAAATAAACAACCTTGAGACCGAGAGATGAAGAGCTCTGACTCCTTCTTCAAGCGCCGGGCTGGGAAAAGAGACTTTAGAACTTTTCTCGGGGTCACTGTGACCAACCAATGATCTCGACAGGGATCCCATTCCCTGTTCATGGGCTGAGCTGTGCCTGTCCCAGGCAGATCCAGGGGCACTTTTGGATTTTCCCTTTGAGCCCTGATCGGGATCTCAGCTCTTCCCACACCTCCCAGGCCTCTCCAGCCCAGCCGGGCAGAGCATTCCCGGGATTTCGGGAGCCCTTGATCCCAGGACATTCCTGGCATTCCTACGTGCCCATTGTTCCCGAGCTGGGATTGGGTTACAGCCCCAAAGGGAAGAGGGGGCAGCGTCACCACCAGAGCCCAAATTCCACCCCACGAAAAAGGCAGGGGAGTATTTTGGGAAGTGACATCGATGTTCCACCTGTGGCATCCCAAAAAAAGGCTCCGCGCTCCCTTTGGATCTCCCCTCTCCTTGTTAAAACGTGGAACAGCACAAACACCAAGGATATTAAATAAATTCACTTTTAAAACATTTCTGTGGGATTTTTTTGCCATCCTCTTTTCCTCCTCTTCCCACTTATATTTAGGATTTTTTATCCATTTTTCCCTCATAATTTTATCCGTTTTTGATTTTTTATCCATTTTCCCCTCATAATTTTAAAATTTCCTTTTTCCCTCCATGTATAATTGATAAAAACTGGAATTGTGCTTCCTGCTGCAGCCTCAAGGGAATCCCAGGATTCAAATCACAACAAAAAATGCTGGCAAGGTGCAAATTCTTTGGATCACACTGTGAAGGGATATCCATGTTCATGGAAACAGCTGGAATTTTAAATATCTCAGGGAAAAAACAGGAGGAGGATCGGGATAATTTTCCAAAGGGAACAAAATCTGTAATTAACAGAAATAGACTATCAAGAAGTCTGCAGGAATAATTGTTAATTATTCCTTTTAATTGTAAATAATTGTTAATTATTCCTTTTAATTATTTAATTAATCTTTTTTTTCCTTCCCAAAACCCCTGTAGGATCCTGCTGATTTTTTTTTCCCAGGCTTTTGGAATTTTTTTTACTCGTTTTCCAACAATGGAATGTCCAAAACCCCAGATCCCTTCTTCTCCTTGTCCCATGGTGCCTCCACATCCAAGGATCCACCAGAAACTCATTTTCCATAAAATCCCACATGGCTTCGTGAGGAAGAGCACATTTTCCCTCGGATTTTGCTGCTTTAACATTCCATTTTTTATAAAAAAATACTTTTAATTTTAATTTTTGATCCTTCTCTTCTCGTCCCAGGCAGGAGCCAACACGTGTTGTCCTGATCCCAGAAGTTGGGAAGGATTGGATGGATCCTGCTCCGTATCCCCAGCTGGGATAAATCAGCTTTTTCCCCTTGAACTTTTGGAAGTGGCTGATTTAGAGCAGATGAAAAGTTGGGCCAAAAGTGGGAACTGGATTTTTTTTTGGGAGCTGGAATTCCTGTAGGAAACAGGGATAACACCCCATGGAATTTGGGAGCGGGAATTTTCATCCAGGTGGAAATTCCCATTTTTCCCTTTATTTCTGTGCCTCCCAGCAGCTTCTCAGGAGGCCAAATCCCTCTCATGGTCCCACCTCATCCCTTTTTCCATGTGGATCCAACACCTTCCCATCTCCCTTCCCTTCCAGCTTTATCCACTCTTGTGCTGATGGAAAAATTGGGAAGATCTGGCAAAAAATTGGGAGACAAATTGAGATTTCCTCTAAATTCCCCGTCTGGTTTTCTTTTTAGTTTTTATTTTATTTAATAGTTGTCCTTTTATTTTTAAACTGCCTTGTATTTTTCCATGTGGATCCAACACCTCCCCATCTCCCTTCCCTTCCAGCTTTATCCACTCTTGTGCTGATGGAAAAACTGGGAAGATCTGGCAAAAAATTGGGAGACAAATTGAGATTTCCTCTAAATTCCCCGTCTGGTTTTCTTTTTATTTTTTTATTTTATTTAATAGTTCTCTTTTTATTTTTAAACTGCCTTGAATTTTTCTTCCATAATTATCTTGGAGATGCCAAAGCCTTTTGGAAAGCTTGGAATTTCTGTTTTTAACTGGGTTTGCTAAAGGGTGAGGAGCAGATGTGGTTTGGAGCTGCTTTTCCTCATCCAACATCTGTCAGGAACATCTGGGCCTGAGAAACCCCTCAAAAATCCTCAATTTTGGGTCACAAATCTTCTAAAAATGTTTTTTTTATACTCTTGGGGGAAGGCCTCAAGCTGTGGCCATCTCCCAATTCCAAGGGCAGAATTCCTCAGAGGGAAAAGTTGCACAACAATTTCTGGTTGGGATGGGAACATCTTTGACGTGTCAAGATCTCGTTTAAAGATGCCTGGAGGACTTCCAGGGATGTTTTGGAAGTGAGAATTGTGAGTTTAAAAATCCCCAAATTGATTTGATTTTTCTCATTTAAAGATGCCTGGAGGACTTCCAGGGATGTTTTGGAAGTGAGAATTGTGAGTTTAAAAATCCCCAAATTGATTTGATTTTTATTTTGAACAGAAATCCCAAAGCGTTCCAGAGGGGGGGATAAATCAAACATCTGGAAATTGATAATTTTTTTTTTCCCCAAATAGTTGAATTTTAATAGCCCACAACAATATTCCACGGGAATTGGTCACTTCTCCCAGGTTTTTTTTGTTTTCCTTGGAAAAAGGGGTTCACATTCCCTCTCCAGTCTCCTTTACCTGAGCAAAATGCAGGAAAAAGGGGAAAATGGGGAAAATAATCTCACCCAGGCCCCTTTTCCATGAAATGTGGCTCCAGATATTTTGTGGGGCTCTTCCAAGCTGATTCCAGCAGACATTCCAGCATTCCATTCCACAGGACAGCCAGAATTATCCAGGATCATGAGGCTCCCTGGCAGCATTCCCAAATTTCAATGATCCACATTTTGGCCGGAATGTTTTGTTTTTCGCTTCAACCCCAATTTTCTGGTCCTTAAATCCAGTTGGTTTTGGGTTTTGTGGGAAATGTCTTGCTGAGTCCTGGAGAAATTTATCCTCTACCAAGAATTCAGGGAATTTTAGACAATTCCCAGCTATCCCAGCTTCTCCTATGGAAATATGGAATTATGGAATGACTTCCTGGCGTGGAAATGTTGAGGAGGAATCTTCACCTTCTGCCCCAAATCCATTTGTAGGAAAAGCCATTTTTGGGCAGGTTTGGGTTTTTTTGGAGCTGCTGGGATTCCAGAGATTTTTCTGGAAAAGATGGATGAGGGATTTAGGAAAAGATTGGGCTGTTGGCAGAAGGATTTGCAGGCATTGGAATATCTTGAATCCATGGAATTTGTCCAAACAGAGGTTTGGTGCCAGCAGGGATTAAAAATCCACCTGATTTGGGTGGATTTTGGATATTTAAATAAACAGGAACTTAGAAAATCTTGGAATCCTGGAATAATTTGGCTTGGGAAGGACCTTCAGACCATCCTCTTCCAATCCATGGGCTCCAAGCTTTGTCCAACCTGGCTTTGGACAATTCCAGGGATCCAGGGGCAGCCAGAGCTGCTCTGGGAATTCCATCCCAGCCAGGAATTCCCAATTCCCAATCTCCCACCCATCCCTGCCCTCTGGCTGTTTCCTGGAAAATCCACCTGATCTGCTCAGGGATTTTGGCTGTCCACAGATCCTCACCAATGAACCCCCCAAAAATCCAAGGAATTGTCCTTGGAGGAAACAGGAGGAAACAGAATCAAATCTCAAAAGATTTAACTGGGATTTCTATCCAGAATTTGCCAATCCAAGCAGAAGTGATTTCCCATAAAATGTCAGGAAATGAGAACTTTTTGATGTTCACACAAGTGCAAAGGACCATTCCCACCATTCCTGAATATTCTTTACCATAAATATATAAAAATATTCTGGAGAAAATCTTGGATAATCCAAGATTTTGCCTGAAAATCGAACTGAGGTGATTTCCAGCCCTTTTTCCTGACCATCTTTCCTGTTATTTCTTTTCAGCAGGAAAAAAAATCCCAAAAATCAACCAACTTCCCAATTCCAAGCGTGGCTGATTTGTGGGGTTTGGGAGAGAAGGGAACCCTGATTTTTGGGATTTGGGAGAGAAGGGAAACCTGATTTGTGGGATTTGGGAGATAAAGGAAACCTGATTTGTGGGATTTGGGAGAAGGGAAACCTGATTTGTGGGATTTGGGAGAGAAGGGAACCCTGATTTGTGGGATTTGGGAGAGAAGGGAACCCTGATCTGTGGGATTTGGGAGAGAAGGGAACCCTGATTTGTGGGATTTGGGAGAGAAGGGAAACCTGATTTGTGGGATTTGGGACAGAAGGGAACCCTGATCTGTGGGATTTGGGAGAGAAGGGAACCCTGATCTGTGGGATTTGGGAGAGAAGGGAACCCTGATTTGTGGGATTTGGGAGAGAAGGGAACCCTGATTTGTGGGATTTGGGAGAGAACGGAAAGCTGATTTGTGGGATTTGGGAGAGAAGGGAACCCTGATTTGTGGGATTTGGCAGAAAAAGGAAACCTGATTTGTGGGATTTGGGAGAGAAGGGAACCCTGATCTGTAGGATTTGGGAGAGAAGGGAAACCTGATTTGTGGGATTTGGGAGAGAGGGGAACCTTATTTGTGGGATTTGGGAGAAAAGGGAAACCTGATTTGTGGGATTTGGGAGAGAAGGGAACCCTGATTTGTGGGATTTGGGAGAGAAGGGAACCCTGATTTGTGGGATTTGGGAGAGAAGGGAAACCTGATTTGTGGGATTTGGGAGAAAAGGGAAACCTGATTTGTGGGATTTGGGAGAGAAGGGAAACCTGATCTGTGGGATTTGGGAGAGAAGAGAATCCTGATTTGTGGGATTTGGGAGAGAAGGGAACCCTGATTTGTGGGATTTGGGAGAAAAAGCAAACCTGATTTGTGGGATTTGGGGGAGAAGGGAAACCTGATTTGTGGGATTTGGGAGAGAAGGCAAACCTGATTTGTGGGATTTGGGGGAGAAGGGAAACCTGATTTGTGGGATTTGGGAGAAAAAGCAAACCTGATTTGTGGGATTTGGGAGAGAAGGGAAACCTGATTTGTGGGATTTGGGAGAGAAGGCAAATCCATCTTTCCCGTTTTTTCTGGGCTCTTCTCATCTGGCAGAGGTGGAGGTGATGATCCCGAGCTGCTGCTGGAATCCTGCTGGCATCTTCATGGCCTCACATTTTCCAGGGCTGTTTTCCATCTGGGAATGCAGCCTGGTGTCTTTGTAAATGTGTGAAACCTGTTCCTGTGGCTGATCCCAGATCCCAAATTAATTTTCACTGGAATTTTGATGAGCAGGACACAAAATTCCCATGATCTGTGCCGATCCCAGGAATGCAGATTGAGGAATTTATTGAGAACATGGTGAAATAAATCCCTGGGATTTTTTGGGATCTGGGAAAGCTTCCCCCAATTCTCCAGCCACAGCTCATTCCAATGCTGGAATTAGAGGGAAAAACTTTTCCAGGATATGAAAATAAGGAATGATTCCAGTTATTTCTGTTCTTTTTCCCAGTTCCTGGGAGTTTTCCAGGCCAGGCTGGAATAGCCTGGTCTAATGGAAGGTGTCCATTAGATAAATGGGAAAAATGGGATAAATGGGATAAATGGGATAAATGGGATAAATGGGATAAATGGGATAAATGGGATAAATGGGATAAATGATTTTCCAGGTCCTTCCAACACAAACAATTCCATGGATTCAGTGATCCCATGGTTCTGTTTCTTCTCAGGGATATTTCCAGCATGCACAGTTTGCAGGGATCCATTCTGAATCCAGAAATCTTCCTGTCCTAATTCCTGTTGGGACAGAAAACGGGAAAATGAGAAAGAAAAACCTGCAGGAAAACTTTTCCAATGGGGCTTTGCCATCTGAAGGAAATCTGGGAAGAGGGGAGGGATCCAGGAAAAGCAGAGGGAAGGGGTTTGGATTGTGGATCTCCAGGATGTCACCAAAAGGAGCTCCAAAAGATTTATGATTCAGCTGAGATTTATTGGAATTCCAGGCTGGATTCCCTCACAAGTTCACTGTGGTTTGGTGGGTGGCTGCTTTGTTCCAGATTTTTGGGAAAATACAAATAATACAAGGAATGTGCAAGTGCCCTGTGTCAAAGGGTCGTCCTGGTAAAGAAAAAAATGACCTGGAAATGGAAAACATCCTGGAAAAACGACCTGGAAATGGAAAACATCCTGGAAAAACGACCTGGAAATGGAAAACATCCTGGAAAAACGACCTGGAAAATGGAAAACATCCTGGAAAAACGACCTGGAAATGGAAAACATCCTGGAAAAACGACGTGAATCTGGGAATTATTCCCTGCATTTTGCTTCGAGGGGAAGCGTTATCCAATCCTAGTGAGGGAAAGCTCCAAATTGACTCTCTTATCTCAGCCCTTGGGACAGGAATTTGGCACTCGAGTCCCTAAAAAGGCCTGGAAAATCCAGGATGAGGAGGCACTTCCAGCACTCCCCCTTTCCCTGTGGAGGGAGGGAGAAAGGAGGAGAGGAAAATCCAGCAAAAGTCCAAGAAGGAAGGACAGAGGGAAAGAAACAAAGGAAAAGAAAGGAAAAAAGGAGGAGGTAGAATGAAGAGAAGGAGTTGGGGACGATGGAGAAAATCTGGGGTGCAGAGTGTGTGGCTGAAGGGTTGAAAGCTCCTGGATGCATTTTCCTCAAAGCCATCCTGGATTTTGGGTCCCTTCCCAGGAGAAGGGCAGCGTGTGATCCGAGCCGGGAATTCTCCCCGTGCCAGCTGACACGGCGCGGATGCTTCAGCTTCCCCAAAGCCCCATCCTCAGCTCTAAATATAAACCTGGGCTTATCTTTGCCTGACAAAGGCCAGGGGGGCCATCCAGCCTGGGAAAGCGAGCTGGGAATGTCACTCAGGAGCTGGGAATGTCACTGAGGATGGCCCTGGCAAGGACCAAACCCATGGGAGCACCTGGGCCGTAACCCAGCCTCCCCCTTGTCCCTGCCCAGCAAAAATGTTTGAGCCGGTGCCAGGCTCGGCCTAAACCCCCCAAAATCTCTTTTCCATGGAAGTGTTAATTGGGAACAATGCCGGATCCAAGGGCAGGATCCAAAATAGCCGGGGCCAGTCTTGTCCTTTTATAGCCGTGGCCCCATTGTGAGCGGTGGCATGTGACAGGTCTGGGAGGGACAATGTGGCACTTCCAGAGGGGATAAAGACCCACTCCAGCCCGGGGTTTTTCCTGCAGCAGCTCCTCTTTCCTGCCTTTCCGACCCTCTCCAGCTCTCCTTCCCACATCAGCCATGGCTCCCAAGAAACCTGAGCCTAAGAAGGCCGAGCCTAAGAAGGAAGAGCCCAAACCAGCGCCTAAACCAGCGGAACCAGAGCCCAAAAAAGAAGTGGAGTTTAACCCAGCTTCGGTCAAAGTAGGTGGATTGGTCCTGTGGTGGGGTTGGAGCTGGTGGAGGAGTTGGGTACTGGGAATTGATATCCTCAGAAATTAGCTGGGAATTGGGTTTGTGCCGAAATGTGAATGTTCCAGGAGGGATAAACCCTGCAAGGCACAGGGGGAATTCTTGGTGGGGGTTTGTCCTTTGGGAATTGTCCTTTGGGAATTGTCCTTTGGGGGAAAAGGTTGCCCTTTGGGAATTGTCCTTTGGGAATTGTCCTTTGGGAATTGTCCTTTGGGGGAAAAGGATTCTCCTTTGGGAATTGTCCTTTGGAGGAAAAGGATTGTTCTTTGTGAGAAAGGATTGTCTTTGGGAATTGTCCTTTGGGGAAAAGGATTGTCCTTTGGGAATTGTCCTTTGGGGGAAATTATTGTCCTTTGGAAACTGTCCTTTGGGAATTGTCCTTTGTGGGAAAGGATTGTCCTTTGGGGAAAAGGATTGTCCTTTGTGGGAAAGAATTGTCCTTTGGGAATTGTCCTTTGGGGAACAGGAATGTCCTTTGGGAATTGTCCTTTGGGGGAAATGATTGTCCTTTGGAAACTGTCCTTTGGGAATTGTCCTTTGTGGGAAAGGATTGTCCTTTGGGGGAAAGGATTGTCCTTTGGGAATTGTCCTTTGGGAATTGTCCTTTGGGGGAAAGGATTGTCCTTTGTGGGAAAGAATTGTCCTTTGGGAATTGTCCTTTGTGAGAAAGGATTGTTCTTTGGGAATTGTCCTTTGGGAAAAAGATTGCCCTTCGGGAATTGTCCTTTGAAAATTGTCCTTTGTGGGAAACGATTGTCCTTTGGGGAAAAGGATTGTCCTTTGTGGGAAAGAATTGTCCTTTGGGAATTGTCCTTTGGGGAAAAGGATTGTCCTTTGGGGAAAAGGATTGTCCTTTGGGGAAAAGGATTGTCCTTTGGGAATTGTGCTGTGGGGGAAAGGATTGTCCTTTGGGAATTGTCCTTTGGGAATTGTCCTTTGGGAAAGGGCACTGCCTTTGGAAAAAAAGAGGAGCTTTGCAGGATCTCTTTTTAGTGGCAGTTTGGAGCAGACAATCACAGAACCAGGGAATCCCAACATTCTGGAACGGTTTGGATTAGGACAGACCTTCAATCCCATCCCATTCCATGGCAGGGACACCTCCCACTGTCCCAGGGTGATCCAGCCTGGCCTTGGGCACTGCCAGGGATCCAGGGGCAGCCACAGTTGCTCTGGGGATTCCATCCCAGCCAGGAATTCCCAATTCCCAATCTCCCATCCATCCCTGCCCTCTGGCACTGGCAGCCATTCCCTGTGTCCTGTCCCTCCATCCCTTGTCCCCAGTCCCTCTCCAGCTCTCCTGGAGCCCCTTCAGGCCCTGCCAGGGGCTCTGAGCTCTCCCTGGAGCTTCTCCTCTCCAGGGGAACATTCCCAACTGATAAATATCCCTGGATCCTCCCTCAGGAAAACATGGGAATGATGTGAGAAAGTGAATAAGCTGCTTTGTCTCCTCATTGCTTAAATCCTTCTCCTCTCCCACATGGCACCAAGTCCCACAGCTCAGGATCAGGGACAAATCCTGGAAGGGCGTTTCCTTTTTTAAATCCCAAATCCCCTGTAAATATTTATATATTCATGAAAGAAAAGCAATTATTTGTAACATATCAAGAAATCACATCCCAAGGAATTTGGTTTTGGGGAAGTTTTGAAGGGAATTGCCTCCAGAGTTGGTGCTGTGCTCCCAGAACAATTCCATTCAAAACCTCCCCAAAAATGATTTCCTTGGGATGTGATTTCTTGATATGTTACAAATCATTGCTTTTTTTTATGAATATATAACGATTTACAGGGGATTTGGGATTGAATCCCAAATTGTTCTGGGTGCCATGCTCCCAGAACAATTCCATGACCTTGGGAAGGAGTTTTGTGATGGGATCCAGCTCTCTCCAACAGCTCCATGCTCAACATTCCAGCGCTGGAAAAGGACAGGGACAAAGGGAATTGTTTCTCTTGGAGGCACAGGGAGCTCAGGATTTGGGACAAATCCTGGAAGGGCGTTTTCCTTTTTTAAATCCCAAATCCCCTGTAAATATATATATATTGGTTAAAAAAAGAAATCATTTGTAACATATCAAGAAATCACATCCCAAGGAATTCGGTTTTGGGGAGGTTTTGAATGGAATTGTTCTGGGAGCAGGCACCAACTCTGGAGGCAATTCCCTTCAAAACTTCCCCAAAACTGAATTCCTTGGGATGTGATTTCTTGATATGTCACAAATCATTGCTTTTTTAGATGAATATATAAAAATTTACAGGGGATTTGGGATTCAAGGAAGGAAAACGCCCTTCCAGGCTTTGTCCCAAATCCTGAGATTCCATGACCTTGGGAAGGAGGTCATGGGAACAAATCCTGGAAGGGCGTTTTCCTACCTTAAATCCCAAATCCCCTGTAAATATTTATATATTGGTTAAAAAAAGCAATGATTTGTAACATATCAAGAAATCACATCCCTAGGAATTCAGTTTTGGGGAATTTTAGAAGGGAATTGCCTCCAGAGTTGGTGCCGTGCTCCCAGAACAATTCCATGACCTCTTTTTAGTGGGAATTTGGAGCAGAGAATTACAGAATCAGGGAATCCCAACATTCTGGAACTGTTTGGAATCACAAATCTCCTTGGGAAGGAGTTTTGTGATGGGATCCAGCTCTCTCCAACAGCTCCATGCTCAACATTCCAGCGCTGGAAAAGGACAGGGACAAAGGGAATTGCTTCCCTTGGAGGCACAGGGAGCTCAGGATTTGGGACAAACCCTGGAAGGGCATTTTCCTTCCTTAAATCCCAAATCCCCTGTAAATTGTTGTATATTGGTTAAAAAAAGCAAGGATTTGTGACATATCAAGAAATCACATCCCAAGGAATTCGGTTTTGGGGAAGTTTTGAGTGGAATTGCCTCCAGAGTTGGTGCCGTGCTCCCAGAACAATTCCATGACCTCTTTTTAGTGGGAATTTGGAGCAGAGAATTACAGAATCAGGGAATCCCAACATTCTGGAATTGTTTGGAATCACAAACCTCCTTGGGAAGGAGTTTTGTGATGGGATCCAGCTCTCTCCAACAGCTCCATGCTCAACATTCCAGCGCTGGACAAGGACAGGGACAAAGGGAATTGCTTCCCTTGGAGGCACAGGGAGCTCAGGATTTGGGACAAACCCTGGAAGGGCAATCTCCTACCTTGAACCCCAAATCCCCTGTAAATTGTTATATATTGTTAAAAAAAAGCAATGATTTGTGACCTATCAAGAAATCACATCCCAAGGAATTCGGTTTTGGGGAAGTTTTGAAGGGAATTGCCTCCAGAGTTGGTGCCGTGCTCCCAGAACAATTCCATGACCTCTTTTCAGTGGGAATTTGGAGCAGAGAATTACAGAATCAGGGAATCCCAACATTCTGGAATTGTTTGGAATCACAAACCCTTTGGGAAGGAGTTTTGTGATGGGATCCAGCTCTCCCCAGCAGCTCCACGCTCAACATTCCAGCGCTGGACAAGGACAGGGACAAAGGGAATTGTTTCCCTTGGAGGCTCCAGCCAGGATTTTGTGGGAATTTCCACCGGGATTCTGGGACATTGTGGGGTCAAGGGCAGCAGGGATGAGCTGTCATTAAAAAAAAACCCCAAACCCAAATTGGCATCACTCAAAAATTCTTTATTTTTTAATCAGAATTATCTCATGCAGTTAATATTTTATTAAAAATAAAATATTTATTTTATATAAATTATATTTATATTTATATTTATATTTATATTTTTATATTTATATATTTATATATTTATATATTTATATATTTATATTTATATTTATATTTATATTTATATTTATATTTATATTTATATTTATATTTAATATTAAAAATAAAATATTTATTTTTGTCTGGGAAAAAAAAATTCCTGAATATTTCAAAATTACTGTGCACAATTTTTTGGGGAAATTCTTGCTTTTCATGGAAATGTTTATTTTTGCCCTTTGGCACAATTTGGAATGTTGAAGGCTACATAAATTTAAAATATTATATAATTTAAATATTTCAATTATAAATATTTAATTTATAATTTTTATAAATTATAAAAAAGCTGGAAGCTTTTTAACAGGGAGGTGCATTTTCCCAGGAATATATTTTGCTTCCATGAAAAATAATCTGAAAAATGGGATTAATTGATGATTTTTGAGGACATACAAAATGGGAATGGCTCCTAAATATATTATATTTATATAATTTAAATATATCAATTATGGAGTTATTTATTATCTCACTTTGAAGGTGCTAAAATTTTGTCTGGAATTCCTAAATAATAAACAAATCCCAATCCCTGCAGGGAATTTCCCATTCCCAAATACTGGATCAGGGAGATTGGGAAATACAGAATTGGAATTTTTTTCCCAAATTTATAGGAAGGGGAGGGGATATTTCCTAGAGAAATTTTCCCAGGAATTCTTTAATTTGATCAGGAATTCCTTTGTCTGTTTGTGCAAATCCTGCTCCATAAATCCAGCTCTGCTGGAGCCCAAAATCCCATCCCAAAATTTGGAAAAATTGGGTTGGAATTCTCCAAATATCCCAATTTCTGCTCTGCAGGGTGAAATCCATTCTCATTTCCACAAACTGTGGATAAAAATGTAGGAAAAAACAACCTTGTATCCAAACAAAATATTCACAATTAATCCTTGTATGGAAATATCTCAAATTATTTCTGTTTATTCCCAGATTTTATTGGTTGTGCTTGGAATTTTAAGACTTTTTAAGCCACTAAAAAGCCTCAAAATCAAAATATTCCCCTGGTGGGGAAAGTTGCTCCTTGTTGGAATTTTCCTCCTCTCACCCATCCTGATATAATTCCAGGATCTTATTTGAAATCTGGAATTAAATCAGATTTTCCCCATTTTTTCAATAATCCCAGGATCTTATTTGGCACCTGGAATTATATCAGATTTTCCCAATTTTTCAATAATCCCAGGATCTTATTTGGCACCTGGAATTATATCAGATTTTCCCATTTTCAATAATCCCAGGATCTTATTTGGCACCAGGAATTAAATCAGATTTTCCCATTTTTCCAATGATCCCAGGATCTTATTTGGTCAGGAATTATATCAGATTTTCCCCATTTTTCCAATTATCCCAGGATCTTATTTGGCACCTGGAATTATATCAGATTTTCCCCATTTTTTCAACAATCCCAGGATCTTATTTGGCACCTGGAATTATATCAGATTTTCCCATTTTTTCAATGATCCCAGGATTTATTTGGCATCTGGAATTATATCAGATTTTCCCCATTTTCAATAATTCCAGGATCTTATTTGGCACCAGGAATTATATCAGATTTTCCCCATTTTGCAATAATCCCAGGATCTTATTTGGCACCTGGAATTAAATCAGATTTTCCCATTTTTCACTGATCCCAGGATCTTATTTGGTCTGGAATTATATCAGATTTTCCCATTTTCCAACGATCCCAGGATCTTATTTGGCACCTGGAATTATATCAGATTTTCCCATTTTTCCAACAATCCCAGGATCTTATTTGGCACCTGGAATTATATCAGATTTTCCCCATTTTTCAATGATCCCAGGATCTTATTTGACATCTGGAATTATCAGATTTTCCCATTTTTTCCCTCTCACCTTTGGATGCTCCTGCTCTGTTTTTTGTTTTTGTTGGGATGTCAGTCCCAGGGCCCTAAATATGGGATCCATCCCTTCCCTAAAGCCATTATCCCAAATTTTTGGAGTTTCTCTCACTCACATTCCCATTGGATTTGAGCCAATGCTCCGAAATTTTCAACATTCCAAAGATTTCCCAAATTCCCAAGAATGGCTGCAATTATTTGTTGTTTGCAGCTCATCCAAAAATTTTGGGGGATTTATTCTCCAGATGAGTTGGGCTCATTCCTTGGAAAATATTTTTTTAAGGAAGTGTTTTTCTAGGATGATCCCTGTACTTTTTATTTTGAGGAATAAATTGCAAGATCATTGTAGGAATTGAGGAATAATTGTAATCTGAAAAGATTTGGTAGCAAATAATTTTTTTTTTCCCATACATTTAATTTATTCCCACCTGGAAGCTTTTTAATAGGGAGGTGCATTTTCCCAGGAATATATTTTGCTTCCATGAAAAATAATTTGGAAAAAGGGATTAATTGATGATTTTTGAGGACACACAAAGTGGGAATGGCTCCTGGAGCTTTAACCAGGGGAAAATGGATCATTGGATTGAAATCCTCAGTAGTGAACAGGGAGAAAATCTCTGGAAGTTCATCCCTTGGGAATGGGGCCAAATTCCTAAATCTGGGTGGGCTGAGTCACCCTTGGGAGATGCTGAGCTGGGATAAAGGGAGATGAGAAGGGAATAAATTGCAAGATCATTGTAGGAATTGAGGAATAATTGTAATCTGAAAAGATTTGGTAGCAAAAAATTTTCTTTTCCTGACATTAAATTCATTCCCACCTGGAAGCTTTTTAATAGGGAGGTGCATTTTCCCAGGAATATATTTTGCTTCCATGAAAAATAATCTGGAAAAAGGGATTAATTGATGATTTTTGAGGACACACAAAGTGGGAATGGCTCCTGAAGCTTTAACCAGGGGAAAATGGATCACTGGAGTGAAACCCTCAGTAATGAACAGGGAGAAAATCTCTGGAAGTTCATCCCTTGGGAATGGGGCCAAATTCCTAAATCTGGGTGGGCTGAGTCACCCTCGGGAGATGCTGAGCTGGGATAAAGGGAGATGAGAAGGGAATTTGGGAATTTGGGTGCCAACATTTCAGTGGCTAAAGTTGGATGAGGTGACGTTGCTCCAGGTCTGGTGACTGGGATCAAAATCCACGTGGATTTTGGGAATCTGAGAAACGTGAGGACCTGGAAGGGACACGGTTTTCCATAGAGAGTTTTCCACATTTTCCACGTTTTCCTGGGCAAAAAGCAGCCAGGAATTATTTTTAGGGGGTGTTGGGATCTCAAGGCCGTGTGGGATCTGTTGTTCCTGCAAAGCCCTGCTGGGATACTGGAATGGAAAAAATCTTCTTCCCTTTTTCTGCGTGGAAAGATGGAAAAGCTTCCAGGGAAAACAGGGATGGTGCAGCAGCAGCAGGAATGGGGAATCCTGCTGGATTTGCCTGTTCAGCTCCAGAGCTCGGAGCATTCCACAGGCAGAGGGGCTGGGAAAAAGGAATCTCCTCTTGGGATGAAGGGGGTGATTGTGGGAGAGATGGATGGAGCTGCTCAGTTTCATCCCACCCCAGGGATGGGATAATTCCAGCTGCCAGCTAAGTCCTCTCCACCCTTTCCACTTCTAAATCCTTAAAATTCCATCTCCTTAAAATTCCATCTCCTTAAAATTCCATCTCCTTAAAACTCCAGCTCCTTAAAAATCCAGCTGCTTAAAATTCCATCTCCTTAAAAATCCATCTCCTTAAAATTCCATCTCCTAAAAATCCATCTCCTTAAAAATCCAGCTCCTTAAAAATCCAGCTCCTTAAAACTCCAGCTCCTTAAAAATCCAGCTCCTTAAAACTCCAGCTCCTTAAAAATCCAGCTCCTTAAAACTCCAGCTCCTTAAAAATCCAGTTCCTTAAAACTCCAGTTCCTTAAAAATCCAGTTCCTTAAAAATCCAGTTCCTTAAAAATCCAGCTCCTTAAAAATCCATCTCCTTGAAACTCCAGCTCCTTAAAAATCCAGCTCCAGGAGCTGGAGCTCTTCAAAATGTCCTTGGAAAATGAACAGGAATGAGCAGCCCAGGAGGCACTGGGATAACGGGATAATGGATGGGATAACGGGATAATGGGATAACGGGATAATGGGATAATGGGATAACGGGATAATGGGATAACGGGATACTGGGATAATGGGATAATGGGATAACAGAATAATGTGGTGACAGGAGAACTCTGCTTTTGTTTCTCATCTCTGGCAGACTCAGAATTCTCAAAATTATCTCTCTCCAACCCAATCCCATTTCCAAGGGGGCCAAAAACTTCTCTGTGGAAAATTCTAGAATCTCAGAAATTTTGGGTTGGATGGGACCTTAGGGATCATCCCAATCCACCCCTGCCATGGCAGGGACACCTCCCACTGTCCCAGGTGCTCCAAGCCCTGTCCAGCCTGGCCTTGGAAACTTCCAGGGATCCAGGGGCAGCCACAGCTGCTCTGGGAATTCCATCCCAGCTCCTCCCCACCCTCCCAGCCAGGAATTCCTGCCCAAATTGAGTTGAAATGGAGCTTGAGCTTGGAATTAAGGGTGGGAATGAGGCTGAGGAAATACTGGGGATTTGAGGAATTCTGAGCTCTTTTTGGAACTGGAGACCAAGGCTTTGGAATCCCTCAGGAATGTTGGAATATTTTCCCTCTGTGCTGATGCTGAGCTCGTCTGCTTTGCCTCAAAATCCCAACTGGAACAATTCAAAATCATGGAATTTTTGGTGTTGGATGGGATCTTAAAGAACATCCAGTTCCAACTCCATGCCAGGGACACCTCCCACTGTCCCAGGGTGCTCCAAGTGTCCAACCTGGCCTTGGGCACTTCCATGGATCCAGGGGCAGCCACAGCTGCTCTGGGAATTCCATCCCAGCCAGGAATTCCCAATTCCCAATCTCCCACCCATCCCTGCCCTCTGGAATTTTAAGAACAAACAGGAAAAAAAAAGGAATAATTTTGTGGGGATTTTATGCAGCAGCAACTTCTGCATGACCTTGACAGAGATTCTGCCTCATATTCCTATTCCTGAACTATTTTGCTTTGGAATTAAAGGTTGATTTCTGTTTTTATTTTTATTTCCCTTTCCTTTTTGAGGGCTGGAGCTGTTGGAGACTGGATCAATGTTTGTCCCAAGGCAGTGGAGGAGTTTATATCCATTTATTTCACATCATAATCACTGTGGAAAGTGATGGCAGAGGGGATGATGGGAACGCTGTGTATTAATAGGATTAAAAAGGTTTTAGTGGAAGAAAAAGCCCCACATGATGGTGAAATCCAAATGTAACCTCAGCCCCAGGATCCTGATGGTTTTCCTGGCCTCTTTCCAGCTCCTGCATTTCTGTCTCCTCAAGCAGAGTCCCAAGGGAACAGTAAAAAAAACCCCAAAACAACAACAACAAAAACCCCAAACAAACAACTTTTAACAAAACCCCACAAAAAACCCCCAAACTCCAACGAAATAAATGAATAAATTTTAAAAAATCCACCTGAAATCCAACCTCCATTGTCTGAACGCTTCCCCCAGCTCAGCTCCTGACTGCTGGGTGACAGCAGGTTTAGTCTTAGGACTGATGTCAGGCTTAGCTAGGCCTGGCTTAGCGCCGAGTGACGGGGTTTGTTGGGATTGATAGAAAATTCCAGGAGATTGGAAGCTGTGAATGGGATTGATAAATTAGTCAATTAGTAAATTGATCAATTTATTGGGATTGATAAAAAATGGATAAATTAGTAATTGATAAATTAGTCAATGAGTAAATTGATAAATTTATTTGGATTGATAGAAAATTGATAAATTAGTAATTGATAAATTAGTCAATGAGTAAATTGTTACATTTATTGGGATTGATAAAAAATTGATAAATTAGTCAGTTAGTAAATTGATAAATTGATTGGGATTGATAAAAAATTCCGGGAGATTGGAAACTGTGAATGGGATTGATAAATTAGTCAGTTAGTAAATTGATAAATTTATTGGGATTGATAAAAAATTGATAAATTAGTAATTGATAAATTAGTCAATTAGTAAATTGATAAATTGATTGGGATTGATAAAAAATTGATAAATTAGTCAATTAATTAGTAAATTGATAAGTTTATTTGGATTGATAAAAAATTCCAGGAGATTGGAAGCTGTGAATGGGATTGATAAATTAGTCAATTAGTAAATTGATACATTTATTGGAATTGATAAAAAATTGATAAATTAGTCAATTAGTAAATTGATAAATTGATTGGGATTGATAAAAAATTCCAGGAGATTGAAGCTGTGAATGGGATTGATAAATTAGTCAATTAGTAAATTGATAAATTTATTTGGATTGATAGAAAATTGATAAATTAGTAATTGATAAATTAGTCAATGAGTAAATTTATACATTTATTGGGATTGATAAAAAATTGATAAATTAGTAATTGATAAATTAGTCAATTAGTAAATTGATACATTTATTGGGATTGATAAAAAATTCCAGGAGATTGGAAGCTGTGAATGGGATTGATACATTTTTGCCTTTTAAAATTGCATTTATAGAGGAATTCCCGTGTTTTTCCTAAAAATGCTCCATTCCCACTCCATTCCATGGAAAAAAAATGCCAGGGAAAACTCAGCTCTGAAGAAGAAGATCCCTTTTGCTGGGATATTTCCCACAAAAAAATATCCCAAGGGAAACCATCCTGGTATCCTTCCAAGGAAAATGGGAATGAGTTATGAACTCATTTAGGGTGGAAAAATCCTCAAAATTTGTCAGATCCAGCAATTAATCCAGCACTGCCAAGGCCATCCTTGTCCCCACATCCACGTGGATCTGAAATCCCTCCAGGAATGGGGCATCAAACTCTGCCATGGGCAGCTGTGCCAGGCCTGGGCAGACTTTTCTGGGAAGATTTTGTCCCAATGTCCACCCTGAAACTCTCCTGTGACCAAGTGTCCAAGGCCAGGCTGGGCAGGGCTTGGAGAACCTGGGGTAATGGGTTATGGACTCATTCAGGGTGGAAAAATCATCAAAATTTGTCAGATCCAGTAATTAATCCAGCACTGCCAAGGCCATCGTTGTCCCCAAGTGCCACATCCACGTGGATCTTAAATCCCTCCAGGAATGGGGCATCAAACTCTGCCATGGGCAGCTGTGCCAGGCCTGGACAGACTTTTCTGGGAAGATTTTGTCCCAATATCCACCCTGAACCTCTCCTGTGACCGAGTGTCCAAGGCCAGGCTGGGCAGGGCCTGGAGCAACCTGGGGTAATGGGTTATGGACTCATTTAGGGTGGAAAAGTCCTCAAAAATTGTGAGATCCAGCAATTAATCCAGCACTGCCAAGGCCATCGTTGTCCCCACATCCACGTGGATCTGAAATCCCTCCTGGAATGGGGCCTCCAGCTCATGGGCAGCTGTGCCAGGCCTGGACAGACTTTTCTGGGAAGATTTTGTCCCAATGTCCACCCTGAACCTCTCCTGTGACCGAGTGTCCAAGGCCAGGCTGGGCAGGGCCTGGAGCAACCTGGAGTAATGGGTTATGGACTCATTTAGGGTGGAAAAATCCTCAAAAATTGTCAGATCCAGCAATTAATCCAGCACTGCCAAGGCCATCGTTGTCCCCAGGTGCCACATCCACGTGGATCTTAAATCCCTCCTGGAATGGGGCCTCCAGCTCTGCAGCTGTGCCAGGCCTAGGCAGAGTTTTCTGGGAAGTTTTTGTCCCAATATCCACCCTGAACCTCTCCTGTGACCGAGTGTCCAAGGCCAGGCTGGGCAGGGCCTGGAGCAACCTGGGGTAATGGGTTATGGACTCATTTAGGGTGGAAAAATCCTCAAAAATTGTCAGATCCAGCAATTAATCCAGCACTGCCAAGGCCATCGTTGTCCCCAAGTGCCACATCCACATGGATCTTAAATCCCTCCAGGAATGGGGCCTCCAGCTCTGCAGCTGTGCCAGGCCTGGACTGACTTTTCTGGGAAGATTTTTTCCCAATATCCACCCTGAACCTCTCCTGTGACCGAGTGTCCAAGGCCAGGCTGGGCAGGGCTTGGAGAACCTGGGGTAATGGGTTATGGACTCATTTAGGGTGGAAAAATCCTCAAAGATCATCAGATCCAGCAATTAATCCAGCACTGCCAAGGCCCTCGTTGTCCCCACATCCACGTGTGGATCTGAAATCCCTCTTGGAATGGGGCCTCCAGCTCATGGGCAGCTGTGCCAGGCCTGGGCAGACTTTCCTGGGAAGATTTTGTCCCAATGTCCACCCTGAACCTCTCCTGTGACCGAGTGTCCAAGGCCAGGCTGGGCAGGGCTTGGAGCAACCTGAGGTAATGGGAGGTGAATCCTTCATGGACCTCCCAAACCCTTAGGATCATAAAACTGAGACTAAACCCCAATTTCTTCTTACCTGAGTAATTTTCCCCCTTCTTATCAGCTTTCTTATCTTGTTTTTGTCTCGTCCAGGTGGAATTCAGCCCCGACCAGATCGAAGGTGAGGAAGATTTTTCTCTTCTGGGCTCAGTAAATCCATCCCTGGGAAGGGATGTTGGAACAACTTTGGGAAGGCTGAGCTTTAATTCCTGGCTTTTCTTCCTTTCCTCCTCTAAATCCTTCCCTCCAAAAGAAAAGCAAGGAATTCATGTCTCATTTCCAGGAGTTACAGCCCTAAACCAGCCCAAATTCAGGTTTTTCTTTAGGAAAAAAACCACCAGTATCAATATTTTCAAAGGAAAACCCTCAACTCTGCTTCAGATCATTTTCCCTGCCTTCCATCAGAACTTAATGTGTTCCAGCTCTCCCGAATCCAGCAAATAACACCAGGCATGGAATTTCTTTATCCTTTCAAAGCCAAACATCAGCATCAGTTTCCAAACCCTTTGTCCCAGCTCAGGAAACTGATCCCAAACGTCCTGGGAACGCTGGGACTGCAGCTGTCCCCTTTCTCCTCAAAAATCAGCCTGGGTTTTATGGGATAATTGATGGATGGAATGAAACATCTGGCAGGATTTGCCTTTGGTCTTTAAACCCCTGGGAAATCCCCTAAAAGATGGGAAAAATCAATCAGAGAGATGTTTAATTATCACCTCCCTTCGTCATTCCCTGCTGACCCAGGGGGATCCAGGGGTCTCAGGAAGATTGGATGTCTCCCAATTTGCCAGCTGATCCCAAAGCTGACAAATTCCTTTGGAATTCCCCAGGGAATTCCATCCTCTGGGTTGGATATTCCTGGTCTATCACCACTGATTTGGGTTCTGGCAGCTGATTCCAAATGGAGGTGGTGGAGGAGAAACAGAAGCTGCAACACCTTTTAAAACTCCCCAAATTCCTTCTTTTTGCTAAGGAAAAGGTTGTGTGGATCAAAGGATTTCCCTGACAGGATTCATGGGTGGTTTGGTCCCCAAAATGTGGCTCCAGGAGAAGAATTGATGGTTTGGGGTGAAGCTTTGTGGAACACTCCCGTTTTTGGGGGTGTCCTGCTCCTCCTTCACAAGTGAAACCCATCCCTGGTGGCAATGTCTGCTTTGAACCCCGGGTTTGGGCCTCTTCAGCTCCCAGAATTGCTGGAAAAGGGGGAAAAGGAGCTGCTGCAGATGGGCAGAGAGGCAGGGATTAGGAATCTGAAAATATCCAGAGGGTTCCTGGCCAGAGGGAGGGCAAAGGACACCGAGGTGGTTTTGGTGCATGGATGGGAATTTCATGAAGTCAGCAAATGCAAATGAAATGACTAAAAGAGTAGGGGAAAAAAAAACCACAAAAAACCAAAAAAACCAACTCAAAGCCTTGGAAATGTGAGCTGTCAGGAATTTTGCTGCATTGGGAATCTTCAGGAGATGGTGCCCAGCACTTGGTCCCAGGGAGTCAGAGAGTGGTGATGGATGAGGAGCTGAGGGAGGTGGGAATGTTCCCGATTTTTCCTCACCCACCTCGGCTGTGAGACCCCAGGGAAAGGAGCTGGGAAGGTGGGAAGGGGTCTCTGCCCCCATTCCTCTGTCAGCAAGGAGCCCAGGAAAATCCACGATTGCCCTCTGCTGGAATGAGGGGCTGGAAAGGGATCGGGATGGGAATTTTCCCTCCCAGGGACGGGAGGGAAAATCAGGAGAAAGGGGCAGGGAGAGGAGGAAAGAGAGGAAAGTGAAAAGGGGAAAACAAGGGGATGTTAATTAGTCCCAAATGAGAATGTTCAGTGTTGTTTGGAAGTGTTGGGTGAAGAAGGAAATGAGGAAAATTGGAGTGGAATGATCAAAATGGAAAGGGAGGGAGAAAGGAGGAGAGGAAAATCCAGCAAAGGTCAAAGGAGGAATGACAGAGGGAAAAAGGAAAGGAAAGGAAATGTGAGGAAAGGAAAGGAAAGGAAAGGAAAGGAAAGAAAAGAAAAGAAAGGAAAGGAAAGGAAAGGAAAAGAAAGGAAAGGAAAGGAAAGGAAAGGGAAGGAAAGGAAAGGCAAGGAAAGGAAAGGGAAGGAAAGGAAAGGAAAGGAAAGGAAAGGAAAGGAAAGGAAAGGAAAGGAAAGGAAAGGAAAGGAAAGGGGAGGAGATGGAATTAAGAGAAGGAATTGGGGAAGATGGAGAAAATCTGGGGTGCAGAGTCTGTGGCTGAATGTTTGAATGGATCAGGATTTAGGGAAAAGAGGATAAATTCCCAGAGTTTGGAAACGTGGAACAAAAATAAAGGTGAAAAAGTAGCAGCAGCACAAGGGCCAGATCCAGGGATTTAAAGCCAAAGGGATTTTTGGGATCAGTTGTGGATGGTGCAGTGGGAAATCAAGGATAACAGTGAAGTTAAAGGACTAGGGGTACAGTTAAAGGATAAAGGATGAAGTTAAAGGATAAAGGATAAAATCAAAGGATAAAGGATGAAGTTAAAAGATAAAGGACGAAGTTAAAGGATAAAGGATGAAGTTAAAGGATAACAGTAAAGGATAACAGACTCTGACTGCTGCTCCCTGGGATCCTCCTCTGACCCCACAATTCCAGCAGGGAAAGGAGAGCCTGAGGAGCTGGAGAGTCTGGGAAGTGTGTGCTGGATCCTGCAGGAGAATCGTGGAATCATTCCATTTGGAAAAGACCCTTCAGACCATTGATCCCAACCTTTGCCCCAACACTGCCAATGCCCTCAAGCACCACATCCACATGAAATCAGTGGTGGAAAGGAGAACCTCTCCCTTGGGAATGCTCTTAGCAGGATCCTGCTCCTCACAGTCGTGAGGGATTCCATTTAGGGAGATGTGAAACCTCTGAACCTCGCAGGAGATCCGGCCTGTTCCTGGTTCCTGAGGGAACAGCAAACCCTGCTCCCTGGATCCTGCCCTGGGGACACCTCAGGATGCTGTGTCCAGCTCTGGGTCCTCAGCACAGCAGGGCCAGGAGCTCCTGGAGCTGAGAAGGAAGGGCCTGGAGCATCTTGGTGCCCAGGAAAGGCTGAGGGAGCTGGGGCTGCTCAGCCTGGAGAGGAGTCCCAGTGAGAGGGACCTCAGCCCTGGGTGTCTCTGGGTGTCCCTGAGTGTCCCTGGGTGTCTCTGAGTGTTCCTGGCTGTTCCTGACTGTCTATGGGTTCCCCTGGGTGACCCAGTGTGTCCCTGGCTGTCCCTGGCTGTCCCTGGGTGTCCTCATCTGTCTCTGGGTGTCCCTGTGTGTCTCAGGTGTCCCTCGGTGCACCAGTCTGTCCCTGTGTATGCCTGTCTGTCCCTGGGTGTCCCTGGGTGTCCCTGGCTGTCCCTGGGTGTTCCTGGGTGTCCCTGTGTCTCTCTGTGTGTGCCTGTGTGTCCTGTGTGTCCCCATGTGTCCCTGCCTGTCCCTGAGTGTCCCTGAGTGTCCCTGGGTGTCCCTGGCTGTCCCTGGCTGTCCCTGTCTGTCCCTGGGTGTCCCTGAGTGTCCCTGGGTGTCCCTGTGTGCAGGGAGGGTCAGAGCAGAGCCAGGCTGTGCTCCAGGGCCCAGCGATGGCACCAGAACCCTGGGCAGGGACTGATCCCAGGAATTCTCCCGGTGCAGGAGGCAGAACTTCTGCCCTGAGCAGTGCCCAGCCCTGAGCAGAGACCAGAGAGGGGCTGGGATCTCATCCCTAGGGATATTCCAGACCTGTCAGGGTGTAATCCTGAGCCCTGTGCTCTGGGATGGAGCAGGGAGGTGCCACCAGTGACCCACTGTGGTCCCTTCCAACCCAACCCATCCTGGAATTCTGGGATAAGGTTTTCCATACACCTTCACCCTCCCCACCAATGCACAACTTGTTGGGTGACAATCCCAGTATTTTTTCCTGGCACAGCTCATTTCCAGCTCCTGGAGGTGCTCCTGGAATTCTGGGCTCTGGGTCAGTGCTCTCCAAGTATCCAACATTTAATTCCAGATCCTGTTTTCCCATCAGCCGAGCTGTTGTTGAATCCTGGGCCCTCCTGAGTGCTCCTGAGCAGCTGGAAAGCTCCCAGAACAACAATTTCTCCTGTTTTCCACACTTTGTGATGCTAACTGAGACAGAAATACCACAGGAGAAGCATTTGACCTCTCCGATTCCATCCCGCGGCGGAACCGGAAAACGCAGGGAAGGAGGAACGCAAACATCGGAGATAACAAAGCTCATCCACATTTTTCCCAAACCACAAAAGGAAACAGCCAGGCAGTTAGCAAGGGAAAGGTTTCTATTGGGTTTATCTTTTATCCCAGGGAGCATGAAATGAATTTCTCCTGACCTTTTTCCCTTCCAGAATTTAAGGAAGCGTTTTCCCTTTTCGACCGGACCCCCAAGTCGGAGATGAAAATCACCTACGCCCAATGTGGAGATGTCCTGAGGGCTTTGGGGCAGAACCCGACCCAGGCTGAGGTCATGAAATTGCTTGGCAGACCCAAACCTGAAGGTTGGTGGCCTCCTCCGTTTGTTTTCCCAGAATTATTCCTGGAGAAGGTGAGGTCTCCATTTTCTAGGTGCGGAGTAACTCAGGATACGGAGCATCCTCTGAAATTGCCAGCAGGAAGGGAGGAAAAACTGGTCTGGGAGTCAAGATAATTGTCTCTAATTGAGGGGAATTAATTAATTTAACAGCCCTGGGCATCAATGTGTTTTAGAATGACAAATTTTTTGCCTTTTAAAATTGCATCTGTAGAGGAATTCACATGTTTTTCCTAAAAACAGTGATTATTTCCAACACATCCAGAGAAACAAAGGAATAACCTGGATTTAAGGACATGGATTGTTCCACAAAAGATGGGTGGGAAGGCCCGTAATAATTGCAGTGACATCCTTCTGTAGTCCATATTTCCATGTTCTTCTCTCCCTTTTATCCAATGTTTATCCCCACATTTCTGTGCTCATGCTGGGTATCCCATGGTTATTCCCAACTCTCCCAGAATCCAACAAACCTTCCATTTCCAGGTTTTTTTCTCCTTTTATCCAACATTTATTACCACAGTTCAGCCCTCATGGTGGATATTCCATGGTTAATTCCCAATTTTCGCAACATACCCTAAAACTTCCATTTCCAGGCTCTTTTCTCCTTTTATCAAACATTTGTCACCACAGATCTTCCACCCATGGTGGGTATCCCATTGTTATTTCCAACTTTACAAGAATGCCCCAAAATTTCCATTTCCAGGATTTTTTCTCCTTTTATCCAACGTTTATCACCACAGTTCAGCCCTCACAGTGAATATCCCATGGTTAATTCCCAACTCTCCCAGAATTTTGCCAGACTTCCATTTCCAGGCTGTTTTCTCCTTTTATCCAATGTTTATCACCACAGATCTTCCACCCCATGGTGGGTATCCCATCATTATTCCCAGAATCCCCCCAAACTTCCATTTCCAGGCTCTTTTCTCCTTTCATCCAAATTTATCACCACAGTTCAACCCTCACCTCAGTTCAGTCTCAGTGGATATCCCATGGTTATTCCCAACTTTCCCAGAATCCCTCCAAACTTCCATTTCCACAATCTTCTCTCCCTTTGTCCAACATTTATCACCACAGATCTTCTACCCCATGGTGGGTATCCCATCATTATTCCCAGAATCCCCCCAAGCTTCTGTTTCCAGGCTCTTTTCTCCTTTTATCCAAAATTTACCACCACAGATCTTCTCTCCACAGTGGATATCCCATGGTTTTTCCCAACTTTCCCAGAATCCCCTAACACTTAAATTTCCAAGCTCTTTTCTCCTTTTATCCAAATTTACCACCACAGATCTTCTCTCCATGGTGGGTATCCCATGGTTATTCCCAGAATCCCCCCAAACTTCCATTTCCAGGCTCTTTTCTCCTTTTATCCAACATTTATCACCACAGTTCAGCCCTCACAGTGGATATCCCATGGTTATTCCCAACTCTCCCGGAATTTTGCCAGACTTCCATTTCCAGTCTCTTTTCTCCTTTCATCCAAATTTACCACCACAGATCTTCTCTCCATGGTGGGTATCCCATCGTTATTCCCAGAATGCCCCCAAACTTCATTTCAATCCTCTTTTCTCCTTTTATCCAACATTTATCACCACAGCTCTGCCCTCACAGTGAATATCCCATGGTTAATTCCCAACTTTCCCAGAATCCCCTAAAACTTAAATTTCCAAGGTCTTTTCTCCTTTTATCCAAATTTACCACCACAGATCTTCTCTCCATGGTGGGTATCCCATCATTATTCCCAGAATCCCTCCAAACTTCCATTTCCACACTCTTCTCTCCTTTTATCCAACATTTATCACCACAAATCTTCCACCCATGGTGGGTATCCCATGGTTATTCCCAGAATCCCCTAAAACTTCCATTTCCAGGCTCTTCTCTCCTTTTATCCAACATTTGTCACCACAGATCTTCCACCCCGTGGTTGGTATCCCATCGTTATTCCCAGAATCCCCCCAAACTTCCATTTCCAGGCTCTTTTCTCCTTTTACCCAAGTTTACCACCACAGATCTTCCCCCCACAGTGGCTATCCCATGGTTATTCCCAGAATCCCTCCCAACCTTCCACTTCCCCTGGGTTTTCCAGAGATGAATTCCAAGATGATCGACTTTGAGACCTTCCTGCCCATGCTCCAGCACATTGCCAAGACCAAGGACACGGGAACCTACGAGGATTTCGTGGAAGGGCTCCGGGTGTTCGACAAGGAGGGGAACGGGACGGTCATGGGAGCCGAGCTCCGCCACGTCCTGGCCACGCTGGGTGAGGAAAACCATCCCTGGCTGGGAATTGCCATCCCTCCTTTTCTCCTTCCTTATTTTCCTTTCATGTTTTAGTTCTCCTATAAATATCTCGTTCCCATCACGATAAAATCATCCCAGAATTTCCAACCCCACGTATTCCCTTGGTTTGTCCCCATTTTTCTGCGTTTCCAAGAGGTGTTTCCACCCCTCCTTCCTTCCTGTTGTGTTGGATTTC
This sequence comes from Geothlypis trichas, assembly GCA_009764595.1. Classification (NCBI taxonomy): domain Eukaryota; kingdom Metazoa; phylum Chordata; class Aves; order Passeriformes; family Parulidae; genus Geothlypis; species Geothlypis trichas. Next base: position 151,936,067 of record CM019901.1, on the reverse strand, counting down.
TCCAATAATTATTAAATTTCCACAAGTCATCCCAGCATTGCCTATCCCAATGATTCCCTTGGTTTGTCCCCATTTTTCTGCATTTCCAAGAGGTGTTTCCATCCCTCCCTCCTTCCTGTTGTGTTGGATTTCTCCAATAAATATTAAATTTCCACAAATCATCCCAGCATTGCCAACCCTACCTATTCCCTTGGTTTTTCCCCATTTTTCTGCATTTCCAAGAGGTATTCCCATCCCTCCTTCCTGTTCTGTTAGATTTCTCCAATAAATATTAAATTTCCACAAAACACCCCAGCATTGCCAATTCCCAATGATTCCCTTGGTTTTTCCCCATTTTTCTGCGTTTCCAAGAAATGTTTCCATCTCTCCCTTCTCCTCTCCCTCCCTCCTTCCTGTTCTGTTGGATTTTTCCAATAATTATTAAATTCCCACAAATCATCCCAGCATTGCCATTCCCAATGATTCCCTTGGTTTTCCCCCATTTTTCTGCATTTCCAAGAGGTGTTCCCATCCCTCCCTTCTCTTCTCCCTCCCTCCTTCCTGTTGTGTTGGATTTCTCCAATAAATATTAAATTTCCACAAATCATCCCAGCATTGCCAATCCCAACGATTCCCTTGGTTTTTCCCCATTTTTCTGTGTTTCCAAGAGGTGTTTCCATTCCTCCCTTCGTTGGATTTCTCCAATAATTATTAAATTCCCACAAATCATCCCAGCATTGCCAATCCCAATTATTCCCTTGGTTTTTCCCCATTTTTCTGCGCTTCCAAGAGATGTTTCCATCCCTCCCTTCTCCTCTCCTTCCCTCCTTCCTGTTCTGTTGGATTTCTCCAATAATTATTAAATTCCCACAAATCATCCCAGCATTGCCAATCCCAATGTTTCCCTTGGTTTGTCC
>CM019901.1:151928110-151935071 GCA_009764595.1 Geothlypis trichas | reverse complement strand
ATAAATTTAGAGCCCCCACAATAAATTTAGAATCCCCTACAATAATTTAGAATTCCCCTACAATAAATTTAGAATCCCCCCCAAAATAATTTAGAATCCCCCTACAATAAATTTAGAATCCCCCTACAATAAATTTAGAATCCCCTACAATAAATTTAGAATCCCCTACAATAAATTTAGAATCCCCCCTACAATAAATTTAGAATGCCCCCTACAATAAATTTAGAATCCCCCTACAATAAATTTAGAATCCCCCTACAATAAATTTAGAATCCCCCTACAATAAATTTAGAGCCCCTCTACAATAAATTTAGAATCCCCCCTACAATAAATTTAGAATCCCCCTATAATAAATTTATCAGCCTCATCCCTGAATCCCAGCTCCCATTTTTAGGGATTCAATGGAACCACCCCGATTCCCCCTTCACAGCTGAGGGATTTTTATTTCCTCTCCCAGCGTTTTTTTCCACATTTCCCCCCTCCTATTTATTTTTTCTCCAAGTGGAAAATCGCTCTCCAAGTGCCCTGAGAGTAAAAACCATCAATTAAAACCCCCCTCGTTAGCAAGGGTGGAACTCCACAGCCTCGAGTTTGCAGCTGCAGAAAAGAGAAAAATAAATAAAAAGGGATTTTTGAATTCCTCATTTTTGAAATTCCAGGTTGCTCCATCCTTAAGGGGCCATGAAAATCAATGTTCAAAACACAAAGGACATCATCCCCTGGGGAAAATTAAACGTTCAAAACACAAAGGACATCATCCATTCCCTGGGGAAAATTAAACGTTCAAAAATCAAAGGACATCATCCCCTGGGGAAAATTAAACGTTCAAAACACAAAGGACATCATCCCCTGGGGAAAATTAAACGTTCAAAACACAAAGGACATCATCACCTGGGGAAAATTAAACGTTCAAAACACAAAGGACACAAAATCATCCCCTGGGGAAAATTAAACGTTCAAAACACAAAGGACATCATCCCCTGGGGAAAATTAAACGTTCAAAACACAAAGGACATCATCCCCTGGGGAAAATTAAACGTTCAAAACACAAAGGACATCATCCATTCCCTGGGGAAAATTAAACGTTCAAAAATCAAAGGACATCATCCCCTGGGGAAAATTAAACGTTCAAAACACAAAGGACATCATCCATTCCCTGGGGAAAATTCACGGAGCAGAACGTTCAGCTCCGAGTTTTCCTCCTGTCTGCCCCGGGAATGTTTGTTTGGAGAGGTTTTTAATGGAGAACAGGTGCTGGAGGCAGAAATTTGGGAATAAACGGAGTGGAAAAAAGGGCGGGAATAGAGCAGGTTGCAAATTCCAGGGAATATTGATGCCCTCGCTTGGGTTGGAGGCAGAAATTTTGTTTTTGGGATTTCCTGAGGTTTTGAAGCTCCTGGGGTTGGGCATGAGCATCATTCCCTGGAATCAGTGTGGGTTTTTTCCTTACAAACAGCTCGAAAAATGAAAAATTCTTTCCAAAGGGAGTATTTCAGTGTTTTGTGTTCGTATTCTTATTTTTCTCTTTGGTCTCCAGCACAAATGGAATTTTCTTTCCCAGTTTTTTTGTCCTTTCCCCACGTTTTTCTCCTCCAGTGCCAGCAAAAGAAATCGGTGGCAGGAAAGCTGGAAAAAGGCAAAAGGAGGAAAATTTTTAAAAATCTGTCATTAGATTGCTCAGAACTGATAAGGCAACACCAGGAATTGTTAAGAAATTATAAAAAATTTTCTTTATTCTGGGAAAATCCTCCATAGGATGAAATTCTGGGTAGAGCTGGAGGAAGACCAAGGACAGGAAAGCAAAAATCTGCAGATTTTGGCCCAAAAATCCCCTTTTATTACAAAATCATCACCAAGGGATGGATCCTGCCTGGATCCAGGAGATCCAGACCAGTTTATTCCAGGAATTTGAGGAGCAAAGATCAAGAACATTTCCTGGAATATCTTTTATTTTCCAACTCATTGAGAGTTTACAGACAAATTTGGGAAGAGAGACCTTGGCAAGGCAAAGCCTTGGGGATTATCTGGGATCTCTTTGGAACTTGGAATTTTATTAAGGACCAAATTATTTGGAATTTAAACCCAAAAAATGAAGACAAGAATGAGAAATAATTTAAATTTTCCAGATTTTTTGCCTTTTCTACTCCCAGGGAAGAATTACCATTACTGGAGGAAGACCAAGCACAGGAAAGTAAAAATCTGCAGATTTTGGCCCAAAAATCCCCTCTTGTTGCAAAATCATCACCAAGGGATGGATCCTGCCTGGATCCAGGAGATCCAGACCAGTTTATTCCAGGAATTTGAGGAGCAAAGATCAAGAACACTTAGAATATTTTTTTTTCCAACTCATTGAGAGTTTGCAGACAAATTTGGGATGGTGAGAGGGCAGGAAAAAGAGATTTAGGCAAAGCAAAGCCTTGGGGATTATCTGGGATCTCTTTGGAACTTGGCTCTTTCCTGGAATATCATTAAGGATCAAATTATTTGGAATTACAACCAAAAAATGAAGACAAGAATGAGAAATAATTTAAATTTTCCAGAAATTTTTGCCTTTTCTACTCCCAGGGAAGAATTACCATTACTGGAGGAAGACCAAGGACAGGAAAGCAAAAAGCTGCAGATTTTGGCCCAAAAATCCCCTTTTATTACAAAATCATCACCAAGGGATGGATCCTGCCTGGATCCAGGAGATCCAGACCAGTTTATTCCAGGAATTTGAGGAGCAAAGATCAAGAACACTTAGAATATATTTTTTTCCAACTCATTGAGAGTTTGCAGACAAATTTGGGAAGAGAGACCTTGGCAAGGCAAAGCATGGGGATTATCTGGGATCTCTTTGGAACTTGGAATTTTATTAAGGATCAAATAATTTGGAATTAAAATGAAAAAATGAAGACAAGAATGAGAAATAATTTTAATTTTCCACAATTTTTTGCCTTTTCTACTCCCAGGGAAGAATTACCATTACTGGAGGAAGACCAAGCACAGGAAAGCAAAAAGCTGCAGATTTTGGCCCAAAAATCCCATTTTATTGCAAAATCATCACCAAGGGATGGATCCTGCCTGGATCCAGGAGATCCAGACCAGTTTATTCCAGGAATTTGAGGAGCAAAGATCAAGAACACTTCTTGGAATATCTTTTATTTTCCAACTCATTGACAGTTTGCAGACAAATTTGGATTATCTGGGATCACTTTGGAACTTGACTCTTTCCTGGAATATCATTAAGGATCAATTTATTTGGAATTTAAACCAAAAAATGAAGACAGGAATCAAAAATAATTTTAATTTTCCAGAATTTTTTGCCTTTTCTACTCCAAGGGAAGAATTACCATTACTGGAGGAAGACCAAGCACAGGAAAGCAAAAAGCTGCAGATTTTGGCCCAAAATCCCCTCTTGTTACAAAATCATCACCAAGGGATGGATCCTGCCTGGATCCAGGAGATCCAGACCAGTTTATTCCAGGAATTTGAGGAGCAAAGATCAAGAACACTTAAAATATCTTTTATTTTCCAACTCATTGAGAGTTTGCAGACAAATTTGGGATGGTGAGAGGGCAGGGAGGAGAGACCTTGGCAAAGCAAAGCCTTGGGGATTGTCTGGGATCTCTTTGGAACTTGGCTCTTTCCTGGAATTTTATTAAGGACCAAATTATTTGGAATTAAAACGAAAAAATGAAGACAAGAATTAGAAATAATTTAAATTTTTCAAAATTTTTATCCTTTCCTGGAATATCATTAAGGATCAAATTATTTGGAATTACAACCAGAAAATGAAGACAGGAATCAAAAATAATTTTAATTTTCCAGAATTTTTTGCCTTTTCTACTCCCAGGGAAGAATTACCATTACTGCAGGAAGACCAAGCACAGGAAAGTAAAAAGCTGCAGATTTTGGCCCAAAAATCCCCTTTTATTACAAAATCATCACCAAGGGATGGATCCTGCCTGGATCCAGGAGATCCAGACCAGTTTATTCCAGGAATTTGAGGAGCAAAGATCAGAGAACTTCTTGGAATATCTTTTATTTTCCAACTCATTGAGAGTTTGCAGACAAATTTGGGATGGTGAGAGGGCAGGAAAAAGAGATTTAGGCAAAGCAAAGCCTTGGGGATTATCTGGGATCTCTTTGGATATATATAAAATATAAATGTTATATTATTATACTTTGATATTATTATATTTTTGTATTTTTATATTATTTTATATTATTTTATAATATTTATTTTTAATATTTATATTTATAATATTATAATATTTATATTTATAATACAATATTTATAATATAAATATGATAGAATATAAAAAATAAATATTTATAAAAATAAAATTTAATAAAATAAAAATAAATATAATAAAAATATAGATTATATAATATAAATATTTATATTTATAATATAATATTTATAATAATATAGTTTTTATAATATTATAATATTTATTATATTTCTATTTATAATATTTTTATATTAATATATTATTATATAAATTATTATAATATTTATAAATATTTATATATTATTACTGTATTATGAATATATTATTATAATATATTTATAAATATATTATAATAATATAATAATATAATGTTTATAATACTTATATTTATAATATTTTTATATTATTAGATTATTATATAAATTATTATAATATTTTATACAATTATATATATTTTATATTATTATATATTTATAAATATAATTATATATATTAACATAGTACTTGAGAGAATTAATACAGCATTACTTCCTAACACAACACATGTAATATTCATTTTAATATTTATTAAAAACCAATCATAAAATACAAAAATATAAATTAATTTCATTAAATAAAAATAGAAATATATATTTGTTTATATTTATTAAAATATAAATAAATATAATAAATTTGAAATATAAATATATATTAATTTATATTTATTAAAAATAAATAAATCTATTTATTTAAATATAAACAGCAATATTTTATTAAAATATAAATTAATACAAAACACAATATACAATTAAAAAGCCAATCATAAAATCCATGCATTTTTCACACCTTGGCATCAACACCAATTTTCCGAGTGTCTGGAAGGAGGAGTTTGGAGCAGAGTGTGAAAAACGCCAATCACTGCTTTTGAAACTGTTCAAAGTTCCCTGTTCACCCTGCAATTCCAGGTGCAATTCCCTGTTTTCCCTGCAATTCCAGGTGCAATTCCCTGTTCTCTCTGTTCTTCCTGCAATTCCAGATGCAATTCCTGCTCTCCCTGTTCTCCCTGCAATTCCAGGTGCAATTCCCTGTTTTCCCTGCAATTCCAGGTGCAATTCCCTGCTCTCCCAGTTGATGCCACAATTCCAGATGTAATTCCCTGTTCTTCCTGCAATTCCAGGTGCAATTCCCTGATTTCCCCACGTCCAGTACCCTGTTCTCCCTGCAATTCCAGGTGCAATTCCAGGCACAATTCCCTGTTCTCCCTGCCAATCCAGGTGCAATTCCAGGTGCAATTCCAGGTGCAATTCCCTGTTCTCCCTGCAATTCCAGGTGCAATTCCCAGCTCTCCCTGTTCTCCCTGCAATCCCAGGTGGAATTCCCTGCTCTCCCAGCTGATGCCACAATTCCAGGTGCAATTCCCAGCTCTCCCAGTTGATGCCACAATTCCAGGCACAATTCCCTGTTCTCTCTGCAATTCCAGGCACAATTCCCTGTTCTCTCTGCAATTCCAGGTGCAATTCCCTGTTGTCCCTGCAATTCCAGGTGCAATTCCCTGTTGACCCCGCAATTCCAGGCACAATTCCCTATTCACCTCGCAATTCCATGTGCAATTCCCTATTTACCCTGCAATTCCAGGTGCAAGTCCCTGTTCTCCCTGCAATTCCAGGTGCAATTCCAGATGCAATTCCGCATTCTCCCAGCTGGCTCTTCCTTCCCTCAGACATTCGACTCAGCTAAAAATTCCTACAGGGATCAGCCAAAGGAAAATGGCCTCAAACCACGCTGGGATGCCAAAGGAGAAGTTTTGGTTTCTTCCCTTTTTTTTCTATTTTTCCACCCCCCCGAATTGACAGCAATGGATTTTCCAACCATTCCCACTCCTTTCCATTTCCTGGATGATCCTAACAAGTTTTCCCTGCTTCCAAAACAACCAGAGTGGGGATAATTGTCCCTCTTCCTTCATTCCCAGAAAACACACACAAAAATGGGGATTTGCTTTGGGCTTGCTGTTTTTTCTCAATGAAAAAGTTTGGAATGTAATTTTCCATTATTCCTGATGACATGGACAGCAGGGAATGAGAGCAAAAATGACAAATCCATAGGGAGAAGCTTGGAAAAAATATGGAGAGGAAAACATTCCCAGCACGTGCTTTGTGCAGCTCCAACAGCTGCACCAAAGGTGGAGGTGGTGACATCAAAACCCTTTGGAAGTGGGGCCTGGGATTTGAGCTTCCTGTAAAATTCCATCTAATCCTGGAATGGTTTGGGTGGGAAAAAACCTTGGAAAAAAATCCAAGGGGGCAGGTGTTGGAGTAGATGAAACAGGAAAGCCTTATAAATATGATTGCCTGGCAAAAGATTTTGAGAATATGGAAACTATAAGTGAGAGTGAAATGAAAGCAAGTTTTGAGATACCTCAGTTACTGAACAATGGGAAACAATGGTGTGGCTGCTGAAGGTGATCCCCTTTTGATGAAACAACACCCTCTGCTTGCAGACAGCTCCAAGGGTCAGAGCAGACCCTACAGCTTGGCAGAAGGGGCCCAAAGAGGAGTTTTTAGGGTTTAAAATGTAACACAGTATGGTGATATAACGATTCTTCTAGGTTGTATGTAAATGCTGTAGGATTTGTATCTTGTACTAGATTGGTTAGTGAGAATCAGAATATTCAACACAGAAGATGATTTATGGTATTGGAACGGGAACTTCAACCACACTTTTCTTCCCTTCCCTTCTCTTCTCTTTGCTCTTTCCACTGCATCTTC
>CM019901.1:151823110-151923110 GCA_009764595.1 Geothlypis trichas | reverse complement strand
AATAATAGCAATAACTGTGGTTTATAGAATTCCAGGAGGGTTTTGGTGGGAAGGGATCTCAAAGATGATCCCGTTTTACCCCTGGATGGGCAGGGACACCTTCCACTATCCCAGCTTGCTTCAAGCCCCTCCAACCTGGCCTTGGACATTCCAGAGATCCAGGGACCCCCAAAACTTCCCAGGGAAGAATTCCTTCCCTATTTCCCATCTAAACCCACCCTCCTTCAGCTTAAAGCCCTTCCCACTTTTAGTCCATGTTTAAATTACAAATATTTATGAGGAAAAAGAATCCAGCCCAATTCCCATTTTTACCAATCATTTCCTGGGATATTTGGTGGGATCAGACAGCTCCTTTCTGTTGGAAAAGGCAACAAAATGGTCCTTCCATTGTTCAGGGGGAATGGTGTGAATCCCCAGGGATAAATCCATTCCAGCCCATGGATTATTTTGCATTATTGTCATTTAGTGACTTCTGCAGCAGAGATTTGGAAATTTCCATCCTCTCTTTGCTCGGAGCCACGGCCATCCCAAAACATTGAGTCTTTGCCACATTTTTTTGTGGGGTAGAAACCATGAGGAATTCCAGTGAAAAATCTCCCACTGTTTTGTCTCCATAATTCACTGGAGGAGGAACATCTTAACCTCCCTGAAATTAAAATGTTCTACTTTGACTTGTTGAAATTGGGCTTTGTTTGGGGTTTTTTCCTCATCAGGCTCCGGTTCTCTGATGTGGTGTGGGAGAGCTGGAGCCTCCAAGGGGTTTGGAATCTTGTTTCTTTTGTAGGATGAAAGTTTTATGGCCAAATTACACCTCTTGTCATGCCCCAAATCAATCCCTGTGGAAGAATCCGTGCCTTAGAATGGGCACATGGGGAGAAAAGGCTTCCAGGCCGCTCAACCCACAAAATCTCCACTACAATTCCCAAAAAGTTGTGAATTCATAGGACAATGCTATGGAACTGACTGGGAATTAAATCCTTCACACCAGAGGAGAGAAGTGAAATCTTTAGGATGTGATTTATCAATCAGACATTGATCATTTCCCATGTTCCCCAGGGTAATTCAGTTTTACAGGGATTTTCAGTGCAGAATTAATTTAGGTAGAAAAATCCAGAGCATTTCAATCCAGTGATCTCCCAGGAAAACTGTCAGGGCAGGAATTACACCCAGAAGTTTCGAGGATCTCTGGCTCTCCATATTGTACATGTTAGACATTGGATTGTCATGGAATCCTGGAATGGTTTGGGATGGATGGGACCTTAAAGCCCATCCAGTGCCACCCCTGCCATGGGCAGGGACACCTCCCACTGTCCCAGGTTTCTCCAAGCCCCCTCCAACCTGGCCTTGGACACTTCCAAGCATCCCCAATTTCTCTGGACAATGAAATCTGTACGTTTGTGTTGCTCCTGGCATGAGGAGATCACAGTGGAAGCCACAAGAATCCCAGTGAAAAAATAATAATGGAATACTTGGAAAACCCAACTCCTTCCTCTTTCTGGCCAAGAAGTTCCTCCTTATCCAATGGATTTGCCTTTGCACCAGGACTGGAGGTGCTTAGGCAGGAAAGATCTCCCTGAGCATGGTGGGATTTGAAGGCTGGACTTCAGAAGTGTTTCCCAAGATTAAATATTCCAGGATGGAATCCCAGATCTCTGGGATCAGCAGAGCACCGAGTGCCACATCCAGGAATTCCTGGGACACCTCCAGGGATGGGAACTCCAAATTTGCCTGGGCAGTTCCAAGGCCTGAGCACCCTTTCCATGGGGAAATTCCTGCTGGTGTCCAACCCTGGCCCAGCCTGAGGCCGTTCCCTCTGTTCCTGTCCCTGTTCCCTGGGAGCAGAGCCCAATCCCTGCCCTGCTACAAACCTCCCTTCAGGGACTTGTGGAGAGTGAAATTTCCATGAAACAGGATGGAAACTCTGTCCCATATTCTGGGTCTTGGACCCTTCACTCTGTGCCTTGAAGAATCTTTGAATGATTTGGAAGCAGTTTTCTTTTGAAGGGAAAAGATTCCTGGTCTGAGGGACGGCTACTGGAATTCAGCTTCACCCTGGGCCCTGTGTGTGTGTGGGAGAGCAGCACAGCTGGGAATTTTCTCCAGACTTTGTGTCCCAGCCTAACTCGAGCCCCTGCCTGCCTGCCAGGAGCTCGGGAAGCAGGAAATCAGCAGCTCCAGGGAAGTTCCTCTCAGGTCACTCCATGCGGAAAAAGCGGGAGGCTGGGAAGGAGGACAGGAGATCCTGGTTCCAGCAGAGCCTGGAGGGTTTCTCCTCAAGCCGTGCCAGGAGCAGGAAAAGGAGCTGGGTTTTGTTCCTGTCATCACAGAAGTGAGAGCCCAAGGCTTGGAATCCCCATGGAATTTCTTGAGGAGGAAAAACCCTGTGCACACACAGAGCCGTCCGGGCCTTTTTTTAGGCGCTGGGAGTGAGACTTTCATCTGGATCAGATTTCCTCTTGGCTGGAGCTCCCGTCCAAACCTGCTGGCCAATGGCAACAAAACTCCAGCCTGACTCCACTCCTAATTGGGCTTCCTTGTTTTCCTGCTGCTGGTTGGGATTGGATTTGCAAATGATACCCGAAATATTCCAGGACAGCAAATCCGCACAAACAGGGCCACGCTCCCCTGTGTTTGTCCAAGCCCAGGAATAATAATGGTGATTACAATAATAATAAATCCTGGTGGATTTATAAATAGGAGCTGGAGAACCCTTTGGAATTGACTCCATGTCCGCTTGCAGAGGATGGATGCAGTTTATTCTTGCTGGAAGCTAAAAATTCAGGAATATTCCAGGAGCTGCAGCAAAGGAGAGGAAAATGGGAGGAAAGGGGGTCCTGGATGGGGGGAAATATTTGGGGGCTCTTCCAACTGCTGCTGCCATAGCTGGGAACACCTGGAAAGAGGGAATGAGGATTTGCCAGGGAAAGAGAAGGAAGAACAGTAATGGGAGAATGAAAACCCTGAGGAGGCTTCAAGGTGATGGAATCCGGAAGAAGGGGAGATAAAATTCCATAATTCCCAAACGTCTTGGTACAAGTCTGTGCATTTATCCCATATTCGCCAATACCAGGATTTTTCTCTTTTTAGGGGAGAGGATCTGACACGCAAATAGGGAGAAAGGAGGAGATTTTCATCCAGAGCAAAGGGAAATTTGGTGAAGAAATTTTTGGGATGTGTTGGGAGCAGGGTGATGCCTCCCAGCACGGAAAAGGGCTCAGGGCAATGAGAAAGAGGAAAGGAGGATCCTGAAGGTTCAAGGAGGGAATGGGGTAACACCTGCAGGGCCAGAGGGTCCTGAATTCCTCTGCACTTCCACAGGTGGTCCTGGTGGAAAAGGGGAGCAGTGGGATGGCTGTGGAGCCAGGAGAGTCTTGGATCCAGCAGCTTCTCCCAGGCTGGATGGACCAAGGGCTGGAAGAGAGGCCACAGGAAGGGTCAGACCAGGAGATCTGCACCCAGAACAACATCAAATGCCAGGCCATGGGATTTAATTCCCATGAAGGGTCCCCTTTCCTCCCCTTTCCCAAGAAATTAGACAGCAAATCAAACACTCCAGGACATGGGATTTATTTCCCACACAAGATCCCTTCTCTATTCCTTTCCTAATTAATTGTGGAGCAGATAAAACACTGTAGGCCATGGATTTATTTCCCATCCATGATCCCTTCCCTTTTCCTTCTCTAATTAATTATGGAGTAAATCAAACACTCCAGGCCATGGATTTCATTCCCATTCAAGATCCCTTTCCCTTTCCCTTTCCCTTTCCCTTTCCCTTTCCCTTTCCCTTTCCCTATTAATTATGGAGCAAATCAAACACTCCAGGCCATGGATTTAGTTCCTACACAAGATTTCCCAATAAATTATGGAGCAAATAAACCACTGCAGGCCATGGATTTATTTCCCATCCATGATCCCTTCCCTTTCCCTTTCCCTATTCATTATGGAGCAAATCAAACACTCCAGGCTGTGGATTTATTTCCCATCCATGATCAATTCTCTTTCCCTTTCCCAATTAATCATGGAGCAAATCAAATGTTCCAGGCCATGGATTTAGTTCCTACATGAGATTTCTCAATTAATCATGGAGCAAATCAAACACTCCAGGCCATGGATTTAGTTCCTACACAAGATTTCCCACTAAATTATGGAGTAAATCAAACCACTCCAGGTCATGGATTTAGTTCCCATCCTCAATCCCCTCTCTTTCCCTTTCCCACTAAATTCTGGAGCAAATCAAACACTCCAGACCATGGATTTAATTCCCACACAAGATCCCTTTTCTTCCCTTTTCCAATTAATCATGGAGCGAATCAAACACTCCAGGCCATGGATTTATTTCCCATCCATGATCCTTTCTCTTTCCCTTTCCCAATTAATCATGGAGCGAATCAAACACTCCAGGCCATGGATTTTATTCCCACACAAGATCTCTTCTCTGTCCCTTTCCCTTCCCCAATTAATCACAGAGCAAATCAAACACTCCAGGCCACGGATTTATTTCCCATCCATGATCCTTTCTCTTTCCCTTTCCCAATTAATCATGGAGCGAATCAAACACTCCAGGCCATGGATTTAGTTCCTACATGAGATTTTCCAATTAATCACTGAGCGAATCAAACACTCCAGGCCACGGATTTATTTCCCATCCATGATCCCTTCCTTTCCCTTTCCCAATTAATTATGGAGCAAATAAACCACTCTAGGCCACGAATTTATTTCCCATCCATGATCCCTTCTCTTTCCCTTTCCCAATTAATGATGGAGCAAATCAAACACGCCAGGCCATGGATTTCATTCCCACACAAGATCCCTTCTCTTTCCCTTTCCCTTTTCTGCTTAATTATGGAGTAAATCAAACACTCCAGGCCATGGATTTAGTTCTCATCCTCAATCCCCTCTCCTTCCCTTTCCCACTAAATTCTGGAGCAAATCAGATGCTCCAGGCCATGGATTTCGTTCCTACATGAGATTTCCCAATTAATCAAGGAGCAAATCAAACACTCCAGGCCATGGATTTAGTTCCTATATGAGATTTCCTAATTAATCATGGAGCAAATCAAACACTCCAGGCCACGGATTTTGTTCCCACACAAGATCCCTTCTCTTTCCCTTTCCCAATTAATTATGGAGAAGATAAAACTCCAGGCCATGGATTTAGTTCCTACACAAGATTTCCCAATTAATTATGGAGCAAATAAACCACTGCAGGCCACGGATTTATTTCCCATCCATGATCCCTTCTCTTCTCTTTCCCAATTAATCATGGAGCAAATCAAACACTCCAGGCCATGGATTTAGTTCCCATCCTCAATCCCCTCTCCTTCCCTTTCCCACTAAATTCTGGAGGAAATCAGTCACTCCAGGCTGTGGATTTCGTTCCCACACAAGATCCCTTCTCTTTCCCAATTAATCATGGAGCAAATCAAACACTCCAGACCATGGATTTAGTTCCCATCCATGATCCTTTCTCTTCCCTTCTCCAATTAATCATGGAGCAAATCAAACACTCCAGGCCACAGATTTAGTCCCATCCATGATCCCTTCTCTTCCCACTCCCAATTAATCATGGAGCAAATCAAACACTCCAGGCCATGGATTTAGTCCCATCCATGATCCCTTCCCTTCTCTTTCCCAATTAATCATGGAGCAAATCAAACACTCCAGGCCACAGATTTATTTCCCATCCATGATCCTTTCTCTTTCCCTTCTCCAATTAATCATGGAGCCAATCAAACACTCTAGGCCATGGATTTATTTCCCATCCATGATCCCTTCTCTTCTCTTCTCTTTCCCAATTAATCAGGAGCAAATCAAACACTCCAGGCCATGGATTTAGTCCCATCCATGATCCCTTCCCTTTCCCAATTAATCAGGAGCCAAACCCTCCGGGTGCTGTTTCTGGCCCTGGGGCCCAGTCCCACGTCGTGACTCACATCCACACACAGGAACTCTTTCCCTCCCCACCCTTCCAAGAAGAAAATGTCCAAATCCCAACTTTCCTTTGGGAATTGTCCCTGGCTCCTGCTGCCTCACGATTTTCCCAAGCTCCCAGGACCCTGCTTTATTTGTAATGGATTTGTGAGCATTTCTGGATTGGAAGGAGCTGGCTGAATCCTGAGACAACCTCCCCGTTATTCCAGCTCTGAGGTGCTCCAGTGTTTTAAAAACAAGGAATGACCGAATGGAATTGTCTTTATTCCATGGCTGGAATCCACTGAGGGCAGAGGGATGAGGAGACTGGAGCCAAATAAATGGATACTGATGGAGCAATCCTTGGACTCTTGGATAAATCTTTATTTCGGAAGTGTGTAAGAACTTCTGTCAGCTCCGTGATTCCCTTCCAGCTTCAATAAATATCCAGGCTGAAATCCCAGACTTCCTCTTTTTATTTTTTTCCTAAAAAAATGCTTCTCTGCCTACACCCCTCATATGAGTGAAGGTAAATATTCCCATATTTATATCTCATGGAGAAAATTCCAGGCAGCAAATTCAGGATTGGCAATTTCTGATGCTGCCCTAAAGCTTTACTGTGTGCAGTCCAAACGCAGAGCATTAAAACATTTTAAAAATCTTAAATAATGATGAATGAATTATAAATTCATATTTAATATCATGGTTTTCTGAGCAAGACCAGCCCATTCCCTAGGGATCAGATAACACTGGAGAACCTGATAAGCAGCAGGGACAAAATACCTGATGATGGAAAAAACATTTCCAAAGGCAGCGAGGAGTAAAGAAATCCCAGGGACCCAAAGGATCTGCAGGAAGCCAATTCTTGGAATGATTCTAACAGGGCAGAACTACAAAGCTGAATTTTTTTGGGAACTATGACAGATGAGAGCAGCTCAAGAGAAGCACTGAAAGATGGATTTCTTTTGGGAGAACATCCACTGATTTTTATCTCCCTGCAGCCTGAATTTCCCTGGATTATCCGTGGGCTGGCTGACAGCTTTGTCTGAAGCTGTGTCAGAACAACCCTGGAGCTGTTCCTGGGCAGGGAATCACAGGAAATATCCCAGGAGGAGCGTGGCCTCCCTGGCACCCCCTTTTGCTGTCCTTTATCTGCTGATTTAAAATCTCCATGTCCTTTACACCCCTCTCTCCAAAAAACTCCATGGCTGGGAGCCCACCCCTCACCAATGTTCCTGAATTTTTTGTCTTCTCCTCCATTTCCAATCCATTAATTGGGACAGAATTTCATAGTGCAAAACTTTTCCTCAGTTTCCTGATTTAGTGGTTCCATTTCTCCCAAGTGCTCCAAAAATTAGGGATTGATGCCCTGAACTCTCATCCTGACCAGAACTGGTCATGAATCACATTCCACGTGTTTCTCATGGAAAGTTTTCCCTTTCTTGAGACAAACATGGGATAACAATTTTACAGAATCCAGCGAAAATCGGGGAAATTTTCTGTCTTTTTGCCTTCTCTGGAAAGGCAGAGGGATTTGGGGCAAGGCCTGGAGTGCCAGGACAAGAGGGAATGGCTTTAAACTGAAACAGAGTAGGGGCAGATGGGGTTTTGGGAAGGAATTCCTGGCTGGGAAGGTGGGGAAGGACTGGGATGCCTGGCACCCCCTTTTGCTGTCCTTTATCTGCTGATTTAAAATCTCCATGTCCTTTACACCCCTCTCTCCCAAAGCTCCATGGCTGGGAGCCCACCCCTCACCAATGTTCCTGAATTTTTTCTCTTCTCCTCCACATTTTAGGAGGCTCCAAACCTTGAGGGTGGGGATGTCCTGGAGCAGTTTTCCCAGAGAAACTGTGGCTTCTCCTGGATCCCTGGAAGTGTCCAAGGCTGGATTGGAAGGGGTTGGAGCAGCCTGGGATGGTGGGATTTTCCCTTGCCCATGGAATGGGATGATCCTGAAGGTCCTCTCCAATCCATTAATTGAGAAGGAATTTTATAGCACAAAACTCTTCCTCATTTTCCTGATTTAGTGGTTCCATTTCTCCCAAGTGCTCCAAAAATTAGGAATGGATGCCCTGAACTCTCATCCTGACCAGAACTGGACACAAACACAGATCACATTTCATGTGTTTCTCATGGAAAGTTTTCCCTTTCTTGAGACCAACAGGGAATAAAATTTTACAGAATCCAGCGAAAATCGGGGAAATTTTCTGGTTTTTTGCCTTCTCTGGAAAGGCAGAGGGATTTGAGACAAGGCCTGGAGTGCCAGGACAAGAGGGAATGGCTTTAAACTGAAACAGAGTAGGGGTAGATGGGGTTTTGGGAAGGAATTCCTGGCTGGGAAGGTGGGGAAGGACTGGGATGGAATTCCCAGAGCAGCTGTGGCTGCCCCTGGATCCCTGGAATGTCCCAGGATGGGGTTTGGAGCAGCCTGGGACAGTGGGAGGTGTCCCTGCCATGGCTGGGGTGGCACTGGATGGGCTTTGAGGTCCTTTCCAACCCAAACCATTCCAGGATTCTCTGGAGATAAGGAAAGGTTCTAAACGGGGCCCTCTGGCTCCAGAACTGACATTTCATTTGTTGCCTGCGCTTTGATCACGTCCAACATTCCAAAATTGCTGAAGGTCCCACCCCAATGCAGCCACTCCTCCAAATCCTTCAGAGGAGACAGGTTGAGGCAAATAATGGAAATAATGACCATGGAGCAAAATTATTTCCCAAAATCCACAAAGCAGGACAGGAAAATCTCAAAATCAGAGAACTCAGGGAGGAGCAAGGATCATCCAGCTCTTATGTATCAGTTCCTCCATGGCCCAAATTCTTTTGGGAAAGGCCTTGGGATCTTCCAATTCTTCATTTAGACCTGTGGGCATCAGCTCAGCTCCAGAGCAAAGCTGCTCCTGTATTTTCTCCTTTAATCACACAATTCCAGGGCTCAGGAGAAGCTGAGCAGAGCAGGAAGGGAAGAGCAGCAGTCCATGTTCCAGAAATATCCCAGAAAATCACACACGTGGATCTTTTTTACAGCTCTGGAGAGAAGATAATTCAAAAATCTTCATATTGTCCAAAAATAAAATCATTTAAAAGGCCACTCCACCCCGAGTGCTCCAAGTCTGGGTGTGTGTCATTCCCACCTCCCTGTTTGTCTGGAAACAACAAACTCTGGAATTGGAAAGGGATGACACGATGAGGTAGAAAAACCTCAATCCACGGGGAAAAGTCAGGGATAACTTTTAGCTGCTGGGGTGACGTGAGAGAATTTTATGAAGGAGTGAACACAAAAAACTTGGAGCAACCAGGAAATGCATAAGACACCAACAAGAGTCCTGCAATTCCCAAACAAGGCCTGGAAAGCTCCCTGGTGTTCCCAGCATGGATTAGTCACCCTGCTGGGAAGGCCTTGGCAGCTCCTCTGGGTGGGCAGTCCAACAGGTGGGGCTGAAATTCCAGGGACTTGAATTCATCCCCTGCTCTGCCAACACTGGGAATATCCTTCCTGGGAAATGGGGGTGCAAGTCACAAAAATATCAAAAAATATCCCAAAATTCGGGCAGTCCAACAGGTGGGGCAGAAATGACTTGAATTCATCCCCTGCTCTGCCAATATTGGGAAAATCCTTCCTGGGAAATGGGGGTGCAAGTCACACAAATATCCAGAAAACATCCCAAAATTCGGGCAGTCCAACAGGTGGGGCTGAAATTCCAGGGACTTGAATTCATCCCCTGCTCTGCCAACACTGGGAATATCCTTGTGGGAAATGGGGGTGCAAGTCACAAAAATATCCAAAAAAAATCCCAAAATTCGGGCAGTCCAACAGGTGGGGCTGAAATTCCAGGGACTTGAATTCATCCCCTGCTCTGCCAATATTGGGAATATCCTTCCTGGGAAATGGGGGTGCAAGTCACACAAATATCCAAAAAAAAATCCCAAAATTCGGGCAGTCCAACAGGTGGGGCTGAAATGACTTGAATTCATCCCTTGCTCTGCCAACACTGGGAATATCCTTCCTGGGAAATAGGGGTGAAAGTCACACAAATATCAAAAAACATCCCAAAATTCGGGCAGTTCAACAGGTGGGGCGGAAATGACTTGAATTCATCCCCTGCTCTGCCAATATTGGGAAAATCCTTCCTGGGAAATGGGGGTGCAAGTCACACAAAAACCCAAAAAAATCCCAAAATTCGGGCACTCCAACAGGTGGGGCTGAAATTCCAGGGAGCTGATTTCATCCACTGCTCTGCCAAGACTGGGAATTTCCTTCCTGGGAAATGGGGGTGCAAGTCACACAAATATTTAAAAAAAAATCCCAAAATTCAGGCAGTCCAACAGGTGGGGCTGAAATTCCAGGGACTTGAATTCATCCCCTGCTCTGCCAATATTGGGAATGTCCTTCCTGGGAAATGGGGGTGCAAGTCACAAAAATATCAAAAAAAATCCCAAAATTCGGGCAGTCCAACAGGTGGGGCTGAAATGACTTGAATTCATCCCCTGCTCTGCCAATATTGGGAATATCCTTCCTGGGAAATAGGGGTGCAAGTCACACAAATATCCAAAAAACATCCCAAAATTCGGGCAGTCCAACAGGTGGGGCTGAAATTCCAGGGACTTGAATTCATCCCCTGCTCTGCCAACACTGGGAATATCCTTCCTGGGAAATAGGGGGCAAGTCACATAAATATTAAAAAAACATCCCAAAACTCGGGCAGTCCAACAGGTGGGGCTGAAATTCCAGGGACTTGAATTCATCCCCTGCTCTGCCAACACTGGGAATATCCTTCCTGGGAAATGGGGGTGCAAGTCACACAAATATCCAAAAAAATTCCCAAAATTCGGGCAGTCCAACAGGTGGGGCTGAAATTCCAGGGGCTTGAATTCATCCCCTGCTCTGCCAACACTGGGAATATCCTTCCTGGGAAATGGGGGTGCAAGTCACAAAAATATCAAAAAAAATCCCAAAATTCGGGCAGTCCAACAGGTGGGGCAGAAATGACTTGAATTCATCCCCTGCTCTGCCAATATTGGGAATATCCTTCCTGGGAAATGGGGGTGCAAGTCACACAAATATTTAAAAAAAAATCCCAAAATTTGGGCAGTCCAACAGGTGGGGCTGAAATTCCAGGGACTTGAATTCATCCCCTGCTCTGCCAATATTGGGAATATCCTTCCTGGGAAATGGGGGTGCAAGTCACAAAAATATTAAAAAAAAATCCCAAAATTCGGGCAGTCCAACAGGTGGGGCTGAAATTCCAGGGACTTGGATTCATCCCTTGCTCTGCCAATATTGGGAATATCCTTCCTGGGAAATAGGGGGTGCAAGTCACAAAAATATCAAAAAAAATCCCAAAATTCGGGCAGTCCAACAGGTGGGGCTGAAATTCCAGGGACTTGAATTCATCCTCTGCTCTGCCAATATTGGGAATATCCTTCCTGGGAAATGGGGGTGCAAGTCACACAAATATCCAAAAAAATCCAAAAAACCCCTGCTCTGCCAACACTGGGAAAATCCTTCCTGGGAAATGGGGGGGCAAGTCACACAAAAATATTTTAAAAAATCCCAAAATTCGGGCAGTCCAACAGATGGGGCTGAAATTCCAGGGACTTGAATTCATCCCCTGCTCTGCCAACACTGGGAATATCCTTCCTGGGAAATGGGGGTGCAAGTCACAAAAATATGAAAAAAAATCCCAAAATTCTGTGTTCAAGGTGTGAAAAAACACCTCCAACCCTCCTGCAGCCTGGCAAATATTTCTTCATTCCTGCGCTTATCGGGGATTTTGGCTCCCCAACTTTTTTATTATTTTGTCAAAGAATGGATGATAATTATCATTTTTTTGGTTGAATTCCAAATTTTTCTTATTCCCTTTCTTGCCATTTGCCAGAATCCTTTTTTTCCCTCTCTTTTTAAAGATTCCATAGGACATTCCATCAGGGAGCAAGGAGGAAACAAATTCTAAAAGTAGAAGGTGAACACAGGGAGCCAAACTTAATTTTTTGGGAATGGGTGTCCAAGAGGTGACTTCGTTCCCATGTTCATGCAAAGGAGACATCAAACTTCTGAAAACCAGGAAATCCTAGGGAAAAAATGTCCTAGGACAAAAAAAAGGTCCCAAAAATTGTTGGGATGGGAAATTCTTCAGGAAAACATCACTCACAATCTGCCTGTCCCTGCTAATGATGTCACGACCCCTCAATTTGCATTTTCCAGGTGTTTTGTGGCAAAGAGAGATTCCAGAAGCCAAACTTCCCTAAAATAGGAACAAGCAGCAGTGTCACATTCCCAATCCATGTTTTGGAGGAGCATCAGGTCCCTCCTGTTCCAAAGAGGGAAATTCCAGATTCCATTGGCACAGAGTTGGAAAAGCCCTCGGAGCCCAACCTTTGGCTTCTCAAAGCAATCCATGGAGATTCTGGAAAAAGTCAAAGCTGGAAAATCTTCTCCTTTTGTGGTGGGACAGTGGGGACACCTCAAATATCCCTGTCCTAATCCAGCCAGGAGTTTTGGTTTAGGGCAGATGATATTGGCATTTTTCCTTCCCTCTTTGTGGCCGTGTCCATGCAGAATTCTCTGAAATCCTTCATTTATCCACCCAAAATCCAGGATGAACATCACCTGTCCCACAGGTTTTAGCTTTTCCTGGATTCCAAAGAGGGAAATTCCAGGTTCTCTTGTCATGGAGTTGGAAAAGCCCTCAGAGCCCAACCTTTGGCTTCTCAAAGCAATCCATGGAGATTCTGGAATGTCAGAGGTGGAAAATCTTCTCCTCTTGTGATGGGACAGTGGGAACATCTCAAATATCCCTGTCCTAATCCAGCCATGAATTTTGGTTTAGATGATGGTGGCATTTTCCCTTCCCTCTTTGTGGCTGTGTCCATGCAGAATTCTCTGAAATCCTTCATTTGTCCACCCAAAATCCAGGATGAGCATCACCTGTCCCACAGGTTTTAGCTTTTCCTGGATTCCAAAGAGGGAAATTCCAGACTCCATTGGCACGGAGTTGGAAAAGCCCTCAGAGCCCAACCTTTGGCTTCTCAAAGCAATCCATGGAGATTCTGGAAGGAGTCAAAGCTGGAAAATCTTCTCCTCTTGTGATGGGACAGTGGGAACACCTCAAATATCCCTGTCCTAATCCAGCCAGGAGTTTTGGTTTAGGGCAGATGATGGTGACATTTTTCCTTCCCTCTTTGTGGCCGTGTCCATGCAGAATTCTCTGAAATCCTTCATTTATCCACCCCAAATCCAGGATGAACATCACCTGTCCCACAGGTTTTAGCTTTTCCTGGATTCCAAAGAGGGAAATTCCAGACTCCATTAGCACGGAGTTGGAAAAGCCCTGAGAGCCCAACCTTTGGCTTCTCAAAGCAATCCATGGAGATTCTGGAAGGTGTCAAAGGTGGAAAATCTTCTCCTCTTGTGATGGGACAATGGAAACACCTCAAATATCCCTGTCCTAATCCAGCCAGGAATTTTGGTTTCGGGTACATGATATTGGAATTTTCCCTTCCCTCTTTGTGGCCGTGTCCATGCAGAATTCTCTTTAATCCTTCATTTATCCACTCAAAATCTGGGATGAACATCACCTGTCCCTCAGGTTTTAGCTTTTCCTGGATTCCAAAGAGGGAAATTCCAGGCTCTCTTGTCATGGAGTTGGAAAAGCCCTCAGAGCCCAACCTTTGGCTTCTCAAAGCAATCCATGGAGATTCTGGAAGGAGTCAAAGGTGGAAAATCTTCTCCTCTTGTGATGGGACAGTGGGAACACCTCAAATACCCCTGTCCTAATCCAGCCAGGAGTTTTGGTTTAGGGCAGATGATATTGGCATTTTCTCTTCCCTCGTTGTGGCCGTGTCCATGCAGAATTCTCTGTAATCCTTTATTTATCCACCCCAAATCCGGGATGAACATCACCTGTCCCTCAGGTTTTACCTTTTCCTGGACTCCTAAAAAATGCCCCTTTCCTGACCCCCCCTAATATTATCAATTTGTGTGTTCACACCCTTCAATTTCCCTCTCCATCCTTCCCCTCCTGACCCTTTTAAAGCACAGTAATTAATGATAATTGGACTTGAGGTACTGCCTCAGATTCCCGGGAAATTTTGCAGCCAAATCTCCCAAAACAAAAGTGAGAAAAGTTGTTTATAACCCCCCAAAATAAAGAAAAACAACTTCACCTTCTGGAACCATCCAGCCCCTGCAAACCAGAATTCCTTCATTTTCCTGCTGCTCCAAGCCCAGCCTGTCCAAATTCCAGCAGGGCCCCGCTGTTAATCCCAATCCTGGAAGCCATCAACACTCCGGGATCATTTTTCACCACATTCCAGCACCTCCTCGTCCATAATTTTCCTCTTCAGGAGCTTTTAAGTGCAGCAATTTCAGCTCCAAGCTCCTCCTCACAGAGGCTCTTTTGGGGAACTTTTCCCATTTTGCCGTTCCCAGAGCCGCTGGGAAACCTGAACTCCTGGAAGGAGCTTTGGCACTCCCTGAAAATTTCACTCCATCCCATGGAATTGCATCCAAGAAAACCAGAACAATCCTATGGACGTTTTTCCTGCTGCTGTAGCCAATTAAATCAAAATATTTTGTGGGTTTTTTTCAGCTTTCCTGCTTCTGAACGGTGCCTGGGTGTTGTTTTTTTCTCTTTTTTTTTTCCCAATATTTTCTTTGTAATTCCAGAGCTTTTAAAATCCATTCATGGACTTGGGGAGTTATTTTTATTTTGGGGTTTCTTCAGGGCCAAACCCTGAGGAAACAATGCTGGGCTTTGAGAGGGAATAAAACATTGCCAGGGAAATATTCAGGTTCATTTATTATTAGTTTAAAAATTGTAATTATCTATATATTTTATAGTAATAAATATTATTAACAACAATAATTTATGACATGAATGAGAATCTTTTATTTAATTAGGCACTTTCTTGGTTTTAGTTATTTTACTGCAGTTTTTTATGCAGGTTTTAGTTATTTTATTATTTTTTGACTAAAATTAGGGATGTGTTTCCAATTCCTTCCAAACAGCTGAAGCAAGAGGATGAAAATGTCACCCAAATCCTTTTAAAAATGGCTCCTTTTTTCCCTCTTTTTCTCTCTCACGTTGATTTTGCTCTTCCCAAATAATTGCTGATGCCATTAATTAATGAATTGTCATCACACTTAAGGCAAATTAATTCTGATTATTATTGCAAATGAGTATTTCATTCAGTATGCAAATGAGTTTTTCATTCCTATGTATAGGATTTTAAAGAATTACATTCCCTCCTTTTCCTCCATTTTATTCATGAATTAATTACTTTTGAAATGCTAATTATAATAATATTTCTTATATTTCTATAATTTATATTTATATTTATATTTTAGTCAATTATTATTGCAATTCTTTTAATCATGTTTTTTCAATTTTTTTTTTTGGCTTGAGATCTCCAGCCTGGGAAATGGCAAAGAACTTTAGAACAATTAAAGATTAATTAAACTTGAAATAAAATTAATTTCAAAGGACACCCAGAATGGGAATGAGCATCCCGACATTTTAATTCCTCCTGGTTTTCCTTTTTTGTGATTTTTGGGATACAGAAAGACCCAGAGAGGGATGGATGGGCTTCAAGAAGAACTAAAAAAGCCCCAAAATTTTCAAGGAAGAGCCTGAAATCCTGACAGAGACTTTCCATGCTGAGAGAAGAAAAACTCCTGGATCAAAATCCGGATCCTTGGATTTTTCCATGAGCCAACGCCTCCGGCCAATCCTTTGGAGATCCTGGAGCAAAAGGAGGAAAATGTCACCCAAATCCCTTAAAAAAGGCTCCTTTCTTCCCTCCTTTTCTCTCTCACTTCCATTTCCCCCTCAGTATTGATTTTACTCCTCCCAAATAATTGCTGATGCCATAAATTACTTAATTAATTAACTCATCTGAGTCAACGCCTCCATACAAACCCTTTGGAGATTCTGGAGCAAGAGGAGGAAAACGTCACCCAAACCCTTTAAAAAAGGTTCCTTTCTTCCCTCCTTTTCTCTCTCACTTCCATTTCCTCCCTCAGTATTGATTTTACTCCTCCCAAATAATTGCTGATACCATTAATTAATTCATTAATTAACTCATCTGAGTCAACGCCTCCGTCCGATCCTTTGGAGATTCTGGAGCAAGAGGAGGAAAATGTCACCCAAACCCTTTAAAAAAAGCTCCTTTTCCACCTCCTTGTTTCTCTCACTTCTCTTTCCCCTTCAGCATTGATTTTACTCCTCTCAAATAATTGCTGATGCCATTAATGAATGAATGAATGAATGAATGAATGAATTAATTAATTAACTCACCTGAGTCAATGCCTCTGTGGATCGGAGATTCTCCCATGCTTTGTAACAAAATCTGAAATCCTTTAAAAAAGTCTCCTTTCTTCCCTCCTTTTCTCTCTCACTTCCCTTTCCCACCTCAACATTCATTTTACTCCTCCCAAATAAGTGCTGATGCCATTAATTAGTTAATTAACTAACTAATCTGAGTCAACGCCTCTGTCTGATCCTTTGGAGATTCTCTCATGCTTTGTAACAAATTCTGAAATCCTTTTTAAAAGTCTCCTTTTTTTTCTCTCCTTTTGTCTCTCACTTCCCTTTCCCCCTCAGCATTGATTTTACTCCTCCCAAATAATTGCTGATACCATTAATTAATTCATTAATTAACTCATCTGAGTCAATGCCTCTGTCTGATCCTTTGGAGATTCCTCCACGCTTTGTAACAAAGTCTGCTTCAAACGGAGCTTCCTCTTCTGGATCAATCCAAGGAATCCTACGGATCCTGCTTCGCCTCTTTCCAGCCTGGGGAACTCATCCCAGCTGGAATTCGCCCAAGGAGCTCCTTGGTTGGCAGAGATCCCGGGAATGGCTCAGCCTGGCAGCGTTCCTTGGATGGCAGGAGCGGCGGGATAATCAGAGAACGGGAAGTGTTGGGGTGAATGAAAATCATAAATATGATTGCCTGACGAAAGATTTTGAGAATATAGAAACTATAAATGAGATTGAAATGAAAGCAAGCTTTGAGATCTCTTAGTTATTGAACAACTGGAAAACAATGGTGTGGCTGGCTGAAGGTGATCTTCTCTACATGAAACAATCCGCTCTGCTTGCAAGCAAGTCTAAGGGGCAAAACAGACCCTGCTAGCTTGGCAGAAGGGGCCCAAAGAGGAGGTTTTAGGGTTTCAAATGTAACACAGGATGGTGATATAATGATTCTTATAGGTTGTATGGAAATGCTGTAGGATTTGTATATTGTACTAGATTGGTTAGTGAGAATTAGAATATTCAACACAGAAGATGATTTATTGTATTGGAACGAGAACTTCGACCACACTTTTCTTCCCTTCTCTTCTCTTTGCTCTTTCCACTGCATCTTCCACTTCTTCCTACACTCTTCGTTCTCACCCCTTTTACTCTCTTACGTTCTGCCCCTCTCTTCTCTCGGGCCTGCTCCAGCTGTGGCTGACAGCTCCCAGCAGGGCCCCGCACCCAGGCCCTTTGCAATGAACCCCAAATCCCAGCAGGGCCCTGCACCCAGGCCCTTTGCAATGAACCCCAAATCCCAAAAGGCCCCTGCATCCAGGCCCTTTGCAATAAACCCCAAATCCCAGCAGGGCCCTGCACCCAGGCCCTCTGCAATAAACCCAAATCCCAGCAGGCCCCTGCACCCAGACCCTTTGCAATAAACCCCAAATCCCAGCAGGGCCCTTTGCAATAAACCCCAAATCCCAGCAGGGCCCTTTGCAACAAACCCCAAATCCCAGCAGGGCCCTGCACCCAGGCCCTTTGCAATAAACCCCAAATGCCAGCAGGGCCCTGCACCCAGGCTCTTTGCAGTAAACCCCAAATTCCAAAAGACCCCTGCACCCTTTGCAATAAACCCCAAATCCCAGCAGGTCCCTGCACCCAGGCCCTTTGCAATGAACCCCAAATCCCAGCAGGGCCCTGCACCCAGGCCCTTTGCAATAAACCCCAAATCCCAGCAGGGCCCTGCACCCAGGCTCTTTGCAATAAACCCCAAATCCCAGCAGGGCCCTTTGCAATGAATCCCAAATCCCAGCAGGGCCCTTTGCAATAAACCCCAAATCCCAGCAGGGCCCTTCACAATAAACCCCAAATCCCAGCAGGGCCCTGCACCCAGGCCCTTTGCAATAAACCCCAAATCCCAGCAGGGCCCTTTGCAATGAACCCCAAATCCCAGCAGGGCCCTGCCCCAGGCCCTTTGCAATAAACCTCAAGTTCCTGACCTGGATACAAAGATCTCTTGTCTCCATTCATCCTGACCGTGCAACCCCCGCACCCGTTCCTACAAACTCCTACAGGGAAGGAGAAAGGATCTCAAGTTGTATTGTTGTTCCCTTGGAGGAAAATCAATCCCAATCCCTAGATTTCATTCCCATGGATCTGTGTCCGGAGCAAATAAATCAATCGGGAAATAAAATCTGGCCTGGTTTGGAAAGACAGGAGTCTGCTAAGGAGGGCAGGAGCCTCCCCGGGATTGGAGAATGTAAACCCTCCCCTGAATTGTTATAAATTTTAAATTAAGAGGCTCTCAGGAAAAAAAAAATATGGGAGCGGGGAATAACAGTTCTTTAATAGGGAAGAAAATAAAATAAAGCTAAACCAACACTGCCAGAGTCAGAACACAACCTGACACCGTGTGGGTCAGGGTGTTGGTAGAAATCCCATGGGAATTGTGGCTCAGCCCTCCTACAGTGTCAGGTGTGGTTCTGCTGGAGCAGGGAACCTGGAGAAGGATGGAGTCTTCCTCTGGAGATCCAGGGGAAGGAGAGGCAGCTGCTCCTCTGGGAAATCCATTGGAGAAGCCGTGCTGGTCTCTCAAAACCTCTGGATTATATCCAGGTAGGAATGCTTGGCTGGTGTTCCAGAATCTCCAGATTCTATCCAGGTAGGAATGCTTGGCTGGTGTTCCAGAATCTCCAGATTCTATCCAGGTAGGAATGCTTGGCTGGTGTTCCAGAATCTCAGATTCTATCCAGGTAGGAATGCTTGGCTGGTGTTCCAGATTCTATCCAGGTAGGAATGCTTGGCTGGTGTTCCAGAATCTCCAGATTCTATCCAGGTAGGAATGCTTGGCTGGTGTTCCAGAATCTCCAGATTCTATCCAGGTAGGAATGCTTGGCTGGTGTTCCAGATTCTATCCAGGTAGGAATGCTTGGCTGGTGTTCCAGAATCTCCAGATTCTATCCAGGTAGGAATGCTTGGCTGGTGTTCCAGAATCTCCAGATTCTATCCAGGCAGGAATGCTTGGCTGGTGTTCCAAATCTCAGATTATATCCGGGTAGGAATGCTTGGCTGGTGTTCCAGAATCTCCAGATTCTATCCAGGTAGGAATGCTTGGCTGGTGCTCCAGAATCTCCAGATTCTATCCAGGTAGGAATGCTTGGCTGGTGTTCCAGAATCTCCAGATTCTATCCAGGTAGGAATGCTTGGCTGGTGTTCCAGAATCTCCAGATTCTATCCAGGCAGGAATGCTTGGCTGGTGTTCCAGAATCTCCAGATTCTATCCAGGTAGGAATGCTTGGCTGATGTTCCAGAATCTCCAGATTCTATCCAGGTAGGAATGCTTGGCTCCTCCCTCTGGGCTCCCATCTCCCAATGGGATGCTGCAGTTCTTATCAGCCATGCAGGGACATTCCATATTTGTTATCAGCAATGTCCCCCCAGAGGGAGGAGTGGGTGTGTAAGAGATAAGGAAAAGTGCCCACTGAGCAGAAGACAACTGCCATGCAGATGGTGAATAAAATACATCTTGCCTTGCAATCTGGGACCATATGATAAATCAATAAATAAATATCTGCCTTCCTCCAGTTTACACTTTTCAAGACAAGTACTTCACCAAAAAAATTTGGAAGAGAGGCAGTGAGACTCCAATTAACAGGAAAATAATAGAATTTTTTGGGAATTATCCTTTCCTTCTGTCCAGGAAAAACAGCAGGATGTGATTCCAACACAGCTCTCAGAGGACAACATTAGATTAAAAAATGTGGGGGACTAAATAACCATAATTGAGATTATTTGTTAAAATTTGCATCCTAGCTCCCTTAACTACTTATTAAAATTAAATTAAAATTGAATTAAATTAAATTGAAATTAATTCAATTTTTGCAACACTGAACCTGCCTGTATTTGATATTTTTGTATCCAATTAAAACTGATCTCTCAGCTCTACTCTTCTTTACTCAGGATTAGGGAAGTATCTGGATAATTGGGATCATGTCATGGATTAAATGACATTTGGGGTTAATCACATCCAATAATCTTCCTGGAGCATTCCCAAAAAAGCCATAAACAAACAGGAAAATCCATGCACAGATTGACCATCCCAGAGACAAATTCCAGCTTTCCAGATGTTCTTTAATTGTTCAGCAAATCAACGGCAGCAGCAGACCAGGGAGAGAAGTCTGGGAATGAGAATATTTCCACTGAATCTGAAGAAGAATCTGAAGAATCTCAATTTTGTGGGTATTTTCCTGCTTCTCTTTCCTTTTCTTCTAGAGTCAGGAAGGTGACAGGTGGGAATCTTCAGGGAGAGGAGGTGATGGGGCCCTGGAGCTGTGAAACCCCTCAGGTACAGGAGGGCACCTGGAAAGGGTCAGGATAAGGTGTCACGTCCAGGTATCCCAAAATCTGTCACTTAATTCCTAAATTTCCCCATGGAAAGAGTGGTCAGGCTTTGGGATTGCCCAGGAGCTTTGGAGTTCCCATCCCTGGAGGTGTCCCAGGAATTCCTGTTATCCTGGAATTGGAATTCTGGAGAAAATTCCCAGCTGTGCTGCTCTCCCTCACACACACAGGGCCCAGGTGAAGCTGAATTCCAGTAGCCGTCCCTCAGACCAGGAATCTTTCCCTTTCAAAGAAAACTGCTTCCAAATCATTCAAAGCACAGAGTGAAGGGTCCAGACCCAGAATATGGGACAGAGTTTCCGTCCCGTTTCATGGAAATGTCACTCTCCACAAGTCCCTGAAGGGAGGTTTGTAGCAGGGCAGGGACTGGGCTCTGCTCCCAGGGAACAGGGACAGGAACAGAGGGAACGGCCTCAGGCTGGGCCAGGGTTGGACACCAGCAGGAATTTCCCCAAGGAAAGGGTGCTCAGGCCTTGGAACTGCACAGGAGGTTTGGAGTTCCCATCCCTGGAGGTGTCCCAGGAATTCCTGGATGTGGCACTCAGTGCTCTGCTGATCCCAGAGATCTGGGATTCCATCCTGGAATCTTTAAGCTTGGGAAAGACCTCCAAAGTCCAACCTTCAAATCCCACCATGCCCAGGGAGATCATTCCTGCCTAAGCAGCCCCAGTCCTGGTGCAAAGGCAAATTCATTGGATGAGGAGGAACTTCTTGGCCAGAAAGGGGAAGGAGTTGGGTTTTCCAAGTATTCCATTGTTATTTTTTCACTGGGATTCTTGTGGCTTCCACTGTGATCTCCTCATGGCAGGGGCAACACAAATGTACAAATTTCATTGTCCACAGAAATTGGGGATGCCTGGAAGTGTCCAAGGCCAGGCTGGATGGGATTTGGAGAAACCTGGGACAGTGGGAGGTGTCCCTGTCCATGGCAGGGGTGGCACTGGATGGGCTTTAAGGTCCCATCCATCCCAAACCATTCCAGGATTCCCTGACAATCCAATGTCTAACATGTGCAATATGGAGAGCCAGAGATCCTCTGAACTTCTGGATGTAATTCCTGCCCTGAGAGTTTTCCTGGGATCTCAATGCTCCAAAGGATCAATGGATTGGAATGCTCAGGATTTTTCTACTTTAATTATTTAATGACCTTGGAAGTATTTCCAACCTCAATAATTCCTTTATTCCATGGCCAGAACCTCATCCCCAACCTGTTCCTTCATTCCTAAACCTGCAGGGAAGGGCACAGTGGGAATCCATTATGGATATATTGGGATAATGACACTGAACTCTGGCAGTGATGAAATCCCTGGATAGAGGCACCAAAATTTGGGAAAATCCGAGCAAAGTTTGGGAAAATCCGAGCACTGGTGGCCAACTGGCAGCTCCTGAGCTTCACCAGTAGCACCAATCCAGCATTGGATGGAGCCCAGCTGGCACAGGGGGCACAAATCACTGGATAAATTGGGAATAAACCACCATGGGGACACCCTGAAGTCACCTCCTGAGCTTCACCAGTAGCACGAGGAGCTCCAATCCAGCATTGGAAGGAGCCCAGCTGGCACAGGGAGCACAAATCACTGGAAAAATTGGGAA
This sequence comes from Geothlypis trichas, assembly GCA_009764595.1. Classification (NCBI taxonomy): domain Eukaryota; kingdom Metazoa; phylum Chordata; class Aves; order Passeriformes; family Parulidae; genus Geothlypis; species Geothlypis trichas. Next base: position 151,900,968 of record CM019901.1, on the reverse strand, counting down.
TAAAACAGGAAATGTTTCACCATGGGGACACCCTGAAGTCACCTCCTGAGCTTCACCAGCAGCACGAGGAGCTCCAATCCAGCATTGGATGGGGTCCAGCTGGCACAGGGAGCACAAATCACTGGAAAAATTGGGAATAAACTGGGAAAGGTTTCACCATGGGGACACCCTGAAGTCACCTCCTGAGCTTCACCAGTAGCACGAGGAGCTCCAATCCAGCATTGGATGGAGCCCAGCTGGCACAGGGGGCACAAATCACTGGATAAATTGGAAATAAACTGGGAAAGGTTTCACCATGGGGACACCCTGAAGTCACCTCCTGAGCTTCACCAGTAGCACGAGGAACTCCAATCCAGCATTGGATGGGGCCCAGCTGGAACAGGGAGCACAAATCACTGGATAAATTTGGAATAAACCACCATGGGGACACCCTGAAGTCACCTCCTGAGCTTCACCAGTAGCACGAAGAGCTCCAATCCAGCATTGGATGGAGCCCAGCTGGCACAGGGAGCACAAATCACTGGAAAAATTGGGAATAAACCAGGAAAGGTTTCACCATGGGGACACCATGAAGTCACCTCCTGAGCTTCACCAGTAGCACAAGGATCTCCAATCCAGCATTGGATGGGGCCCAGCTGGCACAAGGAGCACAAATCACTGGATAAATTTGGAATAAACTGGGAAAGGTTTCACCACGGGGACACCATGAAGTCACCTCCTGAGCTTCACCAGTAGCACGAGGAGCTCCAATCCAGCATTGGATGGGGCCCAGCTGGCTCAGGGAGCACAAATCACCGGATAAATTGGGAATAAACCACCATGGGGACACCCTGAAGTCACCTCCTGAGCTTCACCAGTAGCACGAGGAGCTCCAATCCAACATGGGATGGAGCCCAGCTGGCACAGGGAGCACAAATCACTGGATAAATTGGGAATAAACCACCATGGGGACACCCTGAAGTCACCTCCTCCTGTCCCACCACACCAGATCCTGGTGGACAATCCACGTCCCACCTGGGAGCGACTCCCATCCCTTCCCTTCCCATGGATAAGTGGCACACGTTGAGTCATTCTCAGCAAATCCAAATAATTTTTGGCAAATCCAAAGAATATTTGGAAAACCCAACTTTTAGGCTCAGCCTATAGGCTTGGCTTTGTCCCCAGCCCAAGCAGGAGCAAGGGAAGGTCATGAAGGACAGCCCCCAGCCCTTCCACCCTGATCCATCCGGAGCACTTCTGGAAAGCCCTGGAGAAAATCCAACGCGTCCATTTTCGACTGGAAGCTGCCAAGGCAAACAAAGCCCTCGTAGCCACATGAATGAATTCCACATGTTTTTATGGAGTGGGTAAAATCCTTCGGATGGATCCACACACGGTGCAGAGCAGAGGAATTGTGCTGATTTTGAAGGAAAACCATCCGTGAAGGAGCTGCCAAATCTCTTTATTGCAGAACGCTTTTTGCACAAAAAAAAAATTTCCTTTTTTCCCCTTTTCCTCTTTTTTGTTTTTCCTCCCTAAATGAGAAGAGGGAAAAGAAAAACCTCCTATAAATAACTCCACTGTACTGCTCTGTCTGAAAACTCAGGGAATTTTTTACAAGCTGGACTCAGAGCCAGAATTTGGGACCTGCAAATGGGAGCTCTTTCTGTGGTGGTTTAAAAATGTGGGGAAATAATAAAATGAGGAATGTCTCAGCTTTAAGAAAATAAAAAAAATAAAAATTGAAAAAGGGAATCCAAACCCTCTGGTCTGTATTCCTGTTTTTTAATGGATTAAGTACAGGGAAAGCATTCTTTAATTTGGGGGTGCTTGGAAGGGCCAGGAAAGGATCTAAAGGGAAGGATTTGAGCGTTAATTAAACGCAGATGAAAATAATAAAATTTAAAATGAGGGATGGGGGGGAATTGCAATGTCCAAAAAATGTTTTTACATTTTACTCCAGTCTTTTTCTGCTCAGGATGACCTGGGATGAAGAATGACCTTGAGTCTCTTGTGGACATGGACCAGTTCTTCAAAGACCTGAAAAATCACGGAATTCCAGAGTGGTTTGGGATCAAATGGGCCTTAAATCCCATCCCATTCCATGGCAGGGACACCTCCCACTGTCCCAGGGTGCTCCAGCCTGGCCTTGGGCACTGCCAGGGATCCAGGATCAGCCACAGCTGCTCTGGGAATTCCATCCCAGCCAGGAATTCCCAATTCCCAATCTCCCACCCATCCCTGCCCTCTGGCAGTGGGAGCCATTCCCTGTGTCCTGTCCCTCCATCCCTTGGAAATTCTCTCTCCACGTTTCCTGCAGCTCCTCCAGGTCCTGCAAGGTCACACTGAGGTCCCCCCAAAGCTTCTCCTGTCCAGGTGAACATTCCCAGCTCTCCCAGCAGAGCTGCTCCATCCCTGGGATCATCCTGGAGCCTCCTCTGGGCTCTCTGCAGCAGCTCCAGCTCCTTCCCGTGCTGTACCCAGGGCTGGGGCAGCTCTGCAGGTGGGGCTCACCTGAGCACAGGGACAGGATGGGTTGACACCATCATGGAGCTTCGTTATATTTTTCCACACAATTCCAAAAATCCACCCTCTGCTGTTATTCCATACTGCCCAATTCCACCAGTCTGGAATGATTTTGTTCAACCTGAGTGGAGCAAAACAAATCCTGGAAGGGTTTGGGTGGGAAGGGACTTTAAAGCTCATCTGGGACACCTCCCACTATCCCAGGTTGCTCCAAGCTCTGTCCAACCAAATCCCACCACCAGAGCAGGTTGAGGCAGATTTGTCCTTTCCTTGCATTGTCAACAAAATTAACAAAATTAACAAAATCAACAAAATCAACAAAGCCCTTAAGTGATGGTGGTGGTTTTGATGGATCTGCTGATCCTTGCTGGGCTTTGCATTCCAATGCCCAGGAATTTGCCAGGTGGTTTTTGATGGATCCTTGCAGGGCTTTGCATTTGCCAGGTGGTTTTTGATGGATCCTTGCAGTGCTTTGCATTTTTTTTGAGGTGGATTTGTCCTTTCCTTGCATTGTCAACAAAATTAACAAAATTACCAAAATCAACAAAATCCCAGAGTAGTGCTGGTGGTTTTTGATGGATTCTCTGATCCTTGCAGTGCTTTGTATTTTTTTTGAGGCGGATTTGTCCTTTCCTTGCATTGTCAACAAAATTAATGAAATTAACAAAATCAACAAAACCCTGAAGTGATGCTGGTGGTTTTGATGGATCTGCTGATCCTTGCTGGGCTTTGCATTCCAATGCCCAGGAATTTGCCAGGTGGTTTTTGATGGATCCTTGCAGTGCTTTGCATTGTTTTTGAGGCAGATTTGTCCTTCTCTTGCATTATCAACAAAAATAACGAAATTACCAAAATCAACAAAATCCCAGAGTAGTGCTGGTGGTTTTTGATGGATCCTCTGATCCTTGCAGTGCTTTGAATTTTTTTGAGGCGGATTTGTCCTTTCCTTGCATTATCAACAAAACCCTGAAGTGATGCCGGTGGTTTTTGCTGGATCCCCTGATCCTTACAGTGCTTTGCATTTTTTTTTTGAGGCGGATTTGTTCTTTCCTTGCATTGTCAACAAAATTAACAAAATTAACAAAATCAACAAAACCCTGAAGTGATGGAGGTGGTTTTGATGGATCCTCTGATCCTTGCAGGGCTTTGTATCCCAATGCCCAGGAATTTGCCAGGTGGTTTTTGATGGATCCTTACAGTCCTTTGTATTTATTTTGAGGTGGATTTGTCCTTCTCTTGCATCATCACCAAAATTAACAAAATTACCAAAATCAACAAAATCCTGAAGTGTTGCCAGGTGGTTTTTGATGGATCCTTACAGTGCTTTGCATTTTTTTTGAGGTGGATTTGTCCTTCTCTTGCATCGTCACCAAAATTAACAAAATTACCAAAATCAACAAAATCCCAGAGCAATGCTGGTGGTTTTTGCTGGATCCTCTGATCCTTGCAGTGCTTTGTACTTTTTTTGAGGCAGATTTGTCCTTCTCTTGCATCGTCAACAAAATTAACAAAATCAACAAAATCCCAGAGCAATACTGGTGGTTTTTGCTGGATCCTCTGATCCTTGCAGTGCTCTGCATCCCAAAGCCCAGGAATTGCAGCCCTGGGATTGATTATCATGGACGGGCACGCCTGGAATCTCTTTCCTTCAGAGGAATAATCAGGAAAAGAAGATATTTCCATTTGTGTGAATGATTGGAGCCCCTAAACCCTGAGGGGAAGGAGCTGTTCCGGGGCTGCTAATGAGGGAATTTTTATGGAGCTTCCTGCTGGGAGAAAGGGAAAATCTGGGATTTATTTCTTTGTGTTTGAGTTTGGCAGCCGGAGGTGAAATTAAGACAGCAAAGCAAACAAAAATCGGAGGCTGTGGAGCAGAGAGGGATGGGAATTTAATGGGAAAAAGAGGGAAAATGAGGGGGAAAAGGAATTTTGGGAGAGGGGATCCATAATTCTTTGCAGCTTTTATCAGCAAATCCAGGTTGCCGTTTCCAGGTTGGAGATTTGAGCCTGAGGGCCCCAAAAGTAGGAAGAGGTTAAAATATCCAAAATATATTAAAATGGATAATTCCCTTTTAATATAGAGAATTCCTCTAAAGATGGAGAATTCCCTTTCAAAATTGAAAATTCTCTTTAAAAATGGAGAATTCCCTTGAAAAATGGAGACTTCCCTTGAGAAATGGGTAATTCCCATCTAAAAATGGAGAATTCCCTTAAAAATAGGAAATTTCCTTTAAAAATGGAAAATTCCCTTTAGAAATGGGTGATTCTTTTTAAAAATGGAGAATTCTCTTTATAAACGGGCAATTTATAAAAATGGGCAATATATAAAAATATGTTAAAATGCACAATTCCCTTTTAATATAGAGAATTCCTCTAAAGATGGAGAATTCCCTTTCAAAATTGAAAATTCTCTTTAAAAATGGAGAATTCACTTTTAAAATGATGAATTCACTTGAGAAATGGAAAATCCTCTTTCTAAATGGAGAATTCCCTTCAAAAATGGAAAATCCTCTTTTTAAATGGAGAATTCCCTTGAGAAATGGGTAATTCCCATCTAAAAAGGGAGGATTCCCTTAAAAATAGAAAATTTCCTTTAAAAATGGAAAATTCCCTTTAGAAATGGGTAATTCTTTTTAAAAATGGAGAATTCTCTTTATAAACGGGCAATTTATAAAAATGGGCAATATATAAAAATATATTAAAATGGATAATTCCCTTTTAATATGGAGAATTCCTCTAAAGATGGAGAATTCCCTTTCAAAATTGAAAATTCTCTTTAAAAATGGAGAATTGACTTTTAAAATGATGAATTCCCTTGAGAAATGGAAAATCCTCTTTCTAAATGGAGAATTCCCTTGAGAAATGGGTAATTCCCATCTAAAAAGGGAGAAATCCCTTAAAAATAGAAAATTTCCTTTAAACTTTGAAAGGGAATTCTCCATTTTAAAAATCAATTCTCCATTGACACAGGACACAGGAATGGTTTTCAACACTTGGAGTTTCCTGAGTTTCAATTTTTAGCTGAATTTCAGGCACCTTCAGGGAGTAAAACAGGGCCCTCTCAGCATTGCCAGAGAGATTTGATCAAATCCCAGATATTTGGGGCAAAAAGGAGTTTTTAGACCTTTCCTGAACCTGGATTTGCAACCCACCAAGATCCAGAGCTCTCTGCTCCCACCCATCCTGGTGCTCTCATGGGAGCAAAATCAGGAAGTCAGGAATGAAGATTTTTTGCTGTTTTTCTTTCCTTTTTTGGAGCTCAGCATTTTGTGGTTGTAAAAAGAAGCGTTTTCACCCAAACCACTTTTGAGGAGAAAAAGGTGCATTTGGAGAGCCAGACTCCTCCAGTGGTTTGGTGGTTTCAGTTTGGGTGGTTTTGTTCAAAGCCAGGGGTGATTTTGGATTTCAGTTCCCAAAATCCATTGGCTGCAAACTGAAAATAGAAACCCCAGGCCACTCAGACCCAGAGATATTTTTTTTAAAACTTATTTTATTTTTTTGCCCACATTTTAAATCCTTTTTTTTTATTTTTTAATGAAAGCCAGAAACTCATTTCAGGGGGGACAGCAGGGAGAACTTCTGGATCCATTCCAGGTTTTTTATCCTTGATTATTTAATAAAGATGAGATTATTTTTGTCTCTTCCAAAGCTTCAAACGCTCCTAAAAATGGTGTTTAATTAGTGCAGAAGGTTTTAATGAGGGTGGAGCGCTCATTCATCTGGAGATGGAGATAGGGGGAGGACTGGGGATGTTTTCACACTGACACAGAGGAAAAAGGAACTTCCATCATTTTTCATTCTTTATTTTAAACATCCCCATCTGCCTTGTAAATCCCCCCCTTGGCTGCTGGGGAACGGAGCCTTCTTCCCTAAAATCCTGCTTTTTTTTGGTTTTTTGAGGAGAAATCCAGCTAAAAATGTCATTTGATGCCAAATCCAGATGTTTATAGAGTCTAAATCCACTCCCAGCCCTCCAAAGGAATTGCCTGGTGGTTTCAGACCTTTTGCTGGGATGAAATTTGGGAATGATCCCTGCTGAGAGCCTGGATTCACCTGAGGATGAAATGAAAGATGAAATGAATGAAATGAAGGATGAAAGATGAAATGAATGAAATGAAGGATGAAAGATGAAATGAATGAAATGAAGGATGAGGTACAATTCCCAGTGGATCATCCCATCCCTGCTGCCTCTGGGGCACCTTCCACCATCCCAGGCTGCTCCAAGCCCTCTCCTTGGAAACTTCCAGGGATCCACAGCTGCTCTGGGAATTCCAGCCCAGTCTTGAACACACAGGTGTTTTGGACCTTTTGCTGGGATGAAATTTGGGAATGATCCCTGCTGAGAGCCTGGATTCACCTGAGGATGAAATGAAAGATGAAATGAATGAAATGAAGGATGAGGGACAATTCCCAGAGGATCATCCCATCCCTGCTGGCTCTGGGGCACCTTCCACCATCCCAGGCTGCTCCAAGCCCTCTCCTTGGAAACTTCCAGGGATCCACAGCTGCTCTGGGAATTCCAGCCCAGTCTTGAACACACAGGTGTTTGGGACCTTTTGCTGGGATGAAATTTGGGAATGATCCCTGCTGAGAGCCTGGATTCACCTGAGGATGAAATGAAAGATGAAATGAATGAAATGAAAGATGAAATGAATGAAATGAATGAAATGAAGGATGAGGGACAATTCCCAGCGGATCATCCCATCCCTGCTGGCTCTGGGGCACCTTCCACCATCCCAGGCTGCTCCAAACCCTCTCCTTGGAAACTTCCAGGGATCCACAGCTGCTCTGGGAATTCCAGCCCAGTCTTGAACACACAGGTGTTTGGGACCTTTTGCTGGGATGAAATTTGGGAATGATCCCTGCTGAGAGCCTGGATTCACCTGAGGATGAAATGAAAGATGAAATGAATGAAATGAAGGATGAAATGAAAGATGAAAGATGAAATGGATGAAATGAATGAAATGAATGGAATGAAGGATGAAATGAATGAAATGAATGAAATGAAGGATGAAAGATGAAATGAATGAAATGAAGGATGAGGGACAATTCCCAGAGGATCATCCCATCCCTGCTGGCTCTGGGGCACCTTCCACCATCCCAGGTTGTTCCAAACCCTCTCCTTGGAAACTTCCAGGGATCCACAGCTGCTCTGGGAATTCCAGCCCAGTCTTGAACACACAGGTGTTTGGGACCTTTTGCTGGGATGAAATTTGGGAATGATCCCTGCTGAGAGCCTGGATTCACCTGAGGATGAGGAGGACAGGGATGGCCTGGATGCAGGGGGACATCAGCAGTCACTGGTGTGAGGAGAACACCGGGAACACGTTCCCTGGGAATGGCTTCCAGCAGGAACCTGATCCATCCCAAAACCCACAGATGGCTTTGCTGCTGGCCTGGGATCACAAAATGAGGATTTTAATTTATTTTATTTTTATTCCTGGCTCCCACTCCAGCTCCCCTTGAATCCAGCTGGCAAAGGAATGTTGGCAATGGAAAATGTTCAACCCATCCCTAGAAATGATTAAAATTTGGAAATGAAATGAAAGGGATCTCAGGTAAAGATATGGGAGTAGGAATGACAGGTCTGTATGAGGAAAAATAGATTTTAAGAAAGAAATAAGATTTAAAATAGAAAAGAAAATAATAATAAAAATCAAAATAAAATGGAAAGAGAATGAGAATATACGAGTAAGAATAAGAATGAGAATAAGAGTAAGAATAAGAATAAGAAAAAGAATAAGCATAAGAATAAATAAAGAGAATATAAATAAAAATAAATAAAAATAAAAATAAAAATAAAATGAAAAGAAAATAAGAAAAAGAATAAGAATAAGAATAAGAACAAAATAAGAATAAGTATAAGAATAAATAAAAAGAAAATAAATTAAAAAAAATAAAATAAAAATAAAATGAAAATGAAAAGAAAATAAGAAAAAGAATAAGAATAAGAACAAGAATAAGAATAAGAATAAATAAAAAGAAAATAAATAAAAAAATAAATAAAAATAAAAATAAAAATAAAATAAAAATAAAAAAAAAATAAAAAAAAATAAAATAAAAATAAAAATAAAATGAAAATGAAAAGAAATCAAGAAAATAAGAATAAAAATAAGAATATGAATAAGAATAAGAATAAGAAAAAATAAAAAAAAATAAATAAAAAATAAAAAAAATAAAAATAAAAATAAAAATAAAATAAAAATTAAAAAAATAAAATAAAAATAAAAATAAAAATAAAAATAAAAAAATAAAAGAAAATACAAATACAAGTACAAATACTCCAAATAGAAATGCAGTAATACTGAACAGCCCTGGCACAGTCAGGCCATGCCCTGGGCGCAGCATCTCCCCATGGGGGGGCTGGAATTGGATCAGCCCTGCAGGGACACTCGGTGGCCATGGACAGGAGATAATTAATAATTAATAACCCATGACCAGAAGATAATTAATAATTAATAGCCCATTAATAGATCTCCTGGAGGGAGGATTGGCTGTGGCAGAGATACAGAAAAAACTGCCCCAGGAACAGAGAGAACTGCCCCAGCTCTGACAGAAATTCCTGGATTTCCAAACAGAAATTCCTGGATTTCCAAACAAAAATTCCTGGATTTCCAAACAAAAATTCCTGGATTTCCAAACAAAAATTCCTGGACTTCCAAACAGGAATTCTTGGATTTCCAAACAGGGATTCCTGGATTTCCAAACAGGAATTCCTGGACTTTCAAACAGGAATTCCTGGATTTCCAAACAGGAATTCCTGGACTTCCAAACAGGAATTCCTGGACTTTCAAACAGGAATTCTTGGATTTCCAAACGGAATTCCTGGACTTCCAAACAGGAATTCCTGGATTTCCAAACAGGAATTCCTGCATTTCCAAACAGAAATTCCTGGATTTCCAAACAGGAATTCTTGGATTTCCAAACAGGAATTCCTGGATTTCCAAACAAAAATTCCTGGACTTCCAAACAGGAATTCCTGGATTTCCAAACAGGAATTCTTGGATTTCCAAACAGGAATTCCTGGATTTCCAAACAGAAATTCCTGGATTTCCAAACAGAAATTCTTGGATTTCCAAACAGAAATTTCTGGATTTCCAAACAGGAATTCTTGGATTTGCAAACAGAAATTCTTGGATTTCCAATCAGGAATTCCTGGACTTCCAAACAGAAATTCCTGGATTTCCAAACAGAAATTCTTGGATTTCCAAACAGGAATTCCTGGATTTCCAAACAGGAATTCCTGGATTTCCCTGGCCTGCCTCCTGGGTATTTTTTTCAGATCTGGGAAGAATCTCCCAAAATCTCCTGGAGCTGAGCAGAGTCAGCCTCTTCTCCCAGGAAAACAAAAGAGGGAATTTGTTCCAGGAGAGGTTTAAATGGGATGTAAGGAAAATTCCCTTCACTGAAAGTTGTCCAGGGCTGGACCCAGCACATCCCCCTGGCTGTCCTGAGCAGCCCAGACCCTGCCAGGGGGCTCACAGACCCTGGCACAGAGCCCAAAATGCCCCTGTGGGTTTGATTATGACCCATGGAGCAAATTATGAACCTTATATGAACACCAGCAAGCCACAAGAGTTTAAGTAGAATATTAGTGAAGTTATCATGGGGTGGAAAAGTAGATTTTAGGGTTTTTGGAATGGGGGTTCAGGGGGCAAGATGGAGGGAACTGGGTGTGTCCAGCCTTTCTCCTTCTTCTTCTTGGCCTCCATCTCCTGCTGTGATGGTGGCACTCACAGATTGGTTTAGAGTAGAAGCTCACTGTCTGACACAGGTGATGGGCATTGGGGATTAATTGTAAATATTGCACACGGAGTTTTTAGTATAAAGACACAACACCACCCTGGGGGCAGGCAGAGTGCCTGGACTGTCCTGCTGGATGGACCTCGGCAGGGCAGGAGAAAATTTTTTATAGATGAGATAAAATAAACAACCTTGAGACCGAGAAATGAAGAGCCCTGAGTCCTTCTTCAAGCGCCGGGCTGGGAAAAGAGACTTGGGAACTTTTCTCGGGGTCACTCTGACAAATGAATGACCCCGACACTGCCATGGCAGGGACACCTCCCACTGTCCCAGGCTGCTCCAACCTGGCCTTGGACACTTCCAGGGTTCCAGGATCAGCCCCAGCTTCTCTGGGAATTCCACTTCAGGGCCTCCCCTGTTTTTTTCCACATTTTGCAGCTTTTCTTTGATCTCCCTTCCATCTCCTTTGGCAATTCCCAATTTTCCCTTTGGCTCGTTCCTCGCCGTCCCTGCTCCTTTGCCTCTTCTGGCCCCGTTCCACAAATCCTCCATCCTCTGGGATTTTTTTGGCACTTCCCACTCGAGTAAAATCCGTGAATTTCATTCATGCCTGTGCTGAGTTCTCTGCCAATTCTGGATCTTATCTCCCACTGCTCCGTGGGGATATCCCATGCCATGGAATATCAGGGATGATTCATTGCCCTCAGCTCTTTATTTGCAGCATTTTTGGCCTGGGCAGCAGCTCAGGGAGAGGCTGATTTTAATTTCTGTGGCAAGAAGAAGTTTGTGGTGCAGCTCAGAGATTTTCTATCTGCTGGAATCACTTTAATCCATTTATTCCATCACAAAAAGGGATGAGCTCTATGAGCATCTGAGTTTAATCTGTTCAGGCTCATGTAAAGTTCATTAAAATTAACTGAAAACAGCAGATTGAGGCTGAAATTAACACGAAATCATGAAATTGCTGAGGTTGGTTGCTGATTTTAATTTCTGTGGCAAGAACAAGTTTGTGGTGCAGCTCAGAGATTTTCTATTTGCTGGAATCACTTTATTTATCTATTTGGTGAAATCCATTTATTCCATCACAAAAAGGGATGAGCTCCATGAGCATCTGAGTTTAATCTGTTCAGGCTCATGTAAAGTTCATTAAAATTAACTGAAAACAGCAGGTCAGCCCCAATTCTGGCTGCAAAGAGCAGCAGATTGAGGCTGAAATTAACACAAAATCATGGAATTGCTCAGGTTGGAAAAGACCTTCAGGATCTACAAATCCAAGCATTGATCCAGCCCTGCCGAGGCCACCACTGAGAATGTCCCCAAGTGCCACCTCCACAGGGTTTGAACCCCTCAGGAATTGGCTCCAGCCCTGGACAACCTTCAGTGAAGGGAATTTTCCTTACATCCCATTTAAACCTCTCCCGGAACAAATTCCCTCTTTTGTTTTCCTGGGAGAAGAGGCTGACTCTGCTCAGCTCCCAGAGATTTTGGGAGATTCTTCCCAGATCTGAAAAATAAACCCAGGAGCCAGGCCAGGGAAATGCAGGAATTCCTGCTTGGAAATCCAGGAATTCCTGTTTGGAAATCCAGGAATTTCTGTTTGGAAATCCAGGAATTCCTGTTTGGAAGTCCAGGAATTCCTGTTTGGAAATCCAGGAATTTCTGTTTGGAAATCCAGGAATTTTTGTTTGGAAATCCAGGAATTTCTATTTGGAAATCCAGGAATTCCTGTTTGGAAATCCAGGAATTTCTATTTGGAAATCCAGGAATTCTTGTTTGGAAATCCAGGAATTCCTGTTTGGAAGTCCAGGAGTTCTTGTTTGGAAATCCAGGAATTCCTGTTTGGAAGTCCAGGAATTCCTGTTTGGAAATCCAGGAATTCTTGTTTGGAAATCCAGGAATTTCTATTTGGAAATCTAGGAATTCTTGTTTGGAAGTCCAGGAATTCCTGTTTGGAAATCCAGGAATTCCTGTTTGGAAGTCCAGGAATTCCTGTTTGGAAATCCAGGAACTCCTGTTTGGAAATCCAGGAATTCCATCCCATCACTGAGCAGTGGCTCTGCACCTGCTCTTCCCAAGGGATTAAATGCTGTTTTTCAAAGGGGATTAAATGAAATCCAATCCAATCCAATCCAAATGAAATTAAATGAATTTTTGTGTGTGGAGAGAATGGAAAAGAGAGGTGAGCAAAGAGATGAAAGAATCCAAGGTTTGTGAGGGAAAGGGGCGTTAGGAATAGTTTTTAATCTTGTTTAAATATCCAGATTTCTTTGCTAAAATATCTGGATTTCCTTGTTTTTAAGGGAAAATAATTTCCTGCTGTGTATCCACACTTTCCCCTTTCCTTCAGCTGCCTCCACACGGTGTCAGGGGCTGAATTTATTTGGGCACCCTCTGATTTTATCAAGTTGAGCTACGTTATTTCCTACACTCAGTGAAAACTGCAAAATCCCTGGAGAAATCCTCAAAAATTCCAGAGAGGAACTGTTGGTAAAAGCTTGAAAAGACAGGACCAGAGGGAATGGCTTCAGCCTGAGGGAGAGCAGGGTTAGCTGGGATTTTGGGGAGGAATAATTCCCTAGGACAGTGTCCTTAGGTTGGAAATACAAGGTGTGGCTGGGGGTGTGAGTTTTATTTACTGTTGGGATCATTGGTTTGTCAGAGTGACCCCGAGAAAAGTTCCAAAGTCTCTTTTCCCAGCCCGGTGCTTGAAGAAGGAGTCAGAGCTCTTCATCTCTCGGGCTCAAGGTTGTTTATTTTATCTCATCTATAAAAAATTTTCTCCTGCCCTGCCGAGGTCCATCCAGCAGGACAGTTCAGGCACTCTGCCTGCCCCAGGGTGGTGTTATGTCTTTATACTAAAAACTCCGTGTAAAATATTTACAATTACTGTCCAATGCCCATCACCTGTGTTAGACAGTGAGCTTCTACTCTAAACCAATCCAAAAGTGCCACCATCACAGCAGCAGATGGAGGCCAAGAAGAAGAAGGAGAAAGGCTGGACACACCCAGATCCCTCCATCTTGCCTCCTGAACCCCCATACCAAAACCCCTAAAATTTACTTTTCCACCCTGTGATAACTTCACTATTATTCTACCTAAACTGTTGTGGCTTACTGATCTTCATCTAAGGTTGGTAATTTGCTCCACGGGCCACAATCAAACCCACAGGGGCATTTTGGGCTCTGTGCCAGGGTCTCTGAGACCCCTGGCAGGGTCTGGGCTGCTCAGGACAGCCAGAGGGATGTGCTGGGTCCCGACACTGTCCCTCAGGATTAGTGCCTGTTGTGTCCCGAGTGTGTCTCTGTGTCCTGAGTGTGTCCCTGTGTCCCTTGTGTGTCCTGTGTGTGTCCCGAGTGTGTCCCTGTGTCCCAGCTCAGCTCCCTGCTGGCCCGCGGCTTCTCCCACCTCAGCACTCCCTCCTCCAGACAGGCTGCAGAGGAGATAAATCACCTCTTATCAATCACATAATCACCTCTTATCAACCTCAGAATCACCTCTTATCAACCTCACAATCACCTCTTATCAACCTCACAATCACGTTTTTATCAACCTCATAATTGCCTCAGATCGATTCACAATCACCTCTTATCAACCTCACAATTACCTCTTATCAATTCACCTCTTATCAATTCACCTCTTATCAACCTCACAAGCACCTCTCTAATCAATTCACAATCACGTTTTTATCAACCTCGCAATCACCTCTGATCGATTCACAATTACCTCTTATCAACTTCACAATCACCTCTTATCAACTACACAATTACCTCTTATCAACAGCACAATCACCTCTTTCTGACCAAAATCATCTCTTATCAACCACACTATAAATTCTTATCAATCTTGCAATCCCCTCTTATCAATTAACCTCCTATCAATTCACCATCACCTTTTATCAATCCCACAATCATCCTTTATCAATTCACAATCACCTCTTATCAATTCACAATCACCTCTTATCGACCTCACAATCACCTCTTATCAATTCACAATCACCTCCTATCCACCTCACAATTACCTCTTATCAATTAACCTGTTATCAATTCCCAATCACCTCTTATCGACCTCACAATAACCTCTTATCAATTCTCAATCACGTTTTTATCCACCTCTCAATCACCTCTGATCGATTCACATTCACCTCTTATCAACTGCACAATTACCTCTTATCAATTAACCTCTTATCAACAGCACAATCACCTCTTCCTGACCACAATCACCTCTTATCAACCACACTATCAATTCTTATCAATCTCGCAATCACCTCTTATCAATTAACCTCCTATCAATTCACCATCACCTCTTATCAACCTCATAATCACCCTTTATTAATTCACAATCACCTCTTATCAATTAACCTCTTATCAACAGCACAATCACCTCTTCCTGACCACAATCACCTCTTATCAACCACATTATCAATTCTTATCAATCTCGCAATCACCTCTTATCAATTCACAATCACCTTTTATCAATTCCAATCACCTGTTATCGACCTCACAATCACCTCCTATCCACCTCACAATTACCTTTTATCAATTAACCCGTTATCAATTCCCAATCACCTCTTATCGACCTCACAATCACCTCTTATCAATACCCAATCACCTCTTATCAACAGCACAATCACCCCTTATCAATTCCCATTTAATAACCTCCTATCAATTCACAATCACTTCTTATCAACCTCATCAATCCCCCTTTATCAACTCACAATCACGTTTTATCAACCTCACAATTACCTCTTATCAATTAACCCGTTATCAATTCCCAATTGCCTCTTATCGACCTCACAATCACCCCTTATCAATTCCCATTTAATAACCCCCTATCAATTCCCAATCACTTCTTATCAACCTCTCCATCAAAACCTCCTGGAAAAACCCAAAAGCGTTCACCCAAAATTTTATTAAATCTTTATTTTTGGCAGTATTTTTCCATTCGTTTTGGGTGATTTTTTTTGGTTTGTAGGAAATTTGTCCTTTCCCAGGTTAATTTTGAGCCCCTGGATTTTAGCATTGATCCAAGAGTAAGAGGAAATAAAGAAGAGCTAATTATTAATAATGATAATAATGATTATTATTGTTATATAATAATATTATATATATTATATATATTATATAATAATAATATTATTATTATGATAATAATGATTATTATTATTATCATTAAAATTATAATGTATATATTAAATTATTATACTATATAACATTAATATTTATATTATATATATTATATATCTATATATTATATATATTATATATTATATAACATTATATTACATTACACTATATTATATAATGTATAATGTATATATATTATAATTATAATATCATTATCATTATCATTATCATTATAATGATAATGATTATAATATTAATATTAATATTATTATTATTATTATTATTATTATTATTATTATTATTATTATTATTATTACTATTTAAAATTAATTACTCTCCAATAAAGAAGATCTTTGTTAATGACAGGATTATTGCTGGGGTAAAAGAAGCAGAACAAATTTTTTTGAACAGCTGAATCTCAGTTTTATCCCAAATTTTTCCATTCATTTTGGGTGATTTTTTTGGTTTGTAGGAAATTTGTCCTTTCCCAGATTATTTTTGAGCCCCTGGATTTTAGCATTGATCCAAGAGTAAGAGGAAATAAAGAAGAGCTAATTATTAATAATTATAATAATAATTATAAGCAATTAATTACTCTCCAATAAAGAAGATATTTGTTAATGACAGGATTATCGCTGGGGTAAAGGATGCAGAACAAATTTTTTTGAACAGCTGAATCTCAGTTTTATCCCAAATTTTTCCATTCATTTCACATTCATTTATTTCTAGGAGGAAATAAAGAAGAGTTAATTATTAATAATTATAATAATGATAATGATAATGATAATAATACTACTACTAATAATAATATATAATAATATAATATTGTAATATAATTATATAATATAATTGTAATAATAATATAATTATAATATAGTGTATTATTATTATTATTATTATTATTATTATTAATATTATTATTAAAAATTATTTAAAATTAATTACTCTCCAATAAAGAAGATATTTGTTAATGACAGGATTATCGCTGGGATAAAGGAAACAGAAGAAATTTTTTTGAGCAGCTGAATCTAAGTTTTATCCCAAATTTTTCCATTCATTTCACATTCATTTATTTCTAGGAGGAAATAAAGAAGAATTAATTATTAATAATTATAATAATGATAATGATAATGATAATAATACTACTAGTAATAATAATATATAATAATATAATATTGTAATATAATTATATAATATAATTATAATAATAATATAGTTATAATATAATATAATATAATTATAATAATAATATAGTTAGAATATAATATAATTTAATTATTATTATTATTACTATTATTATTATTATTATTATTAATTTTTTTTTTTTTTTTTTTTTTTTTTTACAATTAATTACTCTCCAATAAAGAAGATATTTGTTAATGACAGGATTATTGCTGGGGTAAAAGAAGCAGAACAATTTTTTTTAATTTCAGTTTTATCCCAAATTTCCTTCCTGGAGCAAATCCAGGTGAAAATGCTGAGCTGAGCTTAAGACAACCTCTCCATCCCCTTGGGAATTGCCCTCAAATCTCCCAATTTTCTCATTCTGGAAAATTCCAGGCCCCACCTGGACGTTCCTCCCTTCCCAAACCCCGGTCCCTGCTCCCCTCCCAGGAGCAATCCCACAGAAAATCCCACAAAATTCTATTTTCAATCCTAATTAGCGGCTCTTGTTTGCTTTTCTGGTGAAGCGTTTTTACTGCTCCACCTCCTCCCCTCGTTTTTTCCGGGAAGAATTTTCCGTGTGCATCCCACAATTAAATTCCAGACAGAGCTGGGGGGGAGATTTGGGCTATTCTAAAAGACAAACCACAAAAAATAAAATAAAATAAAATAAAACAACCCAAAGTGCTCAAACTATATTTGACCACCCAAAAAAATGAGGCGAGGATCCTTCCAGGCAGAGGGGGAAAAAAATTATAAAAATAAAAAACTCAACTCAGCTGCTGTGGGAACCTCTTTTTTTGGAAAGGCAAAACCAAACCCAGAGATGGATGCAAGAAAAAAGCAAAATTTTGTGGTTTTCTGCCTTTAATCAGCTCCCACCTGATCCCCGGGGATTCGTTTCTATTTGAGCTCCATGTGGGATTTGGGATCGTTATCCCAGAGCAGCAATTTGCAAATTAGGAGCTGCACTTGGAGGGAATTAAATCTGGATTTAGCTGGGCTATAACCACGCCACTGTCCTTGCTCAAGGTTTCTTTGTTCCCTGCTGGAGGAGCCTCCAAAAGCTGCGGCAAAGCCCAGGAGGAGTTTTGGAAATGCCAGAGGGGGTGGGACAGCGAAGCTGAAATGATCTTCACCTAAATGGCCCCCAAACCAGAGCTGCTGAGCCCAGAGTTACCCAAAATCCCAAATATTCTCCCAGTGAGAGCTGCTGAGCCCAGAGATACCCAAAATCCCAAATATCTTTACCAATACAGCAGCTGATCCCAAAGTTACCCCAAATCCCAAATATCTTCCCAGTGAGTCCTGCTGAGCCCAGAATTTCCAAAAATCCCAAATATCCTCCCTTTATGAACTGCTGATCCCAGAATTTCCCAAAATCCCAAATATCCTCCCAGTGAGAGCTGCTGATCTCAAAACTACCCCAATTCCCAAATATCCTCCCTGTGAGAGCTGCTGAGCCCAGAATTACCCCAAATCCCAAATATCCCCCAAGCCAGAGCAACTGAACCCAGAATTTCCCAAAATCCCAAATATTCTCACAGTGGGAGCTGCTGAGCACAGAGTTACCCAAAATCCCAAATATCCTCCCTGTACAAACTGCTGATCTCAGAATTACCCCAAATCCCAAATATCCCCCAATATCCCAAGGTTTCTTTGTTCCCTGCTGGAGGAGCCTCCAAAAGCTGCAGCAAAGCCCAGGAGGAGTTTTGGAAATGCCAGAGGGGGTGGGACAGCGAAGCTGAAATGATCTTCACCTAAATGTCCCCCAAACCAGAGCTGCAGAGCCCAGAGTTACCCAAAATCCCAAATATCCTCCCCATTACAGCATCAGATCTCAGAATAACCTGAAATCCCAAATATCTTCCAAGTGAGACCTGCTGAGCCCAGAATTTCCAAAAATCCCAAATATCGTCCCAAACCAGAGCTGCTGAGCCCAGAGTTACCCAAAATCCCAAATATCTTTACGAATACAGCAGCTGATCCCAAAGTTACCCCAAATCCCAAATATCTTCCCAGTGAGAGCTGCTGAGCCCAGAATTTCCCAAAATCCCAAATATCCTCCCAAACCAGAGCTGCTGGGCCCAGAGTTACCCCAAATCCCAAATATCCTCCCCATTACAGCATCTGATCTCAGAATTACCCAAAATCCCAAATATCTTCACAGTGAGAGCTGCTGAGCCCAGAATTACCCAAAATCCCAAATATCCTCCCAGGGAGAGCTGCTGAGCCCAGAATTACCCCCACCAAATCCCAAATATCTTCCCAGTGTGAGCTGCTGATCCCAGAATTTCTCAAAATCCCAAATATCTTCCCCGTGAGAGCTGCTGAGCCCAGAATTACCCCCCCCAAAATCCCAAATATCCCCCAAGACAGAGTTGCTGAGCCCAGAATTTCCCAAAATCCCAAATATCCTCCCTGTACAAACTGCTGATCTCAGAGTTACCCCAAATCCCAAATATCCTCCCAGGGAGAGATGCTGAGCCCAGAATTTCCCAAAATCCTAAATATTCTCCCAGTGTGAGCTGCTGATCCCAGAATTATCCCAAATCCCAAATATCCCCCAAGCCAGAGCTGCTGAGCCCAGAATTTCCAAAAATCCCAAATATCCTCCCAAACCAGAGCTGCTGAGCCCAGAGTTACCCCAAATTCCAAATATCTTCCCAGTGTGAGCTGCTGATCCCAGAATTACCCAAAATCCCAAATATCCTCCCAATGAGAGCTGCTGACCCCACAATTCCCCAAAATCCCAAATATTCCCCACATGGCTGCGTCCATCGCGCCACTTCAGCGTCCCCCTGGAACCCAAGGGATTCTCTCCCAAGGGACATCACAACATTCCCACGTGGAACAGCACCTACTAAAGCCCAGCCTAAGTATTTAGGACAATTAAAGCCCAGCCTAAATATTTAGGCCGGCTTAGATGGAGCTTGGAGTCCCATGGAAGGTGCCCATGGCAGAGGGGTGGAATTGGATCTTTCCCAAAGTTCTTTCCACCACAAACCATTCCCAGATTTTATGGCAAACATCCAAAATGTTCCTCGGAGGACACAGACACAAAAGGCCCCCCCAGGCCTTGGTTTCCACAGGAGGATTTAATCCCATAATGTTTTCCTGCTCTGGGCTGAGTGGCAAGAATCCATTCCATTCCCTAATCCCAAAAGTATTTTCCGGAGCTGCTGCCTCGTGCCTCGAGGACCTTGCACCTGATCCTGAATTAATTACAGGGATTAATTACAGGGATTAATCCAGCTGGAGCTCCTGCCTGGCCCATCCCCGTGGACACGGTGACACCACAGCCTGGAATTCCAGCGGCTCAGCCACGGGGAAAACAGAGAGGAAAACCATTCCCAAGGCATCGATCATCCCACGTTTTGTGGGGGCTGGAAAAGCCATTCCAGGAGCTGATCCCACAGCCAGGAGAGCCAGGAATGGGCAGTGCCAGGGAAATTCCTGCCCGGAGCCGTTTCCCTCCCTCCTGGAATCCCACTCCACCCACGCCCACTGAGAGCTTCAATTCCGGCCCCATCCCAGAAAATCGGGTCCCTGCACATTCCCCAGCCGGACAGAAAACCATTCCCAAGGGATCGATCATCCCACGTTTTGTGGGGGCTGGAAAAGCCACTCCAGGAGCTGATCCCACAGCCAGGAGAGCCGGGAATGGGCAGTGCCAGGGAAATTCCTGCCCGGAGCCGTTCCCCTCCCTCCTGGAATCCCACTCCACCCACACCCACTGAGAGAGAGCTTCAATTCCAGCCCCATCCCAGAAAATCGGGTCCCTGCACATTCCCCAGCTGGACACAATGGGATTACAAAATCCTGGAATGCTTTGGCTTGGAAGGACCTTCAAGATCATCTCACGTCCCATGGGCAGGGACACCCCCTGCTGTCTCAGGGTGCTCCAAGTGTCCAACCTGGCCTTGGGCACTGCCAGGGATCCAGGGGCAGCCACAGCTGCTCTGGGAATTCCATCCCAGCTCCTCCCCACCCTCCCAGCCAGGAATTCCTGCCCAAATTGAGTTTAAATGGAGCTTGAGCTTGGAATTAAGGGTGGGAATTAGGCTGAGGCAATATCAGGGGTTTGAGGAATTCTGAACTGAAGGCCAAGGCTTTGGAATCCCTCAGGAATGTTGGAATATTTTCCCTCCGTGCTGATGTTGAGCTCGTCTGCTTTGCCTCAAAATCCCAGCTGGAACAACTGAAAATCATGGAATCATGGAATTTTTGGATGGGATCTTCAAGAACATCCAGGTCCAACCCCATGCCAGGGACACCTCCCACTGTCTCAGGGTGCTCCAAGTGTCCAACCTGGCCTTGGGCACTGCCAGGGATCCAGGGGCAGCCACAGCTGCTCTGGGAATTCCAGCCCAGCCCCTCCCCACCCTCCCAGGGATGAATTTTTCTTGGGGAGCCTCTCTTATGGGGATTTTGGAAAGAATTTTGGATGATTTAAAGACAGGATCTCTGAGGTGTTTTTGATGCTGTGATTTATTTTCTTATCTTCTACACAGGCAGGAAGGGTGAGCTGGGCTCACGCCTTCACCGCACGGCTCACAAGGTCACAAAACCCTTAATTAAAGATCTTTTAAGGATTTATTGAGCAATAAAACATTGCCAACAAAGATATTTATGGTTTTGACCCAATCCTTGAATATTTCATCTTATGGACCCGTGCTGCAGTGTGAGTTTCCTTACTCAGTCATGTCATGGCACACAAACCCACAGTGCTGCATTCTAAACTCTTGGTTTACCTCTGTAAATACTTTAATTTTTTATCATTAATAATTAACTGCTGATCTCAGAATTACCCAAATCCCAAATATCCTGCCTGTATGAACTGCTGATCCCAGAATTACCCCAAATCCCAAATATCCTGCCTGTATGAACTGCTGATCCCAGAATTACCCCAAATCCCAAATATCCTCTCCATTACAGCAGCTGATCTCAGAATTACCCCAAATCCCAAATATCCTGCCTGTATGAACTGCTGATCCCAGAATTACCCCAAATCCCAAATATCCTCTCCATTACAGCAGCTGATTGCAAAATTACCCCAAATCCCAAATATCTTTACCATTACAGCAGCTGATCCCAGAATTACCCAAAATCCCAAATATCGTCCCAAAAAAATAAATTACCACTTATTTTTCTCAAACTCTAAACCTCTAAACTTTCCTCTTCTCAGCTTAACGTGTCTCTGCTTTAAACCACAAATCCAAATTCTGTTTGGGAGCCTTTTCCAAGGTCTCAGCTCAAATCCTGGGTTTCATTCGAAGCTTTGTCTTCCAGGCCCAAAGTTCTGGGAATTCCCTGCATTTTGGATTCCAACATCTCTTTTCCTTGGCTTTCCTGAGGTGCCAGACTGGGACAGGGGAAAAATAAAACAGGAATGGAAACAGGAATGGTGGGAGCAGGGATGAACGTTTCCCATGAAATCCACTCCTCTTTCTCGCAGTGCTTCCCTGATTTTGGATAATTCCAACCTGGATAATCCTTGATTCTGGTGGAAGCTGTCCCAGGCCATGGCAGGGGGTTGGAATAAGATGATCCAACCCAAACTATTCCAGGATTTTGGGATTTCAATCCAAACACCTCATTCCTGAGGCTGAGAGATTCTGGAGGAGTTTGGCTTCCTTATTCCAACAGAAAACGGGAGCATGATCCAGAAGTTTCCATAAATAAGAATGTTTTACTTTGCCCAAGTAAAAAAAACAAAATAAATTGGGATTTGGATAAATCCTCCAATAAAATTCACACGCAGCTGGCGGAAAGAAAAGCTTTGAAAATTCCCCTCAGATATTTGGGAATTTCAGAAATTTGGGATTCTCGTGTCATTCCTGGTTTTTCCTGAGCACTCCCTTATCCTCCCCAGACCCTGCCGGGATCCATGGGATCCATCTGGAGACCCTTTGGAAAAACCAGTGAAATCCATGGATGTTCAGGAAATACTGGAATACCTGAATTTTAAATCTTCCATTCCTGGAGGCCAGGTGGCTTCAGAGCCCTTCTCCTGCCTTTTTTTAAAATTTTTTTTATTTTTTATTTTTTTTTATGGAATCATGGATTGGTTTCAATCCTCTAAAATTGTCAAGTCCAGACTTTAAACCCCAATTGCCACATGGAAAATAAATCCCTCCAGGAATGGGGACTCCAAACCTCCTCCCTGGGCAGTCCCAATCCTTTTCCATGAGGAAATTCCTGCTGATGTCAAATTTGAACATCTCCTGGCCATTCCCTGTTGCTGTTCCCAGGGAGCAGATCCCAAATTTTCCCCCTGGTTGTCCCCTCTGGTCACAGCCAGAAGGTTTCCCCTGAGCCTCCTTTTCTCCAGGATCTTTGATGGGATTAAGAGAAGAATTCCTGAAGTGAGGGAGAGATTCCTCTCTTCCCATGGCAAACACCAAAACTGGGCTGATGCAAAATATTCCCAAAATGTTCATTTCTCCACATGGATTATGTGGATAATGTGGATTTCTCTGGAGACATCCATGATCCCCACACCAAAATCCAGCTCGGGTGAAAATTCCACAAAATCCTGTGGAATTCTTTTCCTATTCACCCCTCATTCCTTTTCCTTGGGATTACCTTGGAAAAGGCACAAACCTGACTCTGCCCTTGGGATATTCCCAGGGGTGACAGCAGGACCTTGCTGGGGTGTGTTTTCCATGGATTTGCATCCCTGGATTCAGTCCAAGAGGGAAAGATCCTTGATGGGATTAAGGGAAGAATTCCTGAACTGAAGGAACGATTCCTCTCTTCCCACAGCAAACACTGAAATTGGGCTGATGGGAAATATTCCCAAAATGTTCATTTCTCCACACAGATTGTATGGAGAGGGATAACGTGGATTTCTCTGGAGACATCCATGATCCCGACACCAAAATCCAGCTCGGGTGAAAATTCCACAAAATCCTGCGGAGTTTCTTTTCCTACTCACCCCTCATTCCTTTCCCTTGGGATTACCTTGGAAAAGGCACAAACCTGACTCTGCCCTTGGGATATTCCCCGAGGTGACAGCAGGACCTTGCTGGGGTGTGTTTTCCATGGATTTGCTTCCCTGGATTCAGTCCAAGAGGGAAGGATCCTTGATGGGATCAAGGGAAGAATTCCTGAAGCGAGGAAGAGATTCCTCTCTTCCCACAGCAAACACCAAAAACAGGACAATGCCAAATATTCCCAAAATGTTCATTTCTCCACATGGATTATATGGATAATGTGGATTTCTCTGGAGACATCCATGACCCCAACACCAAAATCCAGCTGGGGTGAAAATTCCACAAAATCCTGTGGAGTTTCTTTTCCTACTCACCCCTCATTCCTTTTCCTTGGGATTACCTTGGAAAAGGCACAAACCTGACTTTGCCCTTGGGATATTCCCCCAGGTGCCAGCAGGACCTTGCTGGGTGTGATTTCCATGGATTTGCTTCCCTGGATTCAGTCCAAGAGGGAATCACACTTGTTGGGATCAAGGGAAGAATTCCTGAAGTGAGGGAGAGATTCCTCTCTTCCCACAGCAAACACCAAAACCAGGACAATGCCAAATATTCCCAAAATGTTCATTTCTCCACATGGATTATATGGATAATGTGGATTTCTCTGGAAACATCCATGATCCTGACACCAAAATCCAGCTTCCACAAGACCCCATGGAGTTGTTTTCCTGCTCACCCACACTCACCCCTCATTGCCTGTTCTTGGAAAAGGCACAAACCTGACTTTGCCCTTGGGATATTCCCCCAGGTGCCAGCAGGACCTTGCTGGGGTGTGTTTTCCATGGATTTGCTTCCCTGGATTCAGTCCAAGAGGGAAAGATCCTTGTTGGGATCAAGGGAAGAAATCCTGAACTGAAGGAACAATTCCTCTCTTCCCACAGCAAACACCGAAATTGGGCTGATGGGAAATATTCCCAAAATGTTCATTTCTCCACATGGATTATATGGATAATGTGGATTTCTCTGGAGACATCCATGATCCCGACACCAAAATCCAGCTGAGGTGACAATTCCACAAGACCTCGTGGAGTTTGTTTTCCTGCTCACCCACACTCACCCCTCATTGCCTGTTCTTGGAAAAGGCACAAACCTGACTCTGCCCTTGGGATATTCCCTGGGGTGACAGCAGGACCTTGCTGGGGTGTGTTTTCCATGGATTTGCTTCCCTGGATTCAGTCCAAGAGGGAATCACACTTGATGGGATCAAGGGATGAATTCCTGAAGTGAGGGAGAGATTCCTCTCCTCCCACAGCAAATACCAGAACCAGGACAATGCAAAATATTCCCAAAATGTTCATTTCTCCACATGGATTATATGGATAATGTGGATTTCTCTGGAAACATCCACAATCCTGACACCAAAATCCAGCTGAGGTGACAATTCCACAAGACCTCGTGGAGTTTGTTTTCCTGCTCACCCACACTCACCCCTCATTGCCTGTTCTTGGAAAAGGCACAAACCTGACTCTGCCCTTGGGAAGTTCCCCCAGGTGACAGCAGGACCTTGCTGGGTGTGTTTTCCATGGATTTGCTTCCCTGGATTCAGTCCAAGAGGGAAAGATCCTTGATGGGATCAAGGGAAGAATTCCTGAACTGAGGGAGAGATTTTGGGCTGATGGGAAATGCTCCCAAAATGTTCATTTCTCCACACGGATTGTATGGAGAGGGATAATGTGGATTTCTCTGGAGACATCCATGATCCTGACACCAAAATCCAGCTCGGGTGAAAATTCCACAAAATCCTGTGGAGTTTCTTTTTCTATTCACCTCTCATTCCTTTCCCTTGGGATTACCTTGGAAAAGGCACAAACCTTTGTCCTTTGTAAATTGCCCCAGGTGCCAGCAGGACCTTGCTGGGGTGTGTTTTCCATGGATTTGCTTCCCTGGATTCAGTCCAAGCGGGGTCAGGAGGTTCCTGGTATTCCCGAGGGGGATTTTCCAGGAGCTGCTTAACAGAGGACAGGAATGTCCCACAAACGTCCCAGAAATGTCCCAGAAATGTCCCACAAATGTCCCACCAATGTCCCCCAGGACTCAGGTCACTGCTCCCTCAGGGCTGAGCCAGCCCCATTCCCGTTTCCAGGTGTTTCCATGGGCTCCACATTCCCCCTTTCCAGGTGTTTCCATGGGCTCCACATTCCCCCTTTCCAGGTTTTTCCATGGGCTCCACATTCCCCCTTTCCAGGTGTTTCCATGGGCTCCACATTCCCCCTTTCCAGGTTTTTCCATGGGCTCCACATTCCCGTTTCCAGGTTTTTCCATGGGCTCCACATTCCCCTTTTCCAGGTTTTTCCATGGGCTCCACATTCCTGGGCACTGGGGCAGGGCAGAGGGAGCAGCACTGGCAGGCAGGGAATGCCTGACAAATGCTGCAACACTCAATTTTCCACTTCTGTTTTCCATGGAAAACCAATCCAGGGAGAAAATCGGGAGAAATCAACATCAGGAACAACTTTGTCTGGAATATTTCCCAAATCCAGGCTTTATTTCCCATCCCAAATTCCTTAAAACTGGGTCTAATATCCCAGACAAGATCCCCTCTAGTGGGAATTTCTGGAATATCCAGAGATCCTGGAATTTATTCCTGGTCCTGACTGGGTGATTTTTCCTCCTCCAGGACGAGCATCACCTGAATCCGAGGGAATGAGTGATCCTGCCATTATTCCCTGGATTTCTGGGAATTAAATGCAATTTTTGGCCTCTGGAATTCCATTTCCACCCAAATACAGGACAATAAATCTAATTTTCCACTAAAAATTCCTTTCTGTGGCCGTGGCTTTTCCAAGGTAATTTCTCCATCTGCTGGTGGAAAAGCAACTCCCAAAATGCTGGAGTTGCTCCGGGCTGGAATTTTCCACCTTTTTTTTAAATTTCCTGACTTCCAGATCCCACTGGAACAGGGAAAAAATTGGATCAGGACTGGGAATTTCTTCCCTCTGTTTCCTCTTTGGGAATTGGGATGAGTTTTATGGGCAGGGTGATCCCTGGAAACTCTAGGAATGAATTCCCTGATCCCAGAAATGGATTCCCAAATCCCAGGAATGAATTCCCTGATCCCAGGAATGAATTCCCAAATCCCAGGAATGGATTCTCAAATCCCAGGAATGAATTCCCTGATCCCAGGAATGGATTCCCAAATCCCAGAAATGGATTCCCAAATCCCAGAAACGGATTCTCAAATCCCAGGAATGAATTCCCTGATCCCAGGAATGGATTCCCAAATCCCAGGAATGGATTCCCTGATCCCAGAAATGGATTCCCAAATCCCAGAGACGGATTCCCAAATCCCAGGAATGGATTCCCAAATCCCAGAAATGGATTCTCAAATCCCAGAAATGGATTCTCAAATCCCAGGAATGGATTCTCAAATCCCAGAAACAGATTCCCAAATCCCAGAAATGGATTCTCAAATCCCAGGAATGAATTCCCTGATCCCAGGAATGGATTCCCAAATCCCAGAAACGGATTCCCAAATTCCAGAAATGGATTCTCAAATCCCAGAAATGGATTCCCAAATCCCAGAAATGAATTCCCAAATCCCAGGAATGAATTCCCTGATCCCAGGAATGGATTCCCAAATCCCAGAAATGGATTCTCAAATCCCAGGAATGAATTCCCTGATCCCAGGAATGGATTCTCAAATCCCAGGAATGGATTCCCAAATCCCAGGAATGGATTCCCAAATCCCAGGAATGGATTCTCAAATCCCAGGAATGGATTCCCTGATCCCAGGAATGGATTCCCAAATCCCAGAAACGGATTCCCAAATCCCAGGAATGGATTCCCAAATCCCAGAAATGGATTCCCAAATCCCAGGAATGGATTCCCTGATCCCAGGAATGGATTCCCAAATCCCAGGAATGGATTCCCAAATCCCAGGAATGGATTCCCTGATCCCAGGAATGGATTCCCAAATTCCAGAAATGGATTCCCAAATCCCAGGAATGAATTCCCTGATCCCAGGAATGGATTCCCACATCCCAGGAATGGATTCCCAAATCCCAGAAATGGATTCTCAAATCCCAGGAATGAATTCCCTGATCCCAGGAATGGATTCCCAAATCCCAGAAATGGATTCCCAAATCCCAGGAATGAATTCCCTGATCCCAGGAATGGATTCCCTTCATTCACCCCCATCCTGATAATTCCAAACCCAATTATTCCCAAAGGATAAATTCATTTTTTGAAACAGAAACTCAATTTTTTTAAAATCAATGAGACACTCCCACAAATCTTTCGGATCTGATCCACAGGATCTGGAATATTTGCTTGGGAAAAAAGGGATTGAGGTGGATTTAAAGGATTCCCCAATCTCAATGAATATTTTATTTTGGATTTTGATTATTTTTAATGGGCTGGGGATGGAAGTTGGATGAGGGAGAAGGAATTCCATGGAAAAGGAGAGGAGCAGATCTTCTTCCTGGAAACCTTTGGATTTGGGATAAATCCCTCTGCAAATGGAGCCACATCCCAAATTTCCAGCACAATTCCAACTGCAGGACAGGGAATCCGTGTTTTCCTGCCCCAATCCCAGCTGGATCCCATCCTGGAGTTTTTAAGGGATAAATATCCCTTCCCAAAATTCCCATGGATCCAGCAGATCCCGGGGAGCAAAGCCCGAATCCAACAGAAAAATCCTTTTTATTGTCATGATTCCTGATTAAACTGGGCCTGGAAAATTTGGGATTGGGATGGAAATTCCAAAGAAATCCAATCTTTGTATCCATATTCCCACTTTTCCATCGGTGCCATTCCAAGATTTAGACTCCTCTGTGTCCAGGGGCAGAATTCCCAAAGCTGGAATTCCAGAATTCCCTGGATCATTCTCTTCCCAAGCATTCCCATGGTTCTGGACATCATTCCCAACGTCTCTCCATAAGTTTTCCAGCTTTTCAGGAGCTCTGGAATTTTGGGACTTCTTGGATCTGAGCGACCTCACTCAGACAGAAAATTCCCTTCATTTTTCCAGGCTCATTTCCCACCAGAATGAGTTGGGTGGGAGAGAAGGGAAAGGAAAATCGGGATAATGAAAAATGGGAAAAATAAGAAATATCTTGGCACTGAAAAATCTGTGTTGAAAAAACAGCAGGAAAATTGATAATTTCTATCAATTAAATAGAAAATAAATCCCATTCCTGGGGATAAAGGATTGGAGGGAATTCTCCCTATGGAGCAGACAGTTCCAGGAGATCCTGAGTTTTAATTATCCCAAGATTTTCCAGGCTATCCCCCCAAAAAATCTGGAGTAAAATCCCCCCAGCTAAGGCAGAAATTGCTGGAATATTCCCAAAAGAGCTGGAAAATGCTGTTCCTGATAAATCCACTCCTCAGGAATTCCCAGGAAGGGAGGGAATAGCATGGAAGTGGGAGTGGAGCAGAATTCCTGGTCTCAGAACTGGCTTTCCTCAGCAAAAAATCAGGAAAACATGGATTAACCTCCTGAAAAAGATGGAATTCCTGGTGGTTCCTGCAGCAATCCAGGAAAAGAGGCACCAGAGGAGGAAGGAAAAATTCCCACGTGTCCAAAAACCTCTTGGAATCCACAGGACCCACACCTTGGAGAATTCCATTCTTTGGGATTTTCCCAGAATTTACACAATCCCTGGGTGTAAGGAGGTGCTGAGTGCCAGGAAATCTTTCTCCAACTTCTCCAGATCCTCCAGGAGAAGAAATTTGGGATGGATCCCATTCTTGGATCCTCATCCCTGAGCATTCCCATGTTTATCCAAAGTCTTCATTCCCATTCCAGCTTCCAGGTCAGTTCCACCCCATTCCCACTGGATAATTTTCTTGATTATCCAACCAAATTCCCAATTTTCCTTCACAGAGACGAATCCTGGCGGCTCCATCTCCAAATGGGAAAAAATCCCCGCATCCAACAGCATCCCACAGGAATATCTGGAATATCCTGCTCCAAGTGCTCCTCCCCCAGCAATTTGCTGGAGCATTCCCAAAAAATTCCAGCATTGTCCTTCCAGGATGTCACTTCTTCTTTGCCGGAGCTTTGGAATTCCCACCGGCTTTTCCATCGGTTTTGGCGCCTCCAGATTTTCCAGCCTCGCCTTCTTTTTCCCCCTTTTTCCCTTGTTTCTTGTCGTTTGTTTCCTTTCCCTTTTCCCCCTTTTCCTTTTCCCCCTTTTCTCCTTTCCCTCCTTTTTCCTCTTTTCCTCCTTTTTCCCCTTTCTCCCCCTTTTCTCCGTCTTTTTTTTTTGCCTCCGTCCTTCCCTTCCTTCTTGGATTCTTCCTTCTGCTCCTTGTCCCCGTCCTTTTTCTTGGAATCTTTGGATCCATCCTTCTTTCCCTGAGCCTTGTCCACTTTTCCAGACACAGTGGGAACTTCTTCCTCTTTTTTTTCTTCTGCAGCCTGAGCTGTTTCCGAGGAAAGAGAAAAAAAAATTGGAAAAGGAATTGATGTGGATTCAACAACCCAGGAATTGTCAAAATTCCAGCTCCCTGCTAGAAATTTGGGAAAAAGGGAAAACATTCCTACTGGGGATTTTCCCAAACAGCT
Source organism: Geothlypis trichas (assembly GCA_009764595.1). Taxonomy (NCBI): domain Eukaryota; kingdom Metazoa; phylum Chordata; class Aves; order Passeriformes; family Parulidae; genus Geothlypis; species Geothlypis trichas. Next base: position 151,870,927 of record CM019901.1, on the reverse strand, counting down.
GATTGCTTTTTTGGAATTGTGAAGCAGCAAATCCAAGGATTGATGGATCCCCTTGGAAAAGAGAAGCCTCGGGCAACTGGGAATCAAAATTCCCGAAATTCCTTGGAGAACCATCTCATCCCATAAGGATTAACTGGAAGGACAAGGATTCAGTGGAAGGACAAGGATTTATTCATGGAATTGGGTTCAGCTCCACAGGCAGGGCTGGGAATTCCCAGTTTCAGGCACCATTGAAATCCTGGGATTTGTGCAAATTCCCGTTGTTCAACTCATTATTCTGCACTTTGCTGGTGTAGGACTGAATTTCTCCAAGGAATTCCTGAATTCCTGCACTGTTGGGATCTGCCTCTTCTCCCACGGATTGAAGCAGCACATCCCAAATTATGGAAACACCATTTTTATGGAATTTTATGGAATTCCAGCTCCCGGAGAGACACAAGAAAGAAGGAAAAAAGGCATCAAAAGGTGTTGAGGAAACAGGAAAAATCCAGGAATGGAGAAGCAGCAAATCCAAGGATTGATGGATCCCCTTGGAAGAGAGAAACCACAGGCGACCAGGAATCGAAATTCCCGAAATTCCTTGGAGAACCATCTCATCCCATAAGGATTAACTGGAAGGACAAGGATTCAGTGGAAGGACAAGGATTTATTCATGGAATTGGGTTCAGCTCCACAGGGAGGGCTGGGAATTCCCAGTTTCAGGCACCCTCGAAATCCTGGGATTTGTGCAAATTCCCGTTGTTCAACTCATTATCCTGCATTTTGTTGGTGTAGGACTGAATTTCTCCAAGGAATTCCTGAATTCCTACAGTGTTGGGATCTGCCTCTTCTCCCATGGATTGAAGCAGCACGTCCCGAATTATGGAAACACCATTTTAATGGAATTTTATGGAATTCCAGCTCCCGGAGAGACACAAGAAAGAAGGAAAAAAGGCATCAAAAGGTGTTGAGGAAACAGGAAAAATCCAGGAGCGGAGAAGCAGCAAAATCCAGGGATTGGTGGATCTCCTTGGAAAAGAGAAGCCACAGGCAGCCAGGAATTGAAATTCCCTAAATTCCTTGGAGAACCATCTCATCCCATAAGGATTAACTGGAAGGACAAGGATTCAGTGGAAGGACAAGGATTTATTCATTCCTATTGTTCAACTCATTATTCTGCACTTTGCTGGTGTAGGATTGAATTTCTCCAAGGAATTCCTGAATTCCTGCACTGTTGGGATCTGCCTCTTCTCCCACGGATTGAAGCAGCACATCCCAAATTATGGAAACATCATTTTAATAGAATTTTATGGAATTCCAGCTCCCGGAGAGACACAGGAAAGAAGGAGAAAAGGCATCAAAAGGTGTTGAGGAAACAGGAAAAATCCAGGAATTGTGAAGCAGCAAATTCAAGGATTGATGGATCCCCTTGGAAAAGAGAAGCCACAGACGGCCGGGAATCGAAATTCCCGAAATTCCTTGGAGAACCATCTCATCCCATAAGGATTAACTGGAAGGACAAGGATTCAGTGGAAGGACAAGGATTTATTCATGGAATTGGGTTCAGCTCCACAGGGAGGGCTGGGAATTCCCAGTTTCAGGCACCATTGAAATCCTGGGATTTGTGCAAATTCCCATTGTTCAACTCCTTATTCTGCATTTTGCTGGTGTAGGATTGAATTCCTCCAAGGAATTCCTGATCTCCTACAGTGTTGGGATCTGCCTCTTTTCCCACGGATTGAAGCAGCACATCCCAAATTATGGAAACACCATTTTTATGGAATTTTGTGGAATTCCAGCTCCCGGAGAGACACAAGAAAGAAGGAGAAAAGGCATCAAAAGGTGTTGAGGAAACAGGAAAAATCCAGGAATGGAGAAGCAGCAAAATCCAAGGATTGATGGATCCCCTTGGAAAAGAGAAGCCACAGGTGGCCAGGAATTGAAATTCCCTAAATTCCTTGGAGAACCATCTCATCCCATAAGGATTAACTGGAAAGACAAGGATTCAGTGGAAGGACAAGGATTTATTCATTCCCATTGTTCCTCTGGTAATTCTGCATTTTGCTGGTGTAGGATTGAATTTCTCCAAGGAATTCCTGAATTCCTGCAGTGTTGGGATCTGCCTCTTTTCCCATGGATCGAAGCAGCACATCCCAAATTATGGAAACACCATTTTTATGGAATTTTATGGAATTCCAGCTCCCGGAGAGACACAAGAAAAAAGGAGAAAAGGCATCAAAAGGTGTTGAGGAAACAGGAAAAATCCAGGAATGGAGAAGCAGCAAATCCAAGGATTGATGGATCCCCTTGGAAAAGAGAAGCCACAGGCGGCCAGGAATCGAAATTCCCTAAATTCCTTGGAGAACCATCTCATCCTCTTCCTTCAGCACAGGCAGGGAGTGCAGAGGTCTGGACTGGCCATGGCCAGAGAGAGTGAGGAGATTTTCGGGAGAGCCTATGGAATCAGGAAAGGAGAGTGAGAGCAGCAGAGGAGAAAAATTCCAGCAGGAAAAACCGGGAATGAGGAATTCCAACCACTCCAGTTTCGCTCCTGGTATTCCCAAACCCAAGGGCAGGCCCTGCAATTAAATTAATTCCCACTGGGAATTTTCAGCATGGAATTCTCCTTCTGATAAGGGAGGGTGAGGGATGGAAATCGATGGGAAAATGGGATACAGTCTCAGGAAATTTTGGATTGAATATTAGGGAAAAAAAAATCCTGATTGGAAGAGAGATTAAGGATTGGGAAGTGCTGGAATTACCATCCCTGGATAGGTTCCAAAATCCAGGAGATGTGGAATTTCACAGGATTTTTTAGTGGGATTTGGTTCAAAATAGGATTTGATGGATTTGAGGAGCTTTTCCAAACTTAATTTGGGAATGAAGATTCTGAGTTGAACCAATGGAAAAGTTCCCTCTTATCCAAAGGATTTTATCCCAATATCCTGAGTCCACACTGGGAGGGTTGAACTTGGTGGTGGCACCTCAGGAGGGACTTTGTGCTCCCAGAATCCCAAAAAAAAAGTGGGAATTGTCTCTGGGAATGTCACTGAGCTCATTGAGGGAATTTGCACTGCCCCAATGACCCCAAAAATTGGGAATTAGCTCTGGGAATGTCGCTGAGCTCATTGAGGAACTCTGTGTAAAGTAGGAATTACATCTGGGAATATTGGTGAGCTCACTGAGGAACTTTGCATTCCAGAATCCCCAAAAAAGTGAAAATTACCTCTGGGAATGTTGCTGAGCTCATTGAGGGAATTTGCATTCCCAGAATCCCCAAAAAAGTGGGAATTACATCTGGGAATGTTGCTGAACTCATTGAGGAACTTTGCATTCCCAGAATCCCCCCAAAAATTAGGAATTGCCTCTGGGAATGTCAGTGAGCTCATTGATGGAATTTGCACGGCCCCAATGACTCCAAAAATTGGGAATTAGCTCCGGGAATGTTGCTGAACTCATTGAGGAACTTTGTGCTCCCAGAATCCCAAAATAAAGCAGGAATTACATCTGGGAATATTGGTGAGCTCACTGAGGAACTTTGCATTCCCAGAATCCCAAAAAAAGTGGGAATTAAATCTAGGAATGTTGCTGAACTCATTGAGGGACTTTGCATTCCCAGAACCCCCAAAAAAGTGGGAATTGCCTCTGGGAATGTCAGTGAGCTCATTGAGGGAATTTGCACTGCCCCAATCCCCCCCAAAAATTGGGAATTAGCTCCGGGAATGTTGCTGAGCTCATTGAGGAACTTTGCGCTCCCAGAATCCCAAAAAAAGTGGGAATTACCTCCAGGAATATTGGTGAGCTCACTGAGGAACTTTGCATTCCCAGAATCCCAGAAAAAGTGGGAATTACATCTGGGAATGTCTCTGAGCTCATTGAGGAATTTTGCATTCCCAGAATCCCCCCAAAAAAGTGGGAATTGCCTCTGGGAATGTCAGTGAGCTCATTGAAGAAATTTGCACTGCCTCAAGCCCCAAAAAATTGGGAATTACATCTGGGAATGTCTCTGAGCTTATTGAGGGAATTTGCACTCCCAGAATCCCAAAAAAAGTGGGAATTACCTCCAGGAATATTGGTGAGCTCTCTGAGGAACTTTGCATTCCCAGAATCCCCGAAAAAGTGGGAATTAAATCTAGGAATGTTGCTGAGCTCATTGAGGAACTTTGCATTCCCAGAATCCCAAAAAAATTGGGAATTGCCTCTGGGAATGTCAGTGAGCTCGTTGAAGAAATTTGCACTGCCTCAATCCCCCAAAAAAGTGGGAATTACATCTGGGAATGTCTCTGAGCTTATTGAGGGAATTTGTGCTTCCAGAATCCCAAAAAAAGTGGGAATTACCTCCAGGAATATTGGTGAGCTCACTGAGGAACTTTGCATTCCAGAAGCCCAGAAAAAGTGGGAATTACCTCTGGGAATGTCAGTGAGCGCATTGAGGGGATTTGCACTGCCCCAATCTCACCAAAAATTGGGAATTGGCTCTGGGAATGTCACTGAGCTCATTGAGGAACTTTGCATTCCCAGAATCCCAAAAAAAAGTGGGATTACCTTCAGGAATATTGGTGAGCTCACTGAGGGACTGTGCATACCCAGAATCCCCAAAAAAGTGGGAATTACATCTGGGAATGTTGCTGAACTCATTGAGGAACTTTGCATTCCCAGAATCCCCCCAAAAATTGGGAATTGCCTCCGGGAATGTCAGTGAGCTCGTTGAAGAAATTTGCACTGCCACAATCTCCCCCAAAAATTGGGAATTAGCTCCGGGAATGTTGCTGAACTCATTGAGGAACTTTGTGCTCCCAGAATCCCAAAAAAAAGTGGGAATTACCTCCAGGAATATTGGTGAGCTCACTGAGGGACTTTGCATTCCCAGAATCCCAGAAAAAGTGGGAATTACCTCCAGGAATATTGGTGAGCTCACTGAGGAACTCTGCATTCCCAGAATCCCCCAAAAAAGTGGGAATTGCCTCTGGGAATGTCAGTGAGCTCGTTGAAGAAATTTGCACTGCCCCAATGACCCCAAAAATTGGGAATTACATCTGGGAATCTCTCTGAGCTTATTGAGGGAATTTGTGCTCCCAGAATCCCAAAAAAAAGCGGGAATTACCTCCAGGAATATTGGTGAGCTCACTGAGGACCTTTGCATTACCAGAATCCCAAAAAAAAGTGAGAATTACCTCTGGGAATGCCAGTGAGCTCATTGAGGAACTTTGCATTCCCAGAATCCCCCAAAAAATTGGGAATTGACGCTGGGAATGTCCGTGAGCTCATTGAAGAAATTTGCACTGCCTCAATCCCCAAAAAAGCGGGAATTACATCTGGGAATGTCTCTGAGCTCATTGAGGGAATTTGCGCTCCCAGAATCCCAAAAAAAAAAGCGGGAATTACCTCCGGGGATCTCGGTGAGCTCCCCCAGGGGCGGCACCGTCTCCAGCTTGTCCGCGTAGTTTTTGGCCGCCTGGCGCTGGGCGTAGCGCGCCTCGATCTCCTTCCGCGTGCGCGGGATGCGGCACTTGAAGATGCAGCACAGCGTGATAACTGGGAATGGGAAACAGGGAATGCTGGGTGAGGGATGGGAAACGTGGAATTCCGGGTGATAACTGGGAATGGGAAACAGGGAATGCCGGGTGAGGAATGGGAAACGTGGAATTCCGGGTGATAACTGGGAATGGGAAACAGGGAATGCCGGATGAGGAATGGGAATGGGAAATGGGAAACAGAGAATGCCGGGTGAGGAATGGGAAACAGGGAATGCCGGGTGATAACTGGGAACGGGAAACAGGGAATGCCGGGTGAGGAATGGGAATGGGAAATGTGGAATTCTGGTTGAGGAATGGGAATGGGAAATATGGAATTCTGGGTAAGGGACTGGGAACGGGAAACGTGGAATTCTGGGTAAGGGATGGGAATGGGAAATGTGGAATTCTGGGTTATGGGAATGGGAAATGTGGAGTTCTGGGTGAGGGATGGGAATGGGAAACGTGGAATTCTGGGTGAGGGATGGGAATGGGAAACCTGGAAATCTGGAAGGGTTATGGGAATGGGAAATGTGGAATTCTGGGAGGGTTATGGGAATGGGAAATGTGGAATTCTGGGTGAGGAATGGGAATGGGAAACGTGGAATTGTGGGTGAGGAATGGGAATGGGAAATGTGGAATTCTGGGTGAGGAATGGGAATGGGAAATGTGGAATTCTGGGTGAGGAATGGGAAACGTGGAATTCCGGGTGAGGGATGGGAATGGGGACAGGAAACGTGGAATTCTGGATGGGGGATGGGAGAGGGAAACGTGGAATTCTGGGTGAGGGACTGGGAATGGGAAATGTGGAATTCTGGGTGAGGGATGGGAATGGGAAACGTGGAATTCTGGGGGAGGAATGGGAGAGGGAAACGTGGAATTCTGGGTGAGGATTGGGAATGGGAAATGTGGAATTCTGGGTAAGGGATGGGAATGGGAATGGGAAATGTGGAATTCTGGGAATGGGAAATGTGGAATTCTGGGTGAGGAATGGGAATGGGAGAGGGAAATGTGATTCTGGGTGAGTTCCTCAGAATGGACAGAGAGAAATGAGGATTTAACTGGGAATGGGAGAGGGAAACATGGAATTCTGGGGGAGCGACTGGGAATGGGAAATGTGGAATTCTGTAGGCACACAGTTTGTGGTGATTGGCAGTGGGACAGGAGGGAGTGCCCAGGTGAGCTGAGCCATGGAGGGAGTGCCCAGGTGAGCTGAGCCATGGAGGGGGTGCCCAGGTGAGCTGAGCCATGGATGCAGTGCCCAGGTGAGCTGAGCCATGCAGTGCCCAGGTGAGCTGAGCCATGGAGGGGGTGCCCAGGTGAGCTGAGCCATGCAGTGCCCAGGTGTCCTGAGCCATGGCGGGGTGCCCGAGTGTGACCAATCAGAGCAGAGCAGAGGGCACACAGGTGCAAGGTGTGAACGTGAGGGGATAAAGGGTTGGGCTGGAGAGGGGTGGGGCCTGGAGCCTCCTGGGGTGAGGTTGCTGTGTGTGGGGTGGAACCTTCTGGAATTGAATGGGGGCACTCTGGGTGGAACCTTCTGGAATTGAATGGGGGCACTCTGGGTGGAACCTTCTGGAATTGAACAGGGACACTCTGGGTGGAACCTTCTGGAATTGAACAGGGACACTCTGGGTGGAACCTTCTGGAATTGAATGGGGACATGCTGGGTGGAACCTTCTGGAATTGAATGGGAACACTCTGGGTGGAACCTTCTGGAATTGAACGGGGACACTCTGGGTGGAATCTTCTGGAATTGTACAGGGACACTCTGGGTAGAACCTTCTGGAATTGAACGGGGACACTCTGGGTGGAACCTTCTGGAATTGTACAGGGACACTCTGGGTGGAACCTTCTGGAATTGAACGGGGACACTCTGGGTGGAACCTTCTGGAATTGAACGGGGACACTCTGGGTGGAATCTTCTGGAATTGTATGGGGACACTCTGGGTGGAACCTTCTGGAATTGAACGGGGACACTCTGGGTGGAACTTTCTGGAATTGAACAGGGGCACTCTGGGTGGAACCTTCTGGAATTGAGCAGGGACATTCTGGGTGGAACCTTCTGGAATTGTACAGGGACATTCTGGGTGGAACCTTCTGGAATTGAATGGGAACACTCTGGGTGGAACCTTCTGGAATTGAACGGGGACACTCTGGGTGGAACCTTCTGGAATTGTACAGGGACACTCTGGGTGGAACCTTCTGGAATTGAACGGGGACACTCTGGGTGGAACCTTCTGGAATTGAACGGGGACACTCTGGGTGGAACCTTCTGGAATTGAACGGGGACACTCTGGGTGGAATCTTCTGGAATTGTATGGGGACACTCTGGGTGGAACCTTCTGGAATTGAACGGGGACACTCTGGGTGGAACTTTCTGGAATTGAACAGGGGCACTCTGGGTGGAACCTTCTGGAATTGAATGGGGACACTCTGGGTGGAACCTTCTGGAATTGAACGGGGACACTCTGGGTGGAATCTTCTGGAATTGTATGGGGACACTCTGGGTGGAACCTTCTGGAATTGAACGGGGACACTCTGGGTGGAACTTTCTGGAATTGAACAGGGGCACTCTGGGTGGAACCTTCTGGATTGAGCAGGGACATTCTGGGTGGAACCTTCTGGAATTGTACAGGACATTCTGGGTGGAACCTTCTGGAATTGAATGGGAACACTCTGGGTGGAACCTTCTGGAATTGAACGGGGACACTCTGGGTGTCCCGGCCATCTCCACTGTGACATGGGATGTGACAAGTTACTGGAAATGGGACATTTGGAATTCTGGGTGAGTGACTGGGAATGGGAAATGTGGAAAATGAGGAATTCTGGGTGAGTAACTGTGAATGGAAAATGTGGAATTATGGGTGAGTTATTGGGAATGGGAAATGTGGAATTCTGAGTGAGTTACTGGGATAAGGAAATATGGAATTCTGGGGGAGTTATTGGGAATGGGAAATGAGGAATTCTGGGTGAGTTATGGGAATGGGAAACGTGGAATTCTGGGTGAGTAATTGTGAATGGAATATCTGGAATTCTGGGTGAGTTATTTGGAATGAGAAATGTGGAAAATGAGGAATTCTGGGTGAGTTACTGGGAATGGGAAATGTGGAATTCTGGGCGAGTTATTGGGAATGGGAAATGTGGAATTCTGGTTGAGTTATTGGGAAGGGAAAATGTGGAATTCTGGGTGAGTTACTGGGAATGGGAAATGTGGAATTCTGGGTGAGTTCCTGAGAATGGAGAGGGAAAAACAAGGATTTAACTGGGAATGGAGTGGGAAATATGGAATTCTATGTGAGGTACTGGGAATGGGAAATGTGGAATTCTGGGGAACTTGTTGGGCGAGAGAAATGGGAATTCTGGGTGACGTACTGGGAATGGGAGAGGGAAACATGGAAATCTGGGTGAGGTATTTGGAATGGGAAACATGGAATTCTGGGGGAGTTTCTGGGAATAGGAGAGTGAAATGAGGAATTCTGGATGAATTCCTGGGAATGGACAGGGAGAACCAGAGATTTAACTTGGATTGGGAGCAGGAAATGTGGAAGACCTGGAATTCTGGGGGAGTTATTTGGAATGGGAAATGAGGAATTCTGGGTCTGTTGTTAGGAGAGAGAAATGAAGAATTCTGGGTGAGGTACTGGGAATGGGAGAGGGAAACGTGGAATTCTGGAGGATTTATTTGGAATAGGAGAGGAAAATGTGGAATTCTGGGGGAGTTATTGGGAATAGGAGAGGAAAATGTGGAATTCTGGAGGAGTTATTGGGAATGGGAGAGGGAAATGTGGAATTGTAGGTGAATTAGTGGGAATAGAAAACACAGGAATCTGAGGGATTTACTGGGAATGGACAGGGAGAAAGGAGGATTTAACTGGGAATGGGAGTGGGAAATGTGAAATTTTGGGGGAGTTATTGGGAATAGGAGAGGAAAATGTGGAATTCTGGAGGAGTTATTGGGAATGGGAGAGGGAAATGTGGAATTGTTGGTGATTACTGGGAATGGGAAACACAGGAATCTGAGGGATTTACTGGGAATGGACAGGGAGAAAGGAGGATTTAACTGGGAGTGGGAAATGTGGAATTCTGGGGGAGTTCCTTGGAATGGAAAACATGGAATTCTGGAGGAGTTATTTGGAATAGGAGAGGAAAATGTGGAATTCTGGAGGAATTATTGGGAATAGGAGAGGAAAATGTGGAATTCTGGGGAAGTTCCCGGGAACGGGAACTGAGGATTTGGGTTGGAGCAAAAACTCGGGAATGTGGGGGAGATCCTGGGAATGGGAAACCTGGAATTTGGGATTTCCCCCATTTTTTATGGGATGCTGCCACCTTGTGGGATGCGCTGGGAGCTGGAATCCACACTCGGGTCAGATTTCTGGATTTATTTGGTTTGTTTAGTTTCATTTTATTAATTTTAATTTTATTAATTTTAATTTTGATTTTATTAATATTAACGTTAATATTAACGTATTTATTGGCTATTTAATAAGTTTAAATTAATATTATTAGACAAATTAATAAAAATATTTTCTTATTCATTATAATGTTACATAAATTATGATTCATAACATAAAACGTGTTAAATATTAATATGTTATTCCATAATTATAATTTAAATTACTTCATTTTATTTCCTTATTTACTGTAATAACAGTGAAAATAAAGCTATTAATGACAACTATAATTACAATTAACTTATTATTATTTATAACGTAGATATAGGTTATTTCATTAATATAATTTTATTAACTATAATATTTTATAATAAAATTTCTTTTAAAAATTAATAGGTAATTAATAAAGTAATACAATAATATTAGTTAAAATTATATTAACAATCCAATTACCTTTAAAGCATAATTCCTGTATTTCTGTTTTATTTAGATTTATATTTAGTTCTTGCTTTAGTTTTGGTTTTACAATTATTTCCATTTTTATATTTTATAATTAATTCTATTTTGAATTTTATAGTTCTATATGAATTCTGATTTAAAATGTTTCATTTTTCTATTTATTTCTATTTTGTAATTTCCTATTTTATGTCTAATTTCATTTTTACTTTTCTATTTATTTCTATTGTTTAATATCCTATTTTCACATTTCATTCCATGTAATGCAATTTAATATTTTATTAATTTATATTGAATGATATTTTAATTTTTTTCTGGTTTTTTATTTTTTATATTTATACTTTTATATTTATTGCTATTTTTAATTCCCGATTTTTATATTGATTTTTATTTTTAATTCCCAGTTTTTCCATTCCACTCCAATTCCCAATTCCCTGTTTTCCATGGATTTTCTCCATCCCAAATCCCATTCCCAGCAGGGATGGGGGCGGAGCTTGGGCCATTCCCTCTGGAAAATCCCTCTGGAATTCCAGCATTCCCAAATTCCAGAAACTTGAAGGGAATCCAGGAAATTCTGGGATCACTCCCAGGGAAGGAATTCCAGATGGGAATTTCCAGTTTGGAGCTGGGAAATCCCTCAGGAATTCTCAATTCCATCCCACAGGAATCCTCCTTGAATTCCAAAATTCCCGGAAACCTGAAAGGAATCCAGGAAATTTTGGGATTGCTCCCACGGATGGAATTTTCTTGGAAAGTGATTCCAGCTGGGAATTCCCTCTGGAATTCTCAATTCCAGCCTAGAGGAATTCCAGAATTCCCAGACACCTTAAAGGAATCCTCAGGAATTCCCAGACCCAGCTGGGAATTCCAACCCAGAAGAATTCCCAAAATCCAGGACACCTGAAAGGGATCCAGGAAATTTTGGGATCACTCCCAGGGCTGGAATTATCTTGGGAAGAGATTCCATCTGGGAATTTCCAGTTTGGAGCTGGGAATCCCTCAGGAATTCTCAATTCCAGCCCAGAGGAATTCCCAAATTCCCAGACACCTGACAGGAATCCAGAAAGTTCCAGGATCACCCCCAGGGCTGGAATTATCTTGGGAAGAGATTCCAGCTGGGAATCTCCAGTTTGGATTCCCTCTGGAATTCTCAATTCCAGCCCACAGAAATTCTCCTTGAATTCCCAGACACCTGAAAGAAATCCTTAGGAATTCCCAGACCCAGCTGGGAATTCCAACCCAGAAGAAATCCCAAATTCCTGGACACCTGAAGGGAATCCATGAATCCCAACCCAGAGCATTCCATGATTCCCAACCTAAAGAATTCCATGATTCCCAAACTGAATCCTTCCATGATTCCCAAACTGAATCCTTCCACGATTCCCAACCCAAAGTATTTCATTATTCCCAACCTGAATCATTCCAGGATTTCCAACTCTAGTCATTCCACAATTCCCAACCCAAAGAATTCCATGACTCCCAACCTGAATCATTCCCTGATTCCCAACCCAAATCATTCCATGATTCCTAAACTGAAGCATTCCATGATTCCCAACCCAAAGAATTCCATAATTCCCAATGTAAAGAATTCCATGATTCTCAACCTGAATAATTTCATGATTCCCAACCTAAAGAATTCCATGATTCCCAACCCATAGAATTCCAGAAATCCCAACCCAACACATTCCATGATTCCTATCCTGAAGCATTCCAGGATTCTCCATCCAAGGAATTCCAGGATTCCCAACTCAAATCATTCCATGATTCCCAACACAAAGAATTCCATGATTCCCAATCCATAGAATTCGATGATTCCCAACCCGAAGCATTCCAGGATTCCCCATCCAAGGAGTTCCAGGATTTCCAGCTCAAATCATTCCATGATTCCCAACCCAATGCATTCCATGATTCCCAACCTAAAGAATTCCAGAATTCCCAAACTGAAGCATTCCTTGATTCCCAACCCAAAGAATTCCATAATTCCCGAACTGAAGCATTCCATGATTCCCAACCCATAGAATTCCAAGATTCCCAACATGAATCATTCCACGAATCCCAACCTGAATAATTCCATGATTCCCAACCTGAATAATTCCATGATTCCCAACCCATAGAATTCCATGAATCCCAACCCATAGAATTCCATGAATCCCAACCCATAGAATTCCATGAATCCCAATCCATAGAATTCCATGAATCCCAACCCATAGAATTCCATGATTCCCAATCCATAGAATTCCACGATTCCCAACCTGAACCATTCCAGGAATGCCAACCCATAGAATTCCATGAATCCCAACCTGAATCATTCCATGAATGCCAACCCATAGAATTCCATGATTCCCAACCCATAGAATTCCGTGAATCCCAACCTGAATCATTCCACGAATGCCAACCCATAGAATTCCATAATTCCCAACCCATAGAATTCCATGAATCCCAACCTGAATCATTCCACGAATGCCAACCCATAGAATTCCATAATTCCTAACCCATAGAATTCCATGAATCCCAATCCATAGAATTCCATGATTCCCAACCTGAATCATTCCATGATTCCCAACCCATAGAATTCCATGATTCCCAACCTGAATCATTCCACGAATGCCAACCCATAGAATTCCATGATTCCCATCCCAAAGAATTCCATGATTCCCAACCTGAATAATTCCATGATTCCCAACCCATAGAATTCCAAGATTCCCAACCTGAATCATTCCACGAATGCCAACCCAACACATTCCATAATTCCTAACCCAAAGCATTCCAGGATTTCCAACTCAAATAATTTCATAATTCCTAACCCAAAGAATTCCATGAATCCCAACCTGAATCATTCCACGAATGCCAACCCTTAGAATTCCATGATTCCCAACCTGAATCATTCCATGAATCCCAATCCATAGAATTCCATGATTCCCAACCTGAATCATTCCATGAATCCCAATCCATAGAATTCCATGAATGCCAACCCATAGAATTCCAAGATTCCCAACCCATAGTATTCCACAATTCCCAACCTGAATCATTCCATGATTCCCAACCCATAGAATTCCACGAATGCCAACCCATAGAATTCCATGATTCCCAGCCTGAACCATTCCAGGAATGCCAACCCATAGAATTCCATGAATGCCAACCCATAGAATTCCATGATTCCCAACCCATAGAATTCCACGATTCCCAACCTGAATCATTCCATGATTCCCAACCCATAGAATTCCATGATTCCCAACCCATAGAATTCCACGATTCCCAACCTGAATCATTCCATGATTCCCAACCCATAGAATTCCATGAATGCCAACCCATAGAATTCCATGATTCCCAACCTGAATAATTCCATGATTCCCAACCTGAATCATTCCATGATTCCCAACCCAAAGAATTCCATAATTCCCAACCTGAATCATTCCACAAATGCCAACCCATAGAATTCCATTATTCCCAACCCATAGAATTCCATGAATCCCAACCCATAGAATTCCACGATTCCCAACCCCCATCACTCCACAGCCCACGGCTCCATCCCGGATCGGGGCTGGAATTCGGCGCTGGAGCCGATTCCCATCCCTGGAATTTCACCAGGTGAACCCAAGACGAATCCCTCCTTGTGCATTCCCAGCATTCTAGAGAGCGCCCTGGGGACTTTCCCAGGGGAAAATTCCTGGGAATTCCGGGACTCACTGATGGTGAGGACGAAGAGGGCGAAGATCCCGACCACCTGCCACAGGCGCAGCCCCCAGATCACCACGGTCTCCGACGTCACCGGGTCCGGCTTCTTCTTGGGAGGAGCCGTGGTGGCCTTGGAAAAATTCCGGGAAAAACAGCAGGAAAACACGGATCAGGATGGAAAAATTCCCAGAAATACTCCAGGAGGTGATGAGAGCAGGGGAAATGCTGGAGAGGTTGGTGAGGCCTCAGGAATTTGGGAATGTTGGAGGGATTTTTAAGGAATTTCCTTTTTCCAGCCATTTCTTGGCTCGCTCTGGAATTAATTTCTCCCTTTTTCCAACAGATTTTTAGGATTGGGATTTCCCTCAATGAAGGCTTGAATGGGAAAATTCCAGGAAAAAACAGCAGGAAAACATGGATCAGGATGGAAAAATTCCCAAAAATACTCCAGGAGGTGATGAGAGCACGGGAAATGGTGGAGAGGTTGGTGAGGCCTCAGGAATTTGGGAATGTTGGAGGGATTTTTAAGGAATCTCCTTTTTGCAGCCATTTCTTGGCTCACTCTGGAATTAATTTCTCCCTTTTTCCAACAGACTTTTAGGATTGGGATTTCCCTCAATGAGGGCTTGAACGGGAAAATTCTGGGAAAAACCAGCAGGAAAACATGGATCAGGATGGAAAAATTCCCAGAAATACTCCAGGAGGTGAGAGGGAACGGGAAATGGTGGAGAGGTTGGTGAGGCCTCAAGGAATTTGGGAATGTTGGAGGGATTTTAAGGAATCTCCTTTTTCCAGGCATTCCTTGGCTCGCTCTGGAATTCCTTTCTCCCTTTTTCCAGTGGATTTTTAGGATTGGGATTTCCCTCAATGAGGGCTTGAATGGGAAAATTCCAGGAAAAAACAGCGGGAAAACGTGGATCAGGATGGAAAAATTCCCAGAAATACTCCAGGAGGTGAGAGAGCACGGGAAATGGTGGAGAGGTTGGTGAGGCCTCAAGAATTTGGGAATGTTGGAGGGATTTTTAAGGAATTTCCTTTTTGCAGCCATTTCTTGGCTCGCTCTGGAATTCCTTTCTCCCTTTTTCCAACAGATTTTTAGGCTTGGGATTTCAATCAGTGAGGGCTTGAATGGGAAAATTCCGGGAAAAAACAGCAGGAAAACGTGGATGAGGATGGAAAAATTCCCAAAAATACTCCAGGAGGTGAGAGAGCACGGGAAATGGTGGAGAGGTTGGTGAGGCCTCAAGAATTTGGGAATGTTGGAGGGATTTTTAAGGAATTTCCCTTTTCCAGCCATTTCTTGGCTCGCCCTGGAATTCCTTTCTCCCATTTTCCAGTGGATTTTTAGGATTGGGATTTCGATCAGTGAGGGCCTGAATGAGAAAATTCCGGGAAAAACCAGCAGGAAAACATGGATCAGGATGGAAAAATTCCCAAAAATACTCCAGGAGGTGAGAGAGCACGGGAAATGGTGGAGAGGTTGGTGAGGCCTCAAGAATTTGGGAATGTTGGAGGGATTTTTAAGGAATTTCCTTTTTCCAGGCATTCCTTGGCTCGCCCTGGAATTCCTTTCTCCCTTTTTCCAGTGGATTTTTAGGATTGGGATTTCCCTCAATGAGGGCTTGAATGGGAAAATTCCTGGAAAAAACTCCTGGAAAAATTCACTTTTCCAATGTATTTTAATGGAACCACATTTTTTTGGGATGTTGGAAAGATCCAGAGGGAAGCAGAATGGAATCACCAGGAAATTCTGGGATATAAAATTGTGGAATTTTTCAATGGAAAGATAAACTCAGCCTAAACCTAAAGGATGGAAATCCTACAAAATATTCCAGGGGATTTTTAGGGAATACCTTGGAACAGCACCTTAAAAACAGCTGGAATACACCTGGTGCCCTAAAAAATTCCTGATTTTTTTGGGAATTCCTGAGAAATCCCCGCAGGAATTTTATCCCAAACTGGGAATAAATTCCCAATAAAATTTCCAGGATTATTCCCAATTTATCCTCCCGGGATTGGCTCAGATCTGGGATCCAAATCCCAGAGAAATCCCTCAGTATCCCATTGTTTGCTGATCTCTGGGATCAGGAGCAGGGAAGGATTTTTGGGATCATGGGCTCATCCTGGGATTTAGGGAATTATTGGGATTTAGGGGCTCATCCTGGGATTTAGGGAATTTTGGGATTTAGGGGCTCATCCTGGGATTTAGGGATTTTTTGGGATTTAGGGGCTCATCCTGGGATTTAGGGAATTTTTGGGATTTAGGGGCTCATCCTGGGATTTTGGGATTTTGAACCCATCCCAGGATTTTCTGATTCTCTTCCCAAATTTTGGGAGAACTTCCAGCCCTGAGAATTTTCCAAAGGCCTGGGAGCCTGACAAGTTTTCCTCCATCAAATCCAAGATTTAAAGGGATTTTTGTTCCCAATATTTCCTTGCTTTTTTCCCTTTATTTTTCCTTATCTTTGGGGTTTTTTTGGGAATTTTTTTCAGCTGCCAGAATTATTTTCCTCTCCGGCTTTTTCATCTTCCTGTGTTTGCTCCAGCCTGGCTGAGCCAAAATCGAATTATTCCGGATAATTCCATTATCCAATTATTTCCAGGAATAAACTCCTCACAGAGCTTTTGCTTTTCCAGGAAAAAAAAAACCTGGAATAAACAAAGCAGATCCAGGAATTCTTGCTGTTTATCCTGATTTTTGGGGTTGGATGTTTTATTTTTATTTTCTGGGAATTGTCTGGAATAAAATGGGAAATTTTCCGGCTGGCTGGGTCGTCCTTGGGATTCAGGGAAGGATAATTTGGGAATTCTGCACTGTCAGGGGAAGTTCTGCCTCATTTCTCCCCTTTGGGAATGGTTGGAGCACTCAGAAAACCTGGAATTCTTCCTGGAGCAACAGCCTGGCCTTGGAGAGGATTCCTGGATTTCTGGAATGTTCAGGTAGGATGGGATGGGGGAAAAGCAGGGATGTGGTTGGGAATGAGAGGCTGGAAATGCTGGGAAAAATCAGGAAAAGGGAAAAGATGAGAGGATGGAAATGCTGGGATAAAAATATGGAAAAGGGAAAAGATGAGAGGGTGGAAATCCTGGGAAAAATGGGAAAAGGAGGGAGAAAAGGATGGAAATGCTGGGAAAAATCAGGAAAAGGGAAAAGATGAGAGGCTGGAAATCCTGGGATAAAAATATGGAAAGGGAAAGGATGAGAGGCTGGAAATGCTGGGAAAAATCAGGAAAAGGGAAAAGATGAGAGGCTGGAAATGCTGGGATAAAAATATGGAAAGGGAAAGGATGAGAGGCTGGAAATGCTGGGATAAAAATATGGAAATGGGAAAGGATGAGAGGTTTGAAATCCTGGGAAAAATCAGGAAAAGAGAAAGGATGAGAGGCTGGAAATGCTGGGAAAAATCAGGAAAAGGGAAGAGATGAGAGGCCGGAAATCCTGGGATAAAAATAAGGAAAGGGAAAGGATGAGAGGCTGGAAATCCTGGAAAAAATGGGAAAGGGAGGGAGGAGAAGATGGAAATCCTGGAACAAATATTGAAAGGAAAATCCTGGAAAAAATCAGGATAAAGGCAGGGATGAGAGGTTTGAAATCCTGGGAAAAATGGGAAAGGAGGGATGAGAGGCTGGAAATCCTGGGAAAAAATATGGAAAAGGATGGGGATGAGAAGTTTGAAATCCTGGAAAAAAAGGGAAGGAAAATCCTGGAAAAAAATCAGGATAAGGGCAGGGGTGAGAGGCTGGAAATTGTGGAAAATGGGAAAGGAGGGATGAGAGGCTGGAAATCCTGGGGAAAATATGGAAAGGGAAATCCTGGGAAAAATCAGGATAAAGGAAAGGATGAGAGGGTGGAAATGCTGGGAAAAATCTGGAAAGGGAGGGAGTAGAGGCCAGAAATCCCGGGAAAAAATCAGGAAAGGGAAAAAATGGGAAAGGAGGGAGAAGAGGATGGAAATCCTGGAAAAATATGGAAAAGGATGGGGATGAGAAGTTTGAAATCCTGGAAAAATGGGAAGGAAAATCCTGGAAAAAATCAGGATAAGGGCGGGGTGAGAGGCTGGAAATTGTGGAAAAAATGGGAAAGGGATGAGAGATTTGAAATCCTGGGGAAAATATGGAAAGGGAAATCCTGGGAAAAATCAGGAAAAGGGAAAGGATGAGAGGCTGGAAATGCTGGAAAATTCTGGGAAAGGGATGAGAGGTTTGAAATCCTGGGAAAAATATGGAAAAGGAGGGAGGAGAGGCCGGAAATCCTGGGAAAAATCAGGAAAGGGAAATCCTGGAAAAAAATGGGAAAGGAGGGAGAAGAGGGTGGAAATCCTGGAAAAAAAACAGGATGAGGAAAAGGATGAGAGACTGGAAATGCTGGGAAAATCTGGGAAAGGGATGAGAGGTTTGAAATCCTGGGAAAAATATGGAAAGGGAGGGATGAGAGGCCGGAAATCCTGGGAAAAATCAGGAAAATGGATGAGAGGCTGGAAATCTTTGGAAAAACAAAATCTGGATAAGGGCGGGGATGAGAGGCCAGAAATTCTGGGGAAAAAATATGGAAAAAATGAGAAATTTGAAATCCTGGAATTTTCTAATCCCAGAAATCACAGGCAAATTCTACTCCAGGAATTCCCAAACGGAGCAGGGAAAAGTGAAAATTTTTGGGAGCTGGGATTTGTGTTCCAGGCAGGAATTTCCCTCTGGAATTGCAGCCAGGGATCGGGAGCTGCTCTTCCCTCCTGGATCATTCCCAGATTTTCCATCAGTTTGGGAATGCAGAGTCATCCTCAGGGAAAAGCTCCTGTGGAGGCGCAGGAATTCCATGAAACCCCACAATTCCATGAAACCCCACAATTCCATGAAACCCCACAATTCCATGAAATCCCACAATTCCATGAAATCCAGGTTTTTCAGGATTACCGGGAATGAGGGAGAAGGAAAACCCATCCCAAATATTCCCAACATTTTCCCAATCTTTCCTGGGAATAGGATTTGTGGGATCATTTTTTTCCCTGGAAAAACCGGGAAAAACCCCTTGAAATTCCCAGGGGAATTTTGAGAACGCACCAAAAATTCCCAAAAAAAACCCCACAAACCTCCTTGGATCCACCTTAAATTCCCGGGAATGCAAAAATTCCCTGTTTTCCAGGAAATTCCCCATTCCCGGCCCTTATTCCCACTTTTCCAAGAGGTTTTTTCCAGCGGGATTTTATTCCTCACCTCGATCAGCTGCGCCAGGGAAAGTCGGGATGGGAGCAGGATATTCCCAACATTTTCCCAATCAGGAATAGGATTTGTGGGATCATTTTTTCCCCTTGAAAAACCGGGAAAAACCCCCTGAAATTCCCAGGGGAATTTTGAGAACGCACCAAAAATTCCCACAAAAAACCTCCTTGGATCCACCTTAAATTCCCGGGAATGCAAAAATTCCCTGTTTTCCAGGAAAATCCCCCATTCCCACTTTTCCAGGAGTTTTTTTCCAGCGGGATTTTCTTCCTCACCTCGATCAGCTGCGCCAGGGAAAGTCGGGATGGGATCAGGACGAGGCAGGAAAATCCCACAAATTCCCAGTTTGGATCCCTCGCCATCTTCTCCTCCTTTCCCGGGATTTTTCCCTCTCTCCTGCCGGGTTTGGAATTTTTTGGGATTTCGGGAAAAGTCCCGGCCGGGTTTTGCAGCGGCGCTGTGCGCGCGGGCCGTTAATGAATTAATTAATAAATGAATGAGGCGGTGTCGATGACGGAGCCCCGGGAGGGGGGATCGGGAGCAGCGGGAGCTTCCTGGGCAGCGATTCCTGCCCTTGGAATTCCTGTCCTTGGAATTCCTGAACCTGCAATTCCTGAACCTGCAATTCCTGAACCTGCAATTCCTGAACCTGGAATTCCTGTCCTTGGAATTCCTGAACCTGCAATTCCTGCCCTTGGAATTCCTGAACCTGCAATTCCTGAACCTGGAATTCCTGCCCTTGGAATTCCTGCCCTTGGAATTCCTGCCCTTGGAATTCCTGAACCTGCAATTCCTGAACCTGCAATTCCTGCCCTTGGAATTCCTGAACCTGCAATTCCTGAACCTGCAATTCCTGCCCTTGGAATTCCTGCCCTTGGAATTCCGGCATTTTCTGCTTTGTTTTTTTCTGGGTTTTTCCCATTTTTTCCCCCTCATTTTCTTTTTTTTTCCCAGTTTTTTTCGCCAGGTTTTTTTTTTGTCCCATTATTTTTTTCCAGTTTTTTTCCCCAGGTGTTTTTTAGATTTTTTCAGGGTTTTTTTCCAGTTTTTTGTTCTCCAGCCTTTCCTTTCCTTTCCTTTCCTTTCCTTTCCTTTCCTTTCCTTCCTTTCCTTTCCTTTCCTTTCCTTTCCTTTCCTTTCCTTTTCCTTTCCTTTCATTTCCTTTCCTTTCTCCTTTCCTTTCCTTTCCTTTCCTTGAAATTTTCCTTGAAATTTCCTTGAAATTTCCTTGAAATTTCATTGAACTTTCCTTGAAATTTCCTTTCCTTGAAATTTCCTTTCCTTGAAATTTCCTTTCCTTTCCTTTCCTTGAAATTTCCTTTCCTTTCCTTGAAATTTCCTTTCCTTTCCTTGAAATTTCCTTTCCTTTCCTTGAAATTTCCTTTCCTTTCCTTGAAATTTCCTTTCCTTTCCTTGAAATTTCCTTTCCTTTCCTTGAAATTTCCTTTCCTTTCCTTGAAATTTCCTTGAAATTTCCTTTCCTTGAAATTTCCTTTCCTTGAAATTTCCTTTCCTTGAAATTTCCTTTCCTTGAAATTTCCTTGAAATTTCCCTTTCCCTTTCCTTTCCCTTCCTTTCCTTGAAATTTCCTTTCCTTTCCTTTCCATTTTTGGGATTTTTCCCCATTTTTTATCCCCAATCCCTGTTACTTCATGGAGTCAAATTCTCGATTTTTTCAAAATTTTCCTTAAAAAACCAAACCCCAAACCCCTGGGATTGCAGCCAAGCTGGATGTTTGGAATTCTGCGATTTCAGGGATTTGTTCCTGCACCTGAATTTTGTGGAATTCCTGAATTTTTTGGGATTTAAAGCTCAATCCCATTCCATGGGCAGCAACAGCTCCCAAATCCATGGGATATCCCAGATTTTCTGGGAATTCCATCCCAAAATCCCACAAAATCTTCCTTGATTTTCAGGAAAGTTTTTCCAGGATTTTGGGATTTCAGGAGCACAAAAAGGGATCCAGGATTATCCCAACATTTTTTGGGAATTCCAGGATCAAACCATTCCCATGGCGAAGGGAAATTCCAGCAGCTCCAAGATTTAATCCTGGATCAACCTGGGAATATTCCAGGATTTCAGAATCTTTGGATTTGGGGGAATTTTCCCTTGGGAATTCGGAAATTCTGCGATTTCAGGAATTTCTTCCTGCTCCTGAATTTTGTGGAATTCCTGAATTTTTTGGGATTTAAAGCTCAATCCCATTCCATGGGCAGCACCAGCTCCCAAGATCCCATGGGATATTCCAGGGATATTCCAGATTTTCTGGGAATTCCATCCCAAAATCCCACAAATCTTCCTTGATTTCAGAATTTCCGGGATTTTGGGATTTCAGGAGCACAAAAAGGGATCCAGGATTATCCCAACATTTTTAGGGAATCCCACAGAATTCCAGGATCAAACCATTCCCATGGGGAAGGGAAATTCCAGCAGCTCCAAGATTTAATCCTGGATGTGCCTGGGAATATTCCAGGATTTCAGAATCTTTGGATTTGGGGGAATTTTCCCTTGGGAATTTGGGAATTCTGGGATTTCAGGGATTTGTTCCTGCTCCTGAATTTTGTGGAATTCCTGAATTTTTTGGGATTTAAAGCTCAATCCCATTCTATGGGCAGCAACAGCTCCCAAGATCCCATGGGATATTCCAGCTTTTCTGGGAATTCCATCCCAAAATCCCACAAAACCTTCCTTGATTTTCAGGAAAGTTTTTCCAGGAAATTTCCAGGATTTTGGGATTTCAGGAGCACAAAAAGGGATCCAGGATTATCCCAACATTTTTAGGGAATTCCAGGATCAAACCATTCCCATGGCGAAGGGAAATTCCAGCAGCTCCAAGATTTAATCCTGGATCTGCCTGGGAATATTCCAGGATTTCAGAATCTTTGGATTTGGGGGAATTTTCCCTTGGGAATTCAGGAATTCGGGTTCTACGATTTCAGGGATTTGTTCCTGCTCCTGAATTTTGTGGAATTCCTGAATTTTTTGGGATTTAAAGCTCATCCCATTCCATGGGCAGCAACAGCTCCCAAGATCCCATGGGATATTCCAGGGATATTCCAAATTTCTGGGAATTCCATCCCAAAATCCCACAAAATCTTCCTTGATTTTGGAATTTCGAGGATTTTGGGATTTCAGGCAGCACAAAAAGGGATCCAGGATTATCCCAACATTTTTAGGGAATCCCACAGAATTCCGGGATCAAACCATTCCCATGGCGAAGGGAAATTCCAGCAGCTCCAAGATTTAATCCTGGATCAACCTGGGAATATTCCAGGATTTCAGAATCTTTGGATTTGGGGGAATTTTCCCTTGGAAATTCGGGAATTCTGCGATTTCAGGGATTTGTTCCTGCACCTGAATTTTGTGGAATTCCTGAATTTTTTGGGATTTAAAGCTCAATCCCATTCCATGGGCAGCAACAGCTCCCAAGATCCCATGGGATATCCCACGGATATTCCAAATTTCTGGGACATTCCATCCCAAAATCCCACAAAATCTTCCTTGAATTCAGAATTTCTGGAATTTGGGATTTCAGGAGCACAAAAAAGGATCCAGGATAATCCCAACATTTTTAGGGATTCCCACAGAATTCCAGGATCAAACCATTCCCATGGGAAGGGAAATTCCAGCAGCTCCAAGATTTAATCCTGGATCAACCTGGGAATATTCCAGGATTTCAGAATCTTTGGATTTGGGGGAATTTTCCCTTGGGAATTTGGGAATTCTGCGATTTCAGGGATTTCTTCCTGCTCCTGAATTTTGTGGAATTCCTGAATTTTTTGGGATTTAAAGCTCAATCCCATTCCATGGGCAGCAACAGCTCCCAAGATCCCATGGGATATTCCACGGATATTCCAACTTTTCTGGGAATTCCACCCCAAAATCCCACAAATCTTCCTTGATTTCGGAATTTCCGGGATTTTGGGATTTCAGGAGCACAAAAAGGGATCCAGGATTATCCCAACATTTTTAGGGAATCCCACAGAATTCCAGGATCAAACCATTCCCATGGCGAAGGGAAATTCCAGCAGCTCCAAGATTTAATCCTGGATCAACCTGGGAATATTCCAGGATTTCAGAATCTTTGGATTTGGGGGAATTTTCCCTTGGAAATTCCGGAATTCGGGTTCTGCGATTTCAGGGATTTGTTCCTGCTCCTGAATTTTGTGGAATTCCTGAATTTTTGGGATTTAAAGCTCAATCCCATTCCATGGGCAGCAACAGCTCCCAAGATCCCATGGGATATTCCAGGGATATTCCAAATTTCTGGGAATTCCATCCCAAAATCCCACAAATCTTCCTTGATTTTCAGGAAAGTTTTTCCAGGAATTTTCCAGGATTTTGGGATTTCAGGAGCACAAAAAGGGATCCAGGATTATCCCAACATTTTTTGGGAATTCCAGGATCAAACCATTCCCATGGGGAAGGGAAATTCCGGCAGCTCCAAGATTTAATCCTGGATCAACCTGGGAATATTCCAGGATTTCAGAATCTTTGGATTTGGGGGAATTTTCCCTTGGAAATTCGGGAATTCGGGTTCTGCGATTTCAGGGATTTGTTCCTGCTCCTGAATTTTATGGAATTCCTGAATTTTTTGGGGTTTAAAGCTCAATCCCATTCCATGGGCAGCAACAGCTCCCAAGATCCCATGGGATATTCCAAATTTCTGGGAATTCCATCCCAAAATCCCACAAAACCTTCCTTGATTTTCAGGAAAGTTTCTCCAGGAAATTTCCAGGATTTTGGGATTTCAGGAGCACAAAAAGGGATCCAGGATTATCCCAACATTTTTTGGGAATCCCACATATCCAGGATCAAACCATTCCCATGGGAAGGGAAATTCCAGCAGCTCCAAGATTTAATCCTGGATCAACCTGGGAATATTCCAGGATTTCAGAATCTTTGGATTTGGGGGAATTTTCCCTTGGAAATTTGGGAATTCGGGATTTGGGAAGAGCCACGTGGTGGCAGCAGCGAGACAGGGAATTCCCACTTCCCAAATTTCCTCTGGAATTCCAAGTTGGAGCTCCAAGATTTTAAGGAATTCTTCCCTGAGCTGCTTTTCCAGAGAAATTTTTTATTTTGGGAATGAGGCTCCCGCATCCAAGATTTTCCTTGTTCCTCTCCCGCTCTCTCCTTTATTTTCCCGCAATTCCCAAATTTCCTGGTTTCCTAAAAAAATCGGGATAAAATTCCAGGAGATCTCGAGAATTCCTGGGATTTTGGGATTTGGGTAAAGAATTCCCTCTGGAAGCAAAAGGGATCAAATGTGGGGAAATCCCGAATTCCAGAGGTTTGGGAATTCTGGGCCTGGCCAATCTGGGGGGAGCTGGAATTCCCAAATCCACAGCAAAGCAGAATTCCAGAATTTTTCCTTTTGGAAAACACCGTGGGAATTTGGGATGTGGATAGGAAGATTTTTTTGGGAATTCATTCCAAGTGCTGGAATATCAAATCTGGGAATTCTGGGATGGGAATTCCAGCTCCATCCTTTTATTCCCAGAATTTTGGGAATGGAAATTCCAGGACCTGAATAAGAGAATTTTCTGGGAATCCATTCCAGGCGCTGGAATATCAAATCTGGGAATTTTGGGATGAAAATTCCAGCTCTGTCCTTTTATTCCAAGAGTTTTGGGAATGGAAATTCCAGGATCTGGATAAGAGAATTTTCTGGGAATGCATTCCAGATGCAGGAATATCAAATCTGGGAATTCCGAGATGGGAATTCCAGGTTTTTTCTTTTATTCCCAGAGCTTTGGGAACGGAAATCCTGGGATCTGGTTCAGAGGATTTTCTGGGAATGCATCCCATGGGTTTGGAGTACAAATTCTGGGAATTCTGGGATTGAAATTCCAAGACATTGCTGATGCCTTGTCCATGAGTTGGGAATTCCAACTCCATCCTTTTATTCCCGGAGATTTGGGAATGGAAACTCCAGGATCTGAATAAGAGAATTTTCTGGGAATCCATTCCAGGTGCAGGAATATCAAATCTGGGAATTCTGGAATGAAAATTCCAGCTCTGTCCTGTTATTCCCAGAGCCTTGGGAATGGAAACTCCAGGATCTGGTTCAGAGGATTTTTTGGGAATGCATTCCAGGTGCTGGGAATATAAACTGTGGGAATTCTGGGATGGGAATTCCAGGTCATTCCCATCCATGAGTTGGGAATTCCAAGCTCCTTCCTTTTGTTCCCAGAGGTTTGGGAATGGAAATCCTGGGATGTAGATAAGAAGATTTTCTGGGAATCCATTCCAGGTGCTGGAATATCATATCTGGGAATTCTGGGATGGGCATTCCAGGTCATTCCCATTCATGAGTTGGGAATTCCAGCTTCCATCCTTTTATCCCCAGAGGTTCAGGAATTTTGGAAAATGTTGTGGAAATTTGGGATCTGGATAGGAGAATTTTCTGGGAATGCATTCCAGGTGCTGGAATATCATATCTGGGAATTTTGGGATGAAAATTCCAATTCCTTCCTTTTATTCCCAGAGATTTGGGAATGGAATTCTGGGAAATGCTGTGGAAATCTGAGATCCAAATAAAAAAATTTTCTGGGAATCCATTCCAGGTGCTGGAATATCAATTTTTTGGGAATGCTGGGTTTGGCTAATCCATGGGAAGCTGTGATTCCCAAATCCATAATGAAGCTGAATTCCTGGATTTTTCCTTATGGAAAACACTGTGGAAATCTGGGATCTGGTTCAGAGGATTTTCTGGGAATGCATTTGAGGTGCTCAGGATATAAAATCTGGGAATTCTGGGATGGGAATTCCAGGTCATTCCTTTTATTCCCAGAGCTTTGGGGATGGAATTTTATCCTCTTGGAACAGGTTATGGAAATCCTGGGATGTGGTTCAGGGAATTTTCTGGGAATTCATCCCATGGGCTCGGGATATCAAATCTGGGAATTCTGGGATGGGAACTCCAGCTCCTTCCTGTTATTCCCAGAGCTTTGGGAATGGAAATTCCAGGATCTGGATAAGAGAATTTTCTGGGAATCCATTCCAGGTGCTGGGAATTTAAACTCTGGGAATTCTGGGATGGGAATTCCAGGTCATTCCCATCCATGAGTTGGGAATTCCAATTCCATCCTTTTATCCCCAGAGGTTTGGGAATTTTGGATAATTTTGTGGAAATTTGGGATCTGGACAAGAGAATTTTCTGGGAATCCATTCCAGGTGTTGGGAATTTAAACTCTGGGAATTCTGGGATGGGAATTCCAGTTCCTTCCTTTTATTCCCAGAGCTTTGGGGATGGAATTTTATCCTATTGGAACAGGTTATGGAAATCCCGCGATGTGGTTCAGGGAATTTTCTGGGGATATCAAATCTGGGAATTCTGGGATGGGAATTCCAACTCCTTCCTGTTATTCCCAGAGCCTTGGGAATGGAAACTCCAGGATCTGGTTCAGAGGATTTTTTGGGAATGCATCCCATGTGCTGGGAATTTAAACTCTGGGAATTCTGGGATGGGAATTCCAGCTCCTTCCTGTTTGTTTAATTAAATTTTTTTATTTTTAATTTTGTTTTGTTTTTTAATTAAATTTTACCTAATTTTATTTCATTTCTATTATATTTCATTGTTGATTTTCTTTCCATGTATTTATTTTTACTTTTTTTTATTCTAATATGAGTTTTTAAATTTTATTTTATTTAAATTTTTTTTTATTTTATTCTATTTTTTATTTCAACAATGAGGCAAAACAAAAATTAATTTTATTATTTTAATAAAATTTCATTTTAGTTTTAATTTAAATTTTTTAATTTAAATTTTTTTAATTTTATGAAATTTGTTGCATTTCATTTTAAAATTTCATTTCTTTATATTTATTTGATTTTATTATTTAATTTTTTTAAAATTTGGGAAAATTTTGGGAATTCGGGAAATATTTGGGATTTTGGTGCCGTTTCCCTTTAAATCCTCCCGGAGCCCTTCCCGGCTCGGGTTGCAGCCGCTGGAATTTTCCAGCGCCCGAGGTTTCCATGGAGACCGGGAATGTTGTGCTGCACCTTGGGAGAAAAGAATTCCAAGAATTCCAAGAATTTCGCGTCCTTCCCTTTGGAATTGGGGCTGGAAGGAGCCGGAGCTGAATTCCCATGAATCCGGATCCCGGCTGATCCCGAGGTAAAAAAAGGGAATTTTTAATTCCTGGAGATGCCTCTGGAATTGTTCCTGTGGGATTTTATGGGATCAAGGGGTTCCAGCTTGGGAATTTTGGGATTTGGGAATGGCGGTGCCGATGTTGGGAAAGGATCCCAAGGTGCAAGGGAGGAAGGGGAGATGGGAATTTGGGAAAATGGTGATCCGTGGGAATTGTGCCTCGTTTCCTACAAATGTTCCCAAATTCTGGAAAGGGATGGGGCATTGGGAATGGGATGAATATTCCCAAATCCCTGAGTTGGATGGAATGTCAGGAATGGGATGAATATCTCCAAATTCCGGAGCTAGATGGAGCATTGGGAATGGGATAAATGTTCCCAAATTCTGGAGTTAGATGGGACATGGGAATGGGATAAATATTCCCAAATCCCTGTCAGGGATGGAACATTGGGAATGGGATAAATATTCCCAAATCCCAGAGTTAGATGGAACATCGGGAATGGGATGAATATTCCCAAATCCTGGAGCTGGATGGAACATCGGGAATGGGATAAATATTCCCAAATCCTGGACATGGATGGAGCATGGAAATGGGATAAATATTCCCAAATCTCTGACATGGATGGAACATCAGGAATGGGATAAATATTCCCAAATCCCAGCATTAGATGGGACATTGGGAATGGGATGAATATTCCCAAATCCTGGAGCTGGATGGAACATTGGGAATGGGAAAAATATTCCCAAATCCCTGACATGGATGGAGCATTGGGAATGGCATAAATATTCCCAAATCTTGGAGATGGATGGAACATCAGGAATGGGATAAATATTCCCAAATCCCAGAGTTAGATGGAACATTGGGAATGGGATAAATATTCCCAAATCCTGGAGCTGGATGGGACATCAGGAATGGGATAAATATTCCCAAATCCCTGACAGGGATGGAACATTGGGAATGGGATAAATATTCCCAAATCCCTGACATGGATGGAACATCAGGAATGGGATAAATATTCCCAAATCCCTGAGTTGGATGGAACATTGGGAGTGGGATGAATATTCCCAAATCCCTGACATGGATGGAACATTGGGAGTGGGATGAATATTCCCAAATCCTGGAGCTGGGTGGAACATTGGGAATGGGATAAATTTCCCAAATCCCTGAGTTGGATGGAATGTCAGGAATGGCATAAATATTCCCAAATCCCTGCTGGTGCCGATGGAATGTTGGGAATGGGATACAAAGGGGGAATTCCCTGGGATGAGGGGACCTGGTGTCTCTGGGTCCAGACAGATCTCAGGGAATGTTGGGATGAGGATCCCAGAAATGTTTTGGGATGTCCTGGGCAGGAGCAGGAGCTGGATGATCCCGGATCCCATTTTTTGTGGATCACTATGGATGTTCCTCACCTTTGGAGGTGGGGACAGGGCAAGGTTGTCCCCATGGAGCTGGGAAATGTTGGATACAGATGGAAAGGATGGAAAGGATGGAAGGGTCATTCCAAGGCCACCAGCTTGTGTGGCCACAGGAAAAAGTCCTGGAATGTTTGGCATGGAAGGAACCTCTGAAGGTTCTCCAGAGCAACCAATTCCAAACCTTTGTCTCTCCTGCCCAGGTCCAAGTCCTGACAGATCTCAAGGATGTTGGGATGAGGATCCCAGAAATCTTTTGGGATGTCCTGGGCAGGAGCGGGATGATCCTGGAGGATCCCATTTTTTGTGGATCATTATGGATGTTCCTCACCTTTGGAGGTGGGGACAGGGCCAGGTTGTCCCCATGGAGCTGGGAAATGTTGGATACAGATGGAGATGGATGGAAAGGTCACTCCAAGGCCACCAGCTCGTGTGGCCACAGGAAAAATGTTCTGGAATGTTTGGCATGGATAGAACCTCTGAAGGTTCTCCAGAGCAACCAATTCCAAACCTTTGTGTCTCCTGTCACTCTTTCGTATCCAAAGGTTGGAGATGGATGGGAAGGTTTGGAAGGGTTGGATATGGGTGGAAAGGCTGGATGTGGATGGGAAGGTCACTCCAAGGCCACCAGCTCGTGTGGCCACAGGAAAAAAAGTCTTGGAATGTTTGGCACGGAAGGCACCTCTGAAGGTTCTCCAGAGCGAACAATTCCAAACCTTTGTCTCTTCTGTTTCTTCTCCATATCCAAAGGTTGGAGGTGGATGGGAAAGATTGGATAGGGATGGAAAGGTCACTCCAAGGCCACCAACTCGTGAGGTAAAAAGGAAAGAAGTCTTGGAATGTTTGAGATGGAAGGGACCTCCAAAGGTTCTCCAGAGCAACCAATTCCAAAACTTTGCCTCTCCTGTCTCTCTTTCGCATCCAAAGGTTGGAGATGGATGGGAAAGTTTGGAAGGGTTGGATATGGGTGGAAAGGTTGGATGTGGATGGAAAGGTCACTCCAGGGCCACCAACTCATGTGGCCACAGGAAAAAGTCTTGGAATGTTTGGCATGGAAGGAACCTCTGAAGGTTCTCCAGAGCAACCAATTCCGAGACTTTGTCTCACCTGTTTCTTCTCCATATCCAAAGGTTGGAGTTGGATGGGAAAGGTTGGATAGGGATGGAAAGGTCACTCCAAGGCCACCAAGTCGTGAGGTAAAAGGGGAAAAATCTTGGAATGTTTGAGATGGAAGGGACCTCCAAAGGTTCTCCAGAGCAACCAATTCCGAAACTTTGTCTCTCCTGTCTCTCTTTCGTATCCAAAGGTTGGAGATGGATGGGAAGGTTTGGAAGGGTTGGATATGGGTGGAAAGGTTGGATGTGGATGGGAAGGTCACTCCAAGGCCACCAGCTCGTGTGGCCACAGGAAAAAAGTCCTGGAATGTTTGGCATGGAAGGCACCTCTGAAGGTTCTCCAGAGCGAACAATTCCAAACCTTTGTCTCTCCTGCCCAGGTCCAAGTCCTGACAGATCTCAAGGAATGTTTGGATGGGGAACCCAGAAATCTTTTGGGATGTCCTGAGCAGGAGCAAGAGCTGGATGATCCCGGATCCCGTTTTTTGTGGATCATTATGGATGTCCTGAGCCTTTGGACGTGGCTTCCAACCCAGTAGGACAGGACCAGGTTGTCCCCATGGAGCTGGGAAATGTTGGATACAGATGGAAAGACTGGAAAGGATGGAAAGGTCACTCAAGGCCACCAACTCGTGTGGCCACAGGAAAAAAGTCCTGGAATGTTTGGTGTGGAAGGAAACTCTGAAGGTTCTCCAGAGCAACCAATTCCAAGACTTTGTCTCTCCTGTCTCCTCTCCATATCCAAAGGTTGGAGATGGATGGGAAAGGTTGGATAGGGATGGAAAGGTCACTCCAAGGCCACCAACTCATGTGGCCACAGGAAAAAAGTCCTGGAATGTTTGCCATGGAAGGCACCTCTGAAAGTTCTCCAGAGCAACCAATTCCGAAACTTCGTCTCTCCTGTTTCTTCTCCATATCCAAAGGTTGGAGATGGATGGGAAAGGTTGGATAGGGATGGAAAGGTCACTCCAAGGCCACCAAGTCATGAGGTAAAAGGGGAAAAATCTTGGAATGTTTGAGATGGAAGGGACCTCCAAAGGTTCTCCAGAGCAACCAATTCCAAAACTTTGCCTCTCCTGTCTCTCTTTCGTATCCAAAGGTTGGAGATGGATGGGAAAGGTTGGAAGGGTTGGATGTGGATGGGAAGGTCACTCCAAGGCCACCAACTCGTGTGGCCACAGGAAAAAGTCCTGGAATGTTTGGCATGGAAGGAACCTCTGAAGGTTCTCCAGAGCAACCAATTCCAAACCTTTGTCCCTCCTGCCTGGCTCCAGGTGCTGACGGAGCTCAAGGAATGTTTGGATGAGGATCCCAGAAACGTTTTGGGATGTCCTGGGCAGGAGCAAGAGCTGAATGATCCTGGATCCTGTTTTTTCTGGATCATTATGGACGTTCCTCACCTTTGGAGGTGGCTTCCTCTGGAGGCGGCTTCCAGCCCAGTGGGACAGGGCCAGGTTGTCCCCATGGAGCTGGGAAATGATGGAAATGGATGGAAAGGTTGGGAAAGGTTGGAGGTGGATGGGAAAGGTTGGATAGGGATGGAAAGGTCACTCCAAGGCCATCAACTCGTGTGGCCACAGGAAAAAAGTCCTGGAATGTTTGGCATGGAAGGAACCTCTGAAGGTTCTCCAGAGCAACCAGTTCCAAGACTTCATCTGTCCTGCCTCCTCCATATCCAAAGGTTGGAGGTGGATGGGAAGGACTGGAGATGGATGGGAAGGGCTGGAGATGGATGGGAAGGTTGGGAAAGGTTGGAGGTGGATGGGAAGGTTGGAGATGGATGGGAAGGTTGGAGATGGATGGGAAGGTTGGAGATGGATGGGAAGGCTGGAGATGGATGGGAAGGCTGGAGATGGATGGGAAGGTTGGAGATGGATGGGAAGGCTGGAGATGGATGGGAAGGTTGGAGATGGATGGGAAGGTTGGAGATGGATGGGAAGGTTGGGAAAGGTTCTGAACAGTTGGAGATGGATGGGAAGGTTGGAGATGGATGGGAAGGTTGGAGATGGATGGAAAAGTTGGAGATGGATGGGAAGGTTGGAGATGGATGGAAAAGTTGGATGTGGATGGAAAGGTTGGAGATGGATGGGAAGGTTGGGAAAGGTTCTGAACAGTTGGAGATGGATGGGAAGGTTGGAGATGGATGGGAAGGCTGGAGATGGATGGGAAGGCTGGAGATGGATGGGAAGGGTTGGAGATGGATGGGAAGGCTGGAGATGGATGGGAAGGTTGGAGATGGATGGGAAGGTTGGAGATGGATGGGAAGGTTGGGAAAGGTTCTGAACAGTTGGAGATGGATGGGAAGGTTGGAGATGGATGGGAAGGTTGGAGATGGATGGAAAAGTTGGAGATGGATGGGAAGGTTGGAGATGGATGGAAAAGTTGGATGTGGATGGAAAGGTTGGAGATGGATGGGAAGGTTGGGAAAGGTTCTGAACAGTTGGAGATGGATGGGAAGGTTGGAGATGGATGGGAAGGTTGGAGATGGATGGAAAAGTTGGAGATGGATGGGAAGGTTGGAGATGGATGGAAAAGTTGGATGTGGATGGAAAGGTTGGAGATGGATGGGAAGGTTGGGAAAGGTTCTGAACTGTTGGAGATGGATGGGAAGGTTGGAGATGGATGGGAAGGTTGGAGATGGATGGGAAGGTTGGGAAAGGTTCTGAACTGTTGGAGGTGGATGGGAAGGTTGGGGATGGATGGAAAAGTTGGATGTGGATGGAAAAGTTGGACGTGGATGGAAAGGTCATTCCAAGGCCACCAACCCCTGAGGCCACAGGACAAACCATCCCGGTGGTGACGGAACTCAAGGAACGTTTGGACAACGCCCTTGGAAAAGCTGGAACCGGACGGATCAGCCTGGAACCCTCCAGAGGAAGGGACAAACCCTTGATCCTGATCCCAGGGCTGAGAATTCCCTGGGAATCAAATGTTCCTGGGACCTGAAGGTCCAGCCAGACCTGGAGAACCTCCTGGAGAACCTCCTGGAGAACCTCCTGGAGAACCTCCTGGAGAACCTCCTGGAGAACCTCCTGGAGAACCTCCTGGAGAACCTCCTGGAGAACCTCCTGGAGAACCTCCTGGAGAACCTTCTGGAGAACCTCCTGGAGAACCTCCTGGAGAACCTCCTGGAGAACCTCCTGGAGAACCTCCTGGAGAACCTTCTGGGGAACCTCCTGGAGAATCTCCTAGAGAACCTCCTGGAGAAATTCCAGCAGCAGCCGGATGGGGGAACAGCCCTGGGAATTCCCATGGAATTCCAGCTCCTTCTATCCCATCCCATTTTCCCCTAAATCCTCCTGCTCATCCCAACGGGATTTTCCTAAAAGGAATTTTCTGGAATTCCGTCCTGGTTTCCACCAGATCTTCAAAGCAAATTCCCACTGCTGATCCCGGTTTTTTCTTGGGATTTTTTTCCTGATCCATCCCTCATCCTTTATGGAAAGGTTTGGTTGTTGTGGTGGAAAAAGCGGGATTGGGATTTGGGATCGTGGCTCCACATCCCCCGTTTTCCTGGAACATGAAAATCCTGGAATTCTGGACTTGCAAGGCAAAAATTTGGGAATTTTGGGGTTGGATTTAGGATTTTTTAGGAGGAAGAGAAATGATTTCTGGGCTGAGGTGTCTGGGGCCTCCTTAAAAGGGTTTGGGAATTTTGGGGTTGGATTTAGGATTTTTTTAGGGGAGGGGAAATGATTCCTGGGATGAGGTGTCTGGGGTCTCCTTAAAAGGATTTGGGAATTTTGGATTTGGGATTTTTTAGGAGGAAGGGAAATGGTTCTTGGGATGAGGGATCTGAGGTCTCCTTAAAAGGATTTGGGAATTTTGGGGCTGGATTTGGGATTTTTTGGGAGGAGGAGAAAGAGTTAAAAGTGGCTGAGGTGCAGCAGAGAATTCTGGGAGCTCCTGAGGGATGGATTTGTGGGTTTGGGGTTGGATTTGGGGTTTTTAGGAGGAGCAGAAAGAGTTAAAGATGGCTGAGGTGTCTGGGATATCCTGAGAGACAAATTTGGGAATTTTGAGGTCGAATTTAGGATTTTTTAGGAGGAAGGGAAAGAGTTAAAGGTGGCTGAGCTGGAGCAGAGAACTCTGGGATCTCCTGAGGAATGGATTTGGGATTTTTGGAGTCGGATTTAGGATTTTTAGGAGGAAGGGAAGGAGTTAAAGGTGGCTGAGGTGTCCGGGGTCTCCTTAAAAGGTTTTAGGAATTTTGGGGTTGGGTTTAAGGTTTTGTAGGAGGAAATGAAAGAGTTAAAGGTCCTGAGCTGGGGCAGAGAACTCTGGGATCTCCTGAGGGATGGATTTGTGGGTTTGGGGTTGGATTTGGGGTTTTTAGGAGGAGCGGGAAAAGTTCCTGGGGCTGAGGTGCCTGGGATCTCCTGAGGAATGGATTTGGGAATTTTAGGGTTGGATTTAGGATTTTTTAGGAGGAGGAGAAAGGGTTAAAGATGGCTGTGGTGTCTGGGGTCTCCTTAAAAAGTTTTAGGAATTTTGGAGCCGGATTTAGGATTTTTAGGAGGAAGGGAAAGAGTTAAAGGTGGCTGAGCTGTGCAGAGAACTCTGGGATCTCCTGACCGAGGATTTGGGAATTTTGGGGTCTGGTTTAGGATTTTAGGAAGAGGAGAAAGAGTTAAAGGTGGTTGAGGTGTCTGGGATGGATTTGGGATTTTTAGGGTTGGATTTAGGATTTTTTAGGAGGAAGGGAAATGGTTAAAGGTGGCTGAGCTACCTTGGGATCTCCGGAATCTCCTGACGGAGGATTTGGGAATTTTGGGGTCGGGTTTAGGATTTTTAGGAGGAGGAGAAAGAGTTAAAGGTGACTGAGGTGTCTGGGATGGATTTGGGATTTTTAGGGTCGGGTTTAGGATTTTTTAGGAGGAAGGGAAAGAGTTAAAGGTTGAGGTGCAGCAGAGAACTCTGGGAGCTCCCGAGAGCAGGATTTGAGTTTGGGGCGGTTTTAGGGTTTTTTAGGAGGCGGGGAAATGCTCCCTGGGCCTGAGGTTTCTGGGATCTCCCGGGAAGGTTTTAGGAATTTTGGGGCGGGATTTAGGGCTCCAAGGAGGAGGGGAAATGGTTAAAGGTGGCTGGGATCTGCTGAGGGATGGGTTTGGGATTTTGGGGTCGGATTTAGGGTTTTTTAGGAGGAAGAGAAAGAGTTAAAGGCGGCTGAGGTGTCTGGGATGGATTTGGCATTTTTAGGGTTGGGTTTAGGATTTTTTAGGAGGAAGGGAAAGAGTTAAAGGTGGCTGAGGTACCCTGAGCACTCCGGAATCTCCTGAGCGATGGATTTGGGAATTTTGGGGTCGGGTTTAGGATTTTAGGAGGAGATAAAAGAGTTAAAAGTGGCTGCGGTGTCTGGGATCTCCTGAGGGATGGATTTGGGATTTTTAGGGTCGGATTTAGGATTTTTTAGGAGGAAGGGAAAGAGTTAAAGGTGGCTGAGGTGTCTGGGATCTCCTGACCGATGGATTTGGGATTTTTAGGGTCGGATTTAGGATTTTTTAAGAGGAAGGGAAAGAGTTAAAGGTTGAGGTGCAGCAGAGAACTCTGGGAGCTCCTGAGAGCAGGATTTGAGTTTGGGGCGGTTTTAGGGTTTTTTAGGGGGCGGGGAAATGCTCCCTGGGCCTGAGGTGTCTGGGATCTCCTGGGAAGGTTTTAGGAATTTTGGGGCGGGATTTAGGGCTTCAGGAGGAGGGGAAATGGTTAAAGGTGACTGGGATCTGCTGAGGGATGGGTTTGGGAATTTTGGGGTCGGATTTAGGATTTTAAGAAGGAAGGGAAATGGTTAAAGGTGGCTGAGCTGGGGCAGAGAACTCCGGAATCTCCTGACGGATGGATTTGGGATTTTTAGGGTCGGATTTAGGATTTTTTAGGAGGAAGGGAAATGGTTAAAGGAGGCCGAGCTACCCTGAGAACTCCGGAATCTCCTGACGGAGGATTTGGGAATTTTGGGGTCGGGTTTAAAATTTTTAGGAAGAGGAGAAAGAGTTAAAGGTGGCTGAGGTGTCTGGGATCTCCTGAGGGATGGGTTTGGGAATTTTCGGGTTGGATTTAGGATTTTTATGGGGAAGGGAAAGAGTTAAAGGTGGCTGAGGTACCCTGAGCACTCCGGAATCTCCTGACCGAGGATTTGGGATTTTTAGGGTCGGATTTAGGATTTTTTAGGAGGAAGGGAAAGAGTTAAAGGTGGCTGAGGTACCCTGAGAACTCCGGACTCTCCTGACCGAGGATTTGGGAATTTTGGGGTCGGGTTTAGGGTTTTTAGGAGGAGCAGAAAGAGTTAAAGGTGGCTGAGGTGTCTGGGATGAATTTGGGATTTTTAGGGTTGGATTTAGGATTTTTTAGGAGGAAGGGAAATGGTTAAAGGTGGCTGAGCTGTGCAGAGATCTCCGGAATCTCCTGACCGAGGATTTGGGAATTTTGGGGTCGGGTTTAGGATTTTTAGGAAGAAGAGAAAGAGTTAAAGGTGGCTGAGGTGTCTGGGATGGATTTGGGATTTTTAGGGTTGGATTTAGGATTTTTTTAGGAGGAAGGGAAAGAGTTAAAGGTGGCTGAGCTGTACAGAGAACTCCGGGATCTCCTGACCGATGGATTTGGGAATTTTGGGGTCGGGTTTAGGGTTTTTAGGAGGAGGGGAAAGAGTTAAAGGTGGCTGAGGTGTCTGGAATGAATTTGGGATTTTTAGGGTTGGATTTAGGATTTTTTAGGAGGAAGGGAAATGGTTAAATGTGGCTGAACTGCACAGAGAACTCTGGGAGCTCCTGACGGATGGATTTGGGAATTTTGGGGTCGGGTTTAGGATTTTTAGGAGAAGGAGAAAGAGTTAAAGGTGGCTGAGGTGTCTGGGATGGATTTGGCATTTTTAGGGTTGGGTTTAGCATTTTTTAGGAGGAAGGGAAAGAGTTAAAGGTGGCCCGGCTGCACTGAGCACTCCGGAATCTCCTGACCGAGGATTTGGGAATTTTGGGGTCGGGTTTAGGATTTTAGGAGGAGGGGAAAGAGTTAAAGGTGACTGAGGTGTCTGGAATCTCCTGAGGGATGGATTTGGGAATTTTGGGGTCGGATTTAGGATTTTTTCGGAGGAAGGGAAAGAGTTAAAGGTGGCTGAGGTGTCTGGGATGAATTTAGGATTTTTTAGGAGGAAGGGAAATGGTTAAAGGTGGCTGAGCTACACTGAGAACTCTGGGAGCTCCTGAGGGATGGATTTGGGAATTTTGGGGTTGGATTTAGGGTTTTTAGGAGGAAGGGAAAGAGTTAAAAGTGGCTGAGGTGTCTGGGATCTCCTGTCCGAGGGATTTGGGATTTTTAGGGTCGTATTTTGGATTTTTAGTAGGAAGGGAAATGGTTAAAGGTGACTCATCTGTGCCCAGAACTCCGGGATCTCCAGACCGAGGATTTGGGAATTTTGGGGTCGGGTTTAGGGTTTTTAGGAGGAGGGGAAAGAGTTAAAGGTGGCTGAGGTGTCTGGGATGGATTTGGGATATTTAGGGTCGGATTTAGGATTTTTAGGAGGAAGGGAAAGAGTTAAAGGTGGCTGAGGTACCCTGAGCACTCCGGAATCTCCTGAGCGATGGATTTGGGAATTTTGGGGTCGGGTTTAGGATTTTAGGAGGAGATAAAAGAGTTAAAAGTGGCTGAGGTGTCTGGGATCTCCTGGGGCATGGATTTGGGATTTTTAGGGTCGGATTTAGGATTTTTTAGGAGGAAGGGAAAGAGTTAAAGGTGGCTGAGGTGTCTGGGATCTCCTGACCGATGGATTTGGGATTTTTAGGGTCGGATTTAGGATTTTTTTAGGAGGAAGGGAAAGAGTTAAAGGTTGAGGTGCAGCAGAGAACTCTGGGAGCTCCCGAGAGCGGGATTTGAGTTTGGGGCGGTTTTAGGGTTTTTAGGAGGTGGGGAAATGCTCCCTGGGGCTGAAGAGTTTGGGATCTCCTGAGAAGGTTTTAGGAATTTTGGGGCGGGATTTAGGGCTTCAGGAGGAGGGGAAATGGTTAAAGGTGGCTGGGATCTGCTGAGGGATGGGGTTGGGAATTTTGGGGTCGGGTTTAGGATTTTTAGGAGGAAGGGAAAGAGTTAAAGGTGGCTGAGCTGTACAGAGAACTCTGAGATCTCCTGACCGATGGATTTGGGAATTTTGGGGTCGGGTTTAGGATTTTTAGGAAGAAGAGAAAGAGTTAAAGGTGGCTGAGGTGTCTGGGATGAATTTGGGATTTTTAGGGTTGGATTTAGGATTTTTTAGGAGGAAGGGGAAGAGTTAAAGGTGGCTGAACTGCACCGAGAACTCCGGGATCTCCTGACCGAGGATTTGGGAATTTTGGGGTCGGGTTTAGGATTTTTAGGAGTAGGGAAAGAGTTAAAAGTGGCTGAGGTGTCTGGGATGGATTTGGGATTTTTAGGGTTGGATTTAGGATTTTTAGGACGAAGGGAAATGGTTAAAGGTGGATGATCTACCCTGAGAACTCTGGGATCTCGTGACCGAGGATTTGGGAATTTTGGGGTCGGGTTTAGGATTTTAGGAGAAAGTGTTTAAAGTGGCTGAGGTGTCTGGGATGGATTTGGGATTTTTAGGGTTGGATTTAGGATTTTTTAGGAGGAAGGGAAAGAGTTAAAGGTGGCTGAGGTACCCTGAGCACTCCGGAATCTCCCGACGGAGGATTTGGGAATTTTGGGGTCGAGTTTAGGATTTTTAGGAGGAGGAGAAAGAGTTAAAGGTGGCTGAGGTGTCTGGGATGGATTTGGGATTTTTAGGGTTGGATTTAGGATTTTTTTAGTAGGAAGGGAAAGAGTTAAAGGTGACTGAGCTGCACAGAGAACTCCGGAATCTCCTGACCGAGGATTTGGGAATTTTGGGGTCGGGTTTAGGATTTTTAGGAGGAGGAGAAAGAGTTAAAGGTGGCTGAGGTGTCTGGGCTCTCTTGACCTATGGATTTGGGATTTTTAGGGTCGGATTTAGGATTTTTAGGAGGAAGGGAAATGGTTAAATGTGGCTGAGCTACACTGAGAACTCTGGGAGCTCCTGAGGGAGGGATTTGGGAATTTTGGGGTCGGGTTTAGGGTTTTAGGAGGAAGAGAAAGAGTTAAAAGTGCCTGAGATGTCTGGGATGAATTTGGGATTTTTGGGGTCGGATTTAGGATTTTTTTAGGAGGAAGGGAAAGAGTTAAAGGTTGAGGTGCAGCAGAGAACTCTGGGAGCTCCTGAGATCGGGATTTGAGTTTGGGGCGGTTTTAGGGTTTTTTAGGAGGCGGGGAAATGCTCCCTGGGGCTGGAGTGTCTGGGATCTCCTGAGAAGGTTTTAGGAATTTTGGGGCGGGATTTAGGGCTTCAGGAGGAGGGGAAATGGTTAAAGGTGGCTGGGATCTGCTGAGGGATGGGGTTGGGAATTTTGGGGTCGGGTTTAGGGTTTTTAGGAGGAGGGGAAAGAGTTAAAGATGGCTGAGGTGTCTGGAATGAATTTGGGATTTTTAGGGTCGGATTTAGGATTTTTTTAGGAGGAAGGGAAAGAGTTAAAGGTGGCTGAGCTGTACAGAGAACTCCGGGATCTCCTGACCGAGGGTTTGGGAACTTTGGGGTCGGGTTTAGGATTTTAGGAGGAAGGGAAAGAGTTAAAGGTGGCTGAGGTGTCTGGGATGGATTTGGGATTTTTAGGGTCGGATTTAGGATTTTTAGGAGGAAGGGAAAGAGTTAAAGGTGGCTGAGCTGTACAGAGAACTCCGGGATCTCCTGACGGAGGATTTGGGAATTTTGGGGTCGGGTTTAGGGTTTTTAGGAGGAGGGGAAAGAGTTAAAGGTGGCTGAGGTGTCTGGGATGGATTTGGGATTTTTAGGGTTGGATTTAGGATTTTTTATGAGGAAGAGAAAGAGTTAAAAGTGGCTGAGGTGTCTGGGCTCTCCTGACCGATGGATTTGGGAATTTTGGGGTCGGATTTAGGATTTTTAGGAGGAAGGGAAAGAGTTAAAAGTGGCTGAGCTACACTGAGAACTCCGGACTCTCCTGACCGAGGATTTGGGAATTTTGGGGTCGGGTTTAGGGTTTTTAGGGAAACGGAAAGAGTTAAAGGTGACTGTGGTGTTTGGGTTCTCGTTAAAAAGTTTTAGGAATTTTGGAGCCGGATTTAGGATTTTTAGGAGGAAGGGAAATGGTTAAAGGTGGCTGAGCTCTACAGAGAAGTCTGGGAGCTCCTGACGGATGGATTTGGGAATTTTGGGGTCGGGTTTAGGATTTTTTAGGAGGAGGGGAAATGGTTAAAGGTGACTGACCTACCCTGAGAACTCTGGAAGCTCCAGACCGAGCATTTGGGAATTTTGGGGTCGGGTTTAGGGTTTTAGGAAGAGGGGAAAGAGTTAAAGGTCGCTGAGGTGTCTGGGATCTCCTGAGGGATGGATTTGGGATTTTTAGTGTCGGATTTAGGATTTTTTAGGAGGAAGGGAAAGAGTTAAAGGTGACTGAGCTGCACAGAGAACTCCGGAATCTCCTGACCGATGGATTTGGGATTTTTAGGGTTGAATTTAGGATTTTTTAGGAGGAAGGGAAAGAGTTAAAAGTGGCTGAGGTGTCTGAGATGGATTTGGGATTTTTAGGGTTGGATTTAGGATTTTTAGGAGGAAGGGAAAGAGTTAAAGGCGACTGAGCTACCCTGAGCACTCCGGACTCTCCTGACAGATGGATTTGGGATTTTTCGGGTCGGTTTAGGATTTTTAGGAAGAAGAGAAAGAGTTAAAGGTGGCTGAGATGTCTGGCATGGATTTGGGATTTTTAGGGTTGGATTTGGGATTTTTAGTAGGAAGGGAAATGGTTAAAGGTGACTGATCTGTGCCGAGAACTCCGGAATCTCCTGACGGATGGATTTGGGAATTTTGGGGTTTCGGATTTAGGATTTTTTGGGAGGAAGGGAAAGAGTTAAAGTGGCTGAGGTACCCTCAGCACTCCGGAATCTCCTGAGGGAGGATTTGGGAATTTTGGGGTCGGGTTTAGGATTTTTTAGGAGGAAGGGAAAGAGTTAAAGGTGGCTGAGGTGTCTGGGATGGATTTGAGATTTTGGGGTCGGATTTAGGATTTTAGGAGGAGGGGAAAGAGTTAAAAGTGGCTGAGGTGTCTGGGCTCTCCTGACCGAAGGATTTGGGATTTTTAGGGTCGGATTTAGGATTTTTTAGGAGGAAGGGAAAGAGTTAAAGGCGGCTGAGCTACACTGAGCACTCCGGAATCTCCTGACCGACGGATTTGGGAATTTTGGGGTCGGGTTTAGGATTTTTAGGAAGAAGAGAAAGAGTTAAAAGTGGCTGAGGTGTCTGGGATGGATTTAGGATTTTTAGGGTCGGATTTAGGATTTTTTTAGTAGGAAGGGAAAGAGTTAAAGGTTGAGGTGCAGCAGAGAACTCTGGGAGCTCCTGCCCGAGGGATTCGGAAAGTTTGGGTTTTTTTTGTTGTTGTTTTGGGGTTGTTTTTGGGATTTGTTTTTGGGGTTGTTTTTGGGGTTGTTTTTGGGGTCGTTTTTGGGGTCGTTTTTGGGGTCGTTTTTGGGGTTGTTTTTGGGGTTGTTTTTGGGGCTGTTTTAGGGGTTGTTTTAGGGGTTGTTTTTGGGGTTGTTTTTGGGGTTGTTTTTGGGGTTGTTTTTGGGGTTGTTTTGGGTGTTGTTTTTGGGGTTGTTTTTGGGGTTGTTTTTGGGGTTGTTTTGGGGGATTGTTTGGGGGTTGTTTGGGGTTGTTTTTGGGGTTGTTTTTTGGGGTTGTTTTTTGGGGTTGTTTTGGGGTTGTTTTTGGGGGTTTTTTTTGGGGTTGTTTTTGGGGTTGTTTTGGGGATTGTTTTGGGGTTGTTTAGGGGATTGTTTTTGGGGTTGTTTCGGGGTTGTTTTTGGGGTTGTTTTGGGGTTGTTTTTGGGGTTGTTTTGGGGTTGTTTTGGGGTTTGTTTTTGGGGTTGTTTTGGGGTTGTTTTTGGGGTTGGTTTTGGGGATTGTTTTGGGGTTGTTTTGGGGGTTGTTTTTGGGGTTGTTTTTGGGGTTGTTTTTGGGGTTGTTTTAGGAGTTGTTTTTGGGGATTGTTTTGGGGTTGTTTTGGGGTTGTTTTGGGGTTGTTTTTGGGGATTGTTTTGGGGTCGTTTTGGGGTTGTTTTTGGGGATTGTTTTGGGGTTGTTTTCGGGGTTGTTTTGGGGTTTTTTTGGGGGTTGTTTTTGGGGTTTTGACGCAGAAGGGAAGCGCCTCGTGGCGCGTGTGAATGACAGGAAATAAAATCTCCTTTTCCAAGGAATTCCTGGAATTCCCGACAAATGGGAGCGAGCCTGGAAGGCGGAAACAAAAAAAAAATCCCAAAATTTTTATTTATTTTTATTTTTATTTTTATTTTTAGTTTTATTTTTATTTTTATTTTTATTTTTATTTTTGGGAGAAACGCTGTGAGAACAGAACGAGACTGAGAAACGAAACTTCCCCCAAACCCCTCCCGACTTTTTTTTTCCTTTCACTTCTCGAAATTTCAACTTCCCCAAAGTTCAACTTCCCCTAAATCCGCCTTGACAAAATCCGGGATGACAAAATCCGGCCTGACAAAATCCGGGATGATTTAAAGAAATAAATGAACCCAACCAAAGTCGGGGGGAAGAGGAGGAGCGGCAGCTTTGGGGAGCCGAGATTTGGGATTTTGTAATCCCGGCACCCGTGGGTGTTTTGGGATTTGGGGCTCAGCCTCCCAAATGTGGGAGGGAAAGATGGGAGGGAAAAATTCCAGCGAGAATTCCCGGATTTCTGCGCCTCCCGGAGATTTGCCCAGCGGGGAATTTTCCTGCGCTGCTTCATTGCAGGTGGGTCGCTCTAAAATGCGGCGAATTTTGGGATTTCCTGCTTTGGGTTTGGGATCGCTCCGGAGGAAATTTGGGAATGTTTTCCGCAGGTAGAACCGGGATCAAATCCCAAATCGCGGAGCGGATTTTCCCACCAAACCCCGCTTTTCCCTAAGGAATTGATGTTGTTTTAATGGGATTTCACTCCCGGCGAAATTAAAACCCGGGTTTAAACCCCGTTCTTGCTGCCACCGCGGCTTTTCCAGGCGGGACTTCCCGATCCTGCTCCTGCAGGGAGGGATTTCCGCAGGTAGAACCGGGATCAAATCCCGAATTGCGGAGCGGATTTTCCCATAAAACCCCGCTTTTCCCTAAGGAATTTGTGTTGTTTTAATGGGATTTCACTGCCGGCAAAATTAAAACCCCGATTTAAACCCGGTCCTTGCTCCCACCGCGGCTTTTCCAGGCGGGACTTCCCGATCCTGCTCCTGCAGGGAGGGATTTCCGCAGGTAGAACTGGGATCAAATCCCGAATTGCGGAGCGGATTTTCCCACCAAACCCCGCTTTTCCCTGAGGAATTTCAGATCTTTTAAAGGGATTTCACTGCCGGCGAAATTAAAACCCGGGTTTAAACCCGGTCCTTGCTCCCACCGCGGCTTTTCCAGGCGGGACTTGCCGATCCCGCTCCTGCAGGGAGGGATTTCCGCAGGTAGAACCGGGATCAAATCCCGAATCGCGGAGCGGATTTTCCCATAAAACCCCGCTTTTCCCCGAGGAATTTCTGTTGTTTTAAAGGAATTTCACTGCCGGCGAAAATAAAACCCGGGTTTAAACCCGGTCCTTGCTCCCACCGCGGCTTTTCCAGGCGGGACTTGCCGATCCTGGGATTTTCCTGCCTCGCCTGGAATTGCAGGGCGGATGAAACAAAGCTGGAGAAGCCGCGGCGGTGCCAAGAGATGGAGAGTTAAGCCGGGCTGATAAGCTCGGTTTAGCAGGTTCCTGTCCGGGGGGAGGTGATCCCAAAAAAAAACCCTTCAGGAGCTCCGGAATTCCATGGGAAAATCGGGATTCAAGGCTCGGGTTTGGGTGGGAAATGGAGATTTGGGGGCTTTAAAAATAATAAAGATTTAAAGGCAGAGAAGGGGCTGGGTTTAAACTCGGGTTTGTTTGGGGCTGGGTTTAGTCTGTGGTTTAAACTGTGGTTTCATTCGGGGCTGGGTTTAAACTTTTGTTTCATTTGGGGCTGGGGTTTAAACTTGAGTTTAGTTTGGGGCATGTTTTAAATTTGGGTTTAAATTGGGGCTGGGTTTAAACTTTGGTTTAGGCTTGGGGTTCATTTGAAGCTGGGTTTAAACTGTGGTTTAGTTTGGGGCTGAGTTTAAACCGTGGTTTAAGTTGGGGCTGGGTTTAAACTTGGGTTTATTTTGGGGTTCATTTGAAGCTGCGTTTAAACTGTGGTTTAATTGGGACTGAGTTTAAACTTGAGTTTAGTTTGGGGCTGAGTTTAAACTGTGGTTTAATCTGGGACTGGGTTTAAAGTTGGGTTTAGTTTGGGGCATGTTTTAAATTTGGGTTTAAATT
The DNA here is from genome assembly GCA_009764595.1 of Geothlypis trichas. NCBI lineage: Eukaryota > Metazoa > Chordata > Aves > Passeriformes > Parulidae > Geothlypis > Geothlypis trichas. The sequence continues at coordinate 151,826,704 of CM019901.1, read as the reverse complement.
GGGACTGGGTTTAAACTTGGCTTTAGTTTGGGGCTGGGTTTAAGCTGTGGTTTAAATTGGGGCTGAGTTTAAACTGTGGTTTAATCTAGGACTGGGTTTAACTTGGCTTTAGTTTGGGCCATGTTTTGGGAGTAGGAGCAAATTAAAGCTGGGGAAGCCTCCCGGGTTTAGGTTTGGTTGTTTAAAACCGGCTCTGGTTAATCCCAGCCTGGCTGAGGCGCAGGCCTGACCTGTTCGGGAATGTGGAAATTCCAGAGGGGCTGGAAAAGCCTCAGGAAAACACCGGGAATGGCCTCGGGAAAGGATTTGGGTGGGAAAATCCTGGAGGGAATTCTCTGGGAATTGTGGGAAATTCCTTTGGGAATTGTGGGAAATTCCTCCGGGAATTGTGGGAATTCTTTCTGGGAATTGTGGGAAATTCCTCCGGGAATTGTGGGAATTCTTTCGGGAATTGTGGGAATTCTTTCTGGGAATTGTGGGAATTCCTCCGGGAATTGTGGGAATTCCTCCGGGAATTGTGGGAATTCTTTCTGGGAATTGTGGGAAATTCCTTTGGGAATTGTGGGAAATTCCTCTGGGAATTGTGGGAATTCCTCCGGGAATTGTGGGAAATTCCTCCAGGAATTGTGGGAATTCTTTCTGGGAATTGTGGGAAATTCCTCCAGGAATTGTGGGAAATTCTTCCGGGATTTGTGGGAATTCCTCCGGGAATTGTGGGAATTCTTTCTGGGAATTGTGGGAAATTCCTTCAGGAATTGTGGGAAATTCCTCCGGGAATTGTGGGAAATTCTTCCGGGATTTGTGGGAATTCCTCCGGGAATTGTGGGAATTCTTTCTGGAATTGTGGGAAATTCCTTCAGGAATTGTGGGAAATTCCTCCGGGAATTGTGGGAATTCTTTTCGGGAATTGTGGGAAATTCTTCCTGGAATTGTGGGAAATTCCTCCGGGACTTTTGGGAATTCTTTCTGGGAATTTTGGGAAATTCCTTTGGTAATTTTGGATTATTTCTCTGGGAATTGTGGGAATTCTTTCTGGGAATTGTGGGAAATTCCTCCAGGAATTGTGGGTAATTCCTCCGGGAATTTTGGGAATTCTTTCTGCAGGAATTGTGGGAAATTCCTCCGGGAATTGTGGGGAAATTCCTCTGGGTATTGTGGGAATTCTTTCTGCAGGAATGTGGGAAATTCCTCCGGGAATTGTGGGAAATTCCTCCAGGAATTGTGGGAAATTCCTCCAGGAATTATGGAAGTTCCTCTAGGAATTGTGGGTAATCCTCCAGGAATTATGGAAGTTCCTCCGGGAATTGTGGGAAATTCCTCTGGAATTGTGGGAATTTTTTTGGGGAATTGTGGGAATTCCTCCAGGAATTGTGGGAAATTCCTTCGGGAATTGTGGGAAATTCCTCCAGGAATTGTGGGAATTCTTCTGGGAATTGTGGGAAATTCCTCCAGGAATGGTGGGAAATTCCTCCAGGAATTGTGGGAATTCTTTCTGGGAATTGTGGGAAATTCCTCTGGGAATTGTGGGAAATTCCTCTGGGAATTGTGGGAAATTCCTCCTGGAATTGTGGGAAATTCCTCCAGGAATTGTGGGAATTCTTCAGGGAATTGTGGGAAATTCCTTCAGGAATTGTGGGAAATTCCTCCAGGAATGTGGGAATTCTTGACTGGGAATTTTGGGAAATTCCTCCAGGAATTGTGGGAAATTCCTCTGGGAATTTTGGGAATTCTTTCTGGGGAATTGTGGGAAATTCCTCCGGGAATTGTGGGAATTCCTCTGGGAATTGTGGAAATTCCTCCGGGACTTGTGGGAAAATTCCTCCAGGAATTGTTGGAAATTCCTCCAGTAATTGTGGTTAATTCCTCCAGGAATTATGGAAGTTCCTCCGGGGAATTGTGGGAAATTCCTCTGGGAATTGTGGGAATTTTTTTGGGGAATTGTGGGAATTCCTCCAGGAATTGTGGGAAATTCCTTCGGGAATTGTGGGAAATTCCTCCAGGAATTGTGGGAATTCTTTCTGGGAATTGTGGGAAATTCCTCCAGGAATTGTGGGAAATTCCTCCAGGAATTGTGGGAATTCTTTCTGGGAATTGTGGGAAATTCCTCTGGGAATTGTGGGAAATTCCTCTGGGAATTGTGGGAAATTCCTCCTGAATTGTGGGAAATTCCTCCAGGAATTGTGGGAATTCTTTCAGGGAATTGTGGGAAATTCCTTCAGGAATTGTGGGAAATTCCTCCAGGAATTGTGGGAATTCTTACTGGGAATTTTGGGAAATTCCTCCAGGAATTGTGGGAAATTCCTCTGGAATTTTGGGAATTCTTTCTGGGAATTGTGGGAAATTCTCCGGAATTGTGGGAAATTCCTCTGGGAATTGTGGAAATTCCTCCGGGAATTGTGGGAAATTCCTCCAGGAATTGTGGGAAATTCCTCTGGGAATTGTGGGAATTCTTTCTGGGAATTGTGGGAAATTCCTCCGGGAATTGTGGGAAATTCCTCCAGGAATTGCGGGAATTATTCCCGGGAATTGTGGGAAATTCCTCTGGGAATTGTGGGAAATTCCTCCAGGAATTGTGGGAAATTCCTCCAGAATTGCGGGAATTATTCCCGGGAATTGTGGAAATTCCTCCGGAAATTGTGGAATTCTTTCTGGGAATTGGGAGAAATTTTTGCAGGAATTGGGGGAATTTTCTTTAGGAAAATAAAAGTAATCCTGCTGGATTCCATTAATTCCTGAGGAATTCATTCCAGGTTTTCCAGCCCTGGGATCATTGGGAATTTGGGAAAGATTTCTCCTTCATCCTTGGGATTTCCGGGATTTTCTCCTGGAAAAAACCCCTCTGGAATTCATGAGGATTAACAGAAGGAATTCCGGGTTTTTCCTGATTATTGGGAATTTGGAAAAAGGGCTGGGAATGGGAATGAGATTTCTCCTTCATTCCATGGATTTCTGGGATTTTCTCCTGGAAAACCCCTCTGGAATGGGAAAATTCCCATCAGGATTAACCCAAGGAATTCATTCCAGGTTTTCCAGCCCTGAGATCATCGGGAATTTGGGAATGGGTGGGATGGGAATGAGATTTCTCCTTCATCCTTTGGGATTTCTGGGATTTCCCCTCTGGAATTTATGAGGATTAACCCAAGGAATTCATTCCAGGTTTTCCAACCTTGAGATCATTGGGAATTTGGGAATGAGATTTCTCCTTCATCCTTTGGATTTCTGGGATTTTCTCCTGGAAAACTCCTCTGGAATTCATGAGGATAACACAAGGAATTCCAGGCTTTTCCTGATTATTGGGAATTTGGGAATGAGAGGGGTGGGATGAGATTTCTCCTTCATCCTTGGGATTTCTGAGATTTTCTCCTGGAAAACCCCTCTGGAATGGGAAATCCCCATCAGGATTAACCCAAGGAATTCATTCCAGGTTTTCCAGCCTTGAGATCATTGGGAATTTGGGAATGAGATTTCTCTTTCATTCCATGGATTTCTGGGATTTTCTCCCTGGGAAACCGCTCTGGATTGGGAAAATTCCATCAGGATTAACCCAAGGAATTCATTCCAGGTTTTCCAACCTTGAGATCATTGGGAATTTGG